>WHYT01017924.1:587235-683731 GCA_009806455.1 Tetrax tetrax
TTTTTTTTTTTTTCCTTTTATCCTCTGCTTCTTCGTTTTTCCTAGAAATCTTTTAATCCATGGTTTAGTTGACTTTATCTTGTGTTTAGAGGAATGCCCCTGTGCAAAGGCACTCACAGAGGTCAGGGGATGTTCTCCAAAGGCTTTTGTTGAAGCAAACACTACCCTGAAATAAATTTCAGCCAAATTTCTTCTCTCAGAGGGACCTTGATAAGCTGGAGAGGTGGGCTCGTGCCAACCTCATGAAGTTCAACCAAGCCAAGTGCAAGGTCCTGCATGTGGATCATGGCAATCCCAGGCACAAACACGGGCTGGGCGGAGAATGGATTGAGAGCAGCCCTGAGGAGAAGGACTTGGGAGCGCTGGTCGACGAGAAGCTCAACATGAGCCGGCAATGCGCCCTTGCAGCCCAGAAGGCCAACCGCATCCTGGGCTGCATCAACAGGAGCGTGGCCAGCAGGTCAAGGGAGGTGATTCTCCCCCTCTACTCTGCCCTGGTGAGACCCCACCTGCAGTACTGTGTCCAGTTCTGGAGCCCCCAACATAAGAAGGACATGGACCAGCTGGAGAGGGTCCAGAGGAGTGCCACAAAGATGACAAGAGGTCTGGAGCACCTCTCCTATGAGGACAGGCTGAGAGAGTTGGGGCTGTTCAGCCTGGAGAAGAGGAGGCTCCGGGGGGACCTGATAGTGGTCTTCCAGTACCTCAAGGGGGCCTACAAGAAAGATGGGGAGAGGCTGTTCAGTAGGGCCTGTTGTGATAGGATGAGGGGTAATGGGTTTAAAATAGAGGGAGGTAGATTTAGATTGGATATTAGGAAAAAAATTTTTTACAATGCGAGTTGTAGAACACTGGAACAGGTTGCCCAGAGAGGTGGTGGATGCCCCATCCCTGGAAACGTTCAAGGCCAGGCTGGATGAGGCTCTGAGCAACCTGATCTTGTTGGAGATGTCCCTGCTTCTTGCAGGGGGGTTGGACTAGATGACCTTTGAAGGTCCCTTCCAACTCTAACCATTCTATGATTCTGTGGTTCTATGATTCTTACCATTTACTGAACTCAAGTTCATCACATGATCACATCCCAGTGACCTCAATGTTGTGTGTGACTCCATTGGTGCTGCAAAGCGGGGCTCCTTGCCTTGCTGTCCTCCATGGGGGACATCAGGATGAGGGTGCTCCCCTAGCCCAGCCTTTCCCCTTGAACTGAGGTGCAGGGTACCAGCTCTACATCAGCCGAGTGGGGCTGATGGTGCTGACCTTCAGAAGAGCCCTCCGAGATGCTTGTGTACTTCCTAACAGGAACCATATGGGCACAGAGAGGAAGCTGCTCTTTATGGACCCTGATGAAAATACTGTCCCTTTGAGACAGAGTTGATCCATATTCAAAATCAAAAAGTAAAATGTGGGCTCAGGGATGTTTTTTTTTTTTAATTTTTAAAGAGAATGACTTGAAGTGCAGGTCTGCACCAAGAGTGCTCTCAACACATCCTGTATTATTCTTCCAGTGGCTCAGCATTTCCAAACCAAAACTGGATAAATAGAACAAATATATTTTACCTAAAATTAAGTAAGTCAAACTGTCAATGAGACCACTTGTAACCTGCATTTCTGGTTGCTTTCGTGTCTCTCTCCAACTGACACATTGCGTCCTGACTTTGTCTTGCTCCTCCAGATGTGTTGGCTTTATTGTGCTGGAGAAGGAAACGGTGCCGTCAGTTGTAAGTAAAGGGCAATGGAAGTGCCCCTGTCCACAGGCACGCACAGCAAAACGCAATCACACTGCCTTCACAGCGACGCTACAACCCTGTTATGTGATCCACTGGAAATGGGAGCATTTTAACAAAGTTTTCATTTAAGAAAATCTGGGTTTTGTTAGAAAACACTCAAAATTGAGTGCTCGCTAATAGTCACTTTAACAGCGGTTAAAAGCCTCTTCTTCTGTTAAATGTCTTTGCCCTGAGATGAAAAAATACTTCCATCCTTTGAACGAAAGATAATTATAGCTGAGACCACACTTCATTTGCTTTTTTCTTTCTCTTTAAAAACCAAAGAGCTGTAAGAGAAGGGAAGGGAAGAACTTAAACATTCCCCATTCAGTTTTTGCTGGCCCCGAACCCCAGACTGGCAGGGTGAGCCGTGAGTTTCCACAACCACGAACGCCCGGCACCTGCCCCTGCAGCACCCAGCCATCCTGGGGCTGCGCGTCTCCATCCCTGCCCCCTTGCAGGCAGCCGACCTTCGCTGCGCCGCTGCGGCTGCAGCACGGCCACGCAGGGCACGCGCACGGCTGGGACCCTGCCACTGCCCCCGCGTGCGCAACCTCACCCCGGCGTGCGGCTGCGTGTGGTGGGGAGACAAAGGAGGGCACGCAGAAGAAGTTGTCCTGTGGATTTCAGGAAAGTATCCAAACCCGAATATTTGAGAGAGGCATCCTAGAAATGTTAATGAGCAAGTGTGTCTGCAATGGAAAGTTTAATTCCTTTGTATCTACTCGGCCACCAGTTTCCTTAGGGCAGTTGTTGGCTCACATTCCCGTCTTCCTCTGCTCCATGAATACCAGCCATGCCATACTCTCCTCCCAACCTGGCTTCATGGAAACATTGCTTTCTTCTTGCACGCAGCTGCCTTTCTTACCCCTGTCTTCTCTCAGCACTTCCCTGCTTCACTCCTGCCTTTTCCCTGATGCAGACCTGTGGGTTTTTTTCAGTCTCCTGAACCCTTTGGGTTGAGATAACGTGTGGCCTTGTCTTGCACCTCGATTGTCCTTCTACCTCCATATATTTCCTCCATTCAGTCTTATCCCAAAGGTCCTTGGCCCAGTTCAGCAGGTGGCAGGTGGCCCATCCAAGCCTCCAGACTGGACGTGGGCTAAGAGCAGCAGGACTGTGCGTGCCAACACCTGGAGCTCACCGATTCACTGAAAGGTCCCTTCCAACTTTAACCATTCTATGATTCTATGATTTGAAATGGGCTCCCCTAGGCAGGAAAAATCAAAATGTAGGCACCTAAAATTAGGTGTCTGATACTACTGGGCTAGACAGTCTCAATTGCTGACCCTTGCTGTCACATGCACAATGTTCTCTTTTCCGGCCTCACCTCCCTTCTACACCAAATGCTTTTCCTAAACCTGTCCTTCATTTATGGCTTCCTCCACTGGTGTTCTCATCAGCAGTGCTGGCTCAGCACAACTCTTCTCTCATTGCCTCTCCCCAGCATCTCCAAACCTTTCCCGCATGCTGCTGCTCACAATTGAAAGCCCTTTCCTGTCGTGGTGCTTCCACCAGCTTTGTCCTCTCCTTCAGACCCTCGACAGGACACCCTTGCATGATGTCTATCATTGGTGATCTACCAAAGCAAGCATGACACTAAAGCAAGATCAACTTTGTGCCTTTAGAATCATCCCATTAACTAGCCATAGGTGTATAACATTTTGCAACAATTTAAAAAAATATTATTATTTGTGTTGTGGAATCCATGGGGCAAAGACTTTTGTTTTGTTTTGTTTTCCTGGGTGCACCACACAGAAGGGCTTTGGCATTGAAGAAATCTTGTCCGTGAAGGCCAGAAAGAAGTATGAGTGCTCCTGGTTCGGGTTTTAACTGGTGTGATGCAGCATGACCCACTTCGGGTCATCAATCTACAGTTGATCTTAAATGCCATGAGGTTTCCAGCATCAGGATTCGTGCCAAAAATGTATAGAAATGAGCTGATGCTGGTTTGCTGGGTAAGAGAGGGAGAGTTGCTGTTTCAAAGATGTTGACCTCAGTGAGGTGCAGCACAAATGAGGCAAGTCTTGAGAGGACTTCTGCACCAGCTTTAAGTGACAGCCCTCAAAAGAGAATACAAAAACCCTGGAAAGGAAAGGCTGTTTATCTAAATCACGGCGAGGTGAGTGAGAGCTTCTTGGAAGGTGGGCTGCCAAATGAAGCACTCCAGATACAAAAAAAATAGCTCAGATTGAACTTTTAAGTTTTATCCCCAAATAAAATTATTCATTTCTACTTTCAGAACGTAGAGTCTGGTTATGTTGGGTTTTTTTCCCTTTTCAAATCTCGTCCAGTTTTAAGCAAAAAGTTCTTCTATTAGAACAAATAAACAAAATAAAAAAATGAAAATCTCAGGGTTGGCTCTTACCCTGGGGACAGCGGGGTCCATCCCCACTGGGATGATCTTTCTGGGCTTGACCTCTCCTTGATCTGCTTGGGCATCTGTGGCCCATGCCAGTGCCCA
This sequence comes from Tetrax tetrax, assembly GCA_009806455.1. Classification (NCBI taxonomy): domain Eukaryota; kingdom Metazoa; phylum Chordata; class Aves; order Otidiformes; family Otididae; genus Tetrax; species Tetrax tetrax. Next base: position 591,466 of record WHYT01017924.1, read on the forward strand.
GCCCAGGCCCCCAAAACCACCTGCACGCCCCACACAGAAGCCACAGGAGGGATTTGCATTCCCAAAGTCGCAGTGAGTGGTCTGCAACTGCTCAGGCAGACTGCAAAAAGTTGTGTTGGAGAAAATTAGAAGTTCGCCCAAACCTGGCTCTCCTGCAATTTCATTTGTGAGGTGACTGGTGAGAATTTGTTGATCTGTCCCTCCCTCCCCACCTTACATGATAAAGCAAATTTTTGGGTTGACAAACACAGATAAAAAACTGCAAGGTCTTTTCGCAAGCCTTTTCTCCAGTTCTTACCTTGTTAGCATCAACCTGATGATTAATAAATTACACTCTTCTTATTGTCCATAAAGTTATTCTTCTTAACCCTACTACATTTTGTTGACATTCCCCACCAGTTTTTCAGCATTATACCCATCATTTGCCAAAATTATTTTTAAAATGTGTACTTGAAAGATTCTGACCTTTTAAAAATCCTCATCACCATTAGCACAAAAACATCAAAAAAAATTTTTTTTTTTTTTTTATAACACAATTTGTAAAACTGAATCAGGAACTACTTGCTGTTCCATCATCCTTTTCCTTCTGCCAGCCCTAACTTGCTGTCTCCCTCTCACAATTTTCGGTTTGCACTCTCTGGTCTGGAAAATTGTGGGTCCTCTAACCTGTACCTGCCTCTTGTGATGAGCAATCTGAAATTTGAGCCATTGAAGATGGGATTTTATGCCTTGAATTTCTCAGACGGGCTACCAATGAAAGGAGGAATCAGAATTTCACCCATTAAAATCACATTTGGAAAATCAGAGGTAGGGCCAAACCTCCTCTCTGGGGACGCTGCTACTCAGTGCCTGAGCTCTGCAATGACAGATTTTTTTGGAAAAGACCAATGGAAACAGGCAGGTGATGTTTCCTAGGGGTTTTGTCCGGTTGTCCAAGGTTTCTGAATTGATACGGAGGTTCTAGCCCCACGTGTGACCAAGCAGTTACCCGTGTATTTCCACTGGCAGAAAGCCCCAGCAGAGATGTAACACCTGGACCAACAACTTCAGCGACTGCTCAGCAATGTCGGTAGCAAGACCTTGCAACAAAAGCGATAAGTGACAAATTTGAGGAGTTTTACAGTACTAATGCTTGTTATTGCTTCTCACAAAATGTTACCAAGCTTACAATAATCTTTACACTTTCAGCAAAAATGTGAACAGTATATTTGAATATATTAAAAAGAATTAAAAAAACATTTCACAAAAAACATTTGTTGCCATATGAAAGTCTTTCAGCAATAAATGCCCACACCAGTATTTAAACATTGTTAAAAGTATAATGATTTGTACTAATAAATTATGCAACAAGAGAGGTAAACAAAATAAAATTACAGTATAGCTCTCCATGTTCCTCCACCAAGTGTCTGCAGCTCTCAGAATCTCCACTTCAGATGACTAATTAAGAAACTGATATTTTCAGAGCAACAAAAATAAAAGCTTTTATTTGTTCATTTGAATATAAAACAGGCGTTATCACAGATGTACAAAGCGTACTGGTGGTTTAACATACAAGAAGGTTGCTGTCCTTTGCACATAAAAATTTTTGTTTGAAACTGTGATTGGCTGAGTTACATGAATTTCTCTAACCAGTCACCACACTCTATGAAATAACGCTGCTAACATTCAACTGATAAAAGGGACAGTCTTCCCTTGGGTAAAGTGTCAAGCAGGATTAAATATATATCATAAACAAGCACCATGAGGAATCTGCTCCTGTTTGATTAGTTTTGTGTTTAAATGTTCATTGTGTACCCTCTTTTTTGTGCATGTGCATCAAGTTGATTACATGGTTTTGTCTGACTCCAAAAGCACAAGGTCACAAGACAAACATTTTATACATTCTCATGAATGGTTTATCTACAGTACAGTTTCTAATACAGAACAATCCTTCTTTATTGCTCAGTCTGATGGTGCTTAAATATTTCCTTCCTTTTGCTTGCACAACAAAACCAGAAACTCAGTTTATCATTTCTCTTAACTCAGGATTTAACAACCACGGATGACAGGTTGCAGAAGAGAGCTGTTACTAACTGCGTTTCACAACTGCATTGCAGTTCTTTTATTCTCTACAAATGCAAAGTTGACTTCGTGAAGGTTAAAGTGACGCTTTGAACGACAGCGAGATTTGTTTTGCAGTACTGAGATCAGCGATAGCAGGACTTCACAAGTTAGTTCACACACTGCAATTATGTTTGTAATCAATCAACATCTTGTCTGAAACCTTACAACAACTTGCCATTAAGAACAGATTTTATTCTTTTCAGGGAGCAGAAAATGAATTTGACAAAATAGGATTGGTCTGCAGAGCATGAATAGGGCTATTCACAGGACAGTGAGGGCGGAAAGGATGGTCTGAAAGAAAACGCGGCTGACATGGCAAGATGCTCTGTACTGTACATGCAGACTAAAACGTCCCTACCTTTTAAAAAGATTTTAAACACCCAGCATCGAGACTCCCTTCTACGTGATATAAACATGGTTACATTTGCCCTGCAACAATCTTAGTCATGCATATCCGGTAATGAGAGCCAGCACGTGAACGTCATTTGGGACAAGAAGAAAAGCATTCTTGGACTGCAGCTGGTAAACCCCACTCTGGATCACAAACAGGTCAATTCAGTTACAACCACACGAAGGAAGGGGGAGGTTTTAAAAAAAGGGGCACGGGGCGCAGGGAAGACAACAGAACTGGGGAATCCAACCTCTCTTTTATCCAAAGGTAGCAAAATGAAGGCAGCTGTGATGCATGTTTTCCTACTCTTCTCCCGCGACGGCCTCAGGTCGGAGGCCGCGGGACTCCTCCGTTCGATAAACAGGCAGATCGGTTCCTCTGATGTTTCAATGCGTTTAGGGACTAGTTAGCAGGTGCACGATTCGTGCCGAATCGGTTGTAGTGACTGTACGCTCCTCTCCGTTAAGGAATAAATTAAAGACCATCGAAACAATCGTTTCCTGTAAATGTAAACTGGATGCCATTGGCCACCGAGCTACGTGTCCTAGCTGAGAGGCAAATCGATAACTCTGTGCAAATAACCCCAAAACTTTTCCTTATAGCAATAAAAACACCAACTAAAACAATGAAAAAAAATTGTGCAACAAAGTTCTGCAGCTAGACAACAGTGCTATTCCTCAACCTGCCTTTTCTAAGTCTAACAAGTGTATGCACATGCCAGCACGAATATTTATTGTTGCCTCCATGGCAAAGAAAAGAAAATTATTGTAGTGCATTTTTAGTCTTAAATTCATTCACTGCCTTAAAGGCAGCAATAATTCCACTTGCTGGTATCTAGAGGATTCTTTTCGACAGGGATACTTAGCAATCCAGGATTGCTTTTTTTTTTCCAAAAATTTGTGAGTAACATTTGATTATCTACAGTGGGAGACACCATGCAAGTGACAAGTACTGCATTTTAAACTTTAAAATCTTTTGTCATTAGTGAATTTATATTTCATATATATATATTTGATGTGATACTATCCACTCAAGATAATACAACACTTTGTTTTTATATTAGCAAACATTTCAAGAGTTTAATATTCTTGAATGTTTTTTTCTCTTTTATACTTCTAAAGAGATCAAAATAAATTAAACGTTTTATACATAATTACAGAAGAAGTAGTTAACTTATTTTATCTTTTTAGTTTAGTACAAAGATATTTGCAAGTTCATTGCCGAAATACACCTTATTTATAAATTTCTTCCATTCTAACGCTAACAGCAAAGGCGCTTTGGCCTTTGGGCTTTCAGCATCTCCGACAGAAAGCTGCGAGACTTCTAATTGAAAGGTGCTACTTTGGGTATTCTCCTCGTACCACTACATAGTTTCCTAAGAGGTGGGATCTAAAATGGCTTAAGTTAGTAACGGATCTGTATTCATCAGTTTTTTATGACATATTAAAACAAATGAAGAAAACAATTATTTGTATTAGTATGCAAATTGTTTTAAAAGAATCCATTTGGAGGGCAGAATAAAAAAAAAATCTACTTCAGCTTACTTAATGTAAAATACAAAGCCACATTTACTCAGAAAGCAGTATTGTCCAATAAGCAAAACAAAAAAAGTTTAAAATGGGCTTTTCCAACACACTGGAGGGCCTTACCCCATAGTCCTTCTTTTCTAAAATTTAGTGGTAAAAGAAAACATTTCACATTTTATTTCCTGCCAATCGTGACTGCTTTGAAAAATCGTAATAGAAACAGTTCCATTCTGATGAGTGTCAGCATCTTATCTGCACACTTTTTAGTGGACACCAAAAAATTTTATACATCTATAGTAAAGTCCATGGAAGCTTTAAGGTACAAGACTACATGTTGTAGGCCACATAGATGGGATCTAGCTGGTCTGCCAAAAATCCATCTCGTAGGTGCATACGTTGTTTCTCTCCACGGGAGTTGATAGGAATTACACCAATGTCCACAACCACCACCACCCCTACAATCAGATAGTGCTCCTCCAGGACCACATTGGTGACCAAAGGAACCAGGTCCAAAGCTTCTTGCTCCGATCCATCCAGCTCAACTACAACGACCAATAAGTTTGTCCAGGTAAACACCGCACTGGAACAAAAGAAAAATGATTATTAGTGGTGCGGTATTTCTACCCATTTCATTTTTCACCCTTGTCATTCCACTTTGGTTACTTTTTTTTTCACTCCTGTATGCTCACCACAAAGCGTAAGCAGCAAGAGAGAACGTGTCTGCAGGCAGGGGCAGAAGAACAGCCCCACCAGCTCTCACTTTCATATTGGTGCGGTACTAAGTATTGGGCTAAACCTCACAGAAACTCCAGTCTAAACCTTGCCCATCATGTGAGACAACGCGTGGTTCCCTCTGAAACCAGAGAACTGTCACAGCACTGCTGTGTTCATGAAGGCATGCATGGGCAATGTGGGGGTAGAGGTGTCTTCTCTGCAGTTTTTTTTTTTTTTTTGAAGAGCAGCCCAGAAGAGCAAAGGAGGTTAAACGAGGAGGCACCAAAAGGAACAGCAGGAACATAGTCTGACCTGAAAGATCTTTGGGCAACTCTGCCTGGCAAAGGGATGCGGAGGCCTGGGAACGTTTACATGGCACGCTGCAGGTCGCACAGAGGTTCCTGGGTGCCCGGGGAGGGGCCTTCCTCACTTGCACAGTGCTAGGCCAACAGCCACACGCCTTCTGGACTGGGCTGGCTGCTGCCCAGGCAGGTCAGAGCTCAGCACAAAAGAGCTGCAATTCTTCTGGATCAATTGGTTTATACAGAAATAAACAGTGTCTCCATCTGTTTTATCTCGGCTGTACTTTTTTTGTTTGGTTTAAGGGGACAGGAGTTTTTACATTCTTTATTAACATGTGAGATGGTCAAGGGAACATCGTTATCACCAGTATCTCCTCTTTACTAGAAGAACTTCCTAAGACCCCAAAATTTTTGTTAAGTCCTTGAGCCAAGGGAGGGAAATTTTAGTTTCTGATACTGGGCATCTGTTCTGGCTAAGAATAAATCATTTGTCCTTCCAAGTATGGAGGCTGGGAGAGTATGAAAGTCTGGTGTATGCTTCCCTCTGTCCCCCTCCTGATGTCTCAAACGTCTCCAAAGCCTCTGAAGTCTCACAGGAGGTCAGCAGGACTGAAGCTCCACAAAGAGCAATCTCATTCTTCCTTGCAGGGTTTAATACACAGACGATGGTTATTTCTTCCTCTAACTTGTTCCATAGCATAAATAATAACATTCTGCACATGTATCTACACATGTATCTGGTTGGAGATGTCCTGGCTCCTTGCAGGGGCGTTGGACTAGATGACCCTTGAGGGTCCCTTCCAACCCAAACCATTCTATGATTCTATGTAACTCATACATCAAGCCCTGTACTTTACCCTCCTTTACCTTATAATATCAGGGGATAATTGCCCAGAACTGTCTGAAGGATAAGCATCTGAAAGTTAGAATATATTACATATATAAGCCAACTTCAAAAAGAGCTACTTATCCTAAGGTCAATGCTTGATTGAGTCAGAAGTGCACTGCTATAGTCTACAAAGACAATTCTGAAAATCTCTGTACTCTGGAAACATATCTTACATTGCCCAAAAGTTAGCTATGAAAATGTGCTCTATGTTGATACTTAACAGAATGAATTTTAGGAGAAAAGTACTTACTATTAAAAAAAAAAAAAATCATTTTCAGATCCTGCCAAAGTACTATTTGATCGAATTCTGATGTGCTTATTGATCTGGAAAACTAACCGGCAGCCAAAGCAAGGCTGTGTAGGCTCCTTTTGACTTAGTACTGCTATGAAATTAATTTTAATTCGTAATTATGTTTTCACAGACATCCTAGCAGGTTTTGATTGATGCTGAATATTAACAAAGTGAAGTATCACAAAGTGAAGTCTGCACAGGTGACCATCTCCAGAGAGGTCCTAGATTTTTTATGGATTGCTCTACAAACATCTAACTTAGTCTCATATATATTTTAACAAAAAATCCTGGGAGGTTTTATTTAAGTTAGCACTTCAAATCATGTTTTAAACCTACTCTTAGCTTGGTACTTGGGATGTATCACTTATATATTAATAAATGTTAACATGTTAATACACTAACATTCTAGCACTAATGAGTTTAAAAAACAAACAAACAAACAACTAGGGGCCCAGGAAGGCTGCACTTTCTCAAGACATTATGTAGTCACACCCAATGGATGCAACACAGCCAACGCACTGAGCTTGGAATGGCCCCTCCTGCTGCTTCCATCCCATCAAATGCTTCAGGAAAAGCAGGGAAACACCTGCTGAGTGTTTGAAACATCTCAACAGGCCTATAATGGTTTTCTTCTCTAAATATCTTGTGTAGCTTTACCTATTTGTCATTATGCAGAGAGAGAAAACCACTTCTTTGCAAATTCCAGGAAGCTGCGTTCTGTTCCTCTTTCAAGTGTTTGAATTTTAAATGAGTCAACAATGTGCTTTAATTAGACACATACACATACATTATTTCTTAAAATATTCTGCAGTATTAAAAACACTTTCAAAAATACCTGGTGTAGTTAGTTATACATCACAATAAAAACAGACTGTGCCTCTCTTTTGCTTGTGATGCACCGAGACACAGGAGGGCCAGAGTCAGAGGTTGTTGATTCTGTGCTAAAATTTCTTAAGAGACAAGAATAATTTTAAATGACCTTTTAGATCTGATCCTCAATGACAGAAGTTGCACAGCAGGATAACATGTCAATCAACAAGTCACCGCTTTCCTCAATAGTGTTAAATGTTACAAAATAAGCATGTATTTCTTGGAAGCTGAGGCTATTTTTACAATCTATTGACTGGATGTACCCAGTACCTTTTGTTTGCAAGAGGTCTCGGTGCAGTTAAATCCTTAACGGGTCACTGTGACCGAGACAACAGCGGCCTCCAACAGGAACAGAGGCTCATGGCCCCCTCCAAAGAAAGGTATATACAAAGTATATATAAAAAAAAAGATTTAACTGGCTATTATTTTGTCAAGGAGTGTTTCAGGAAGACAAGAGGAGGATTTCTAAGAGAAGCTGAAAGAGAAATCAGGTGAGAAAAGACAAGGACGGTCAGGACTAAGACTATGAATGAAAACTCCTTGAGAGAACTCTTAGGCAGAGCAGTGGCTAGGGAGAGTTGGGAAACCTGAGCAAACCAGATGCTGTCGCTCTGAATCACTGTGTGTCCATCTTCTGCAGGGACCACATCATAGAAACATCTTACTCATCAGCAATGTCTCTTCTTTGAGGAAAAAACAACTCCAAAGACTTTCAGCTTTGGCCTTTGGGCAAAGGGTAGTAACAGCGCAGTGTGTTTTCTGAAGTCTTGCTCATGTGCCTTGTACATTGCCACCCAGCTACTGGGAAGAGTTAAGGTACCAAAAATTTGCATGCACTTCCAACTTATTGCAGAAATTCGGTGGCCTTTCTCTTCAGTCCTCCCAGCTTGCCCCAGCCCTTTTTTAGTTGCCACTATCCCACTCAGGATTTCCATGATAATGGAAGGAAATGGATCCTCAAAGTGCTCTTGGTGGTCTTGAAAAAGGGAACATAATTTAAGCATTTTTGGCCATTGAAACCCATGATGATCATTTCTGCAGTGTGATATGGCTACTTCATTCACTGCTCCTGAGCTCTGTTCTGGTTTTGTTTAGTGAGGGGGGCCTAAGGTGGTAGCTTCTGTAGGAAACTGCTAGAAGTCGCTCCCCTTTGTTCAGCTACGACAAACTCATACTTTAAAGATCCACACATCTCCGACAAACAGGTACTGCTGAACACATTGATTCATGAATCTCTGGCCATCTTACAGTAGAGCTGTCCCTAAATAGTTTGATCTGAAAACTTTCCATCCACCGCTGATACTGATCTGACACATTTTCAAGGAGAATTTCACAGCATCCTGAAAGTGTTCCCACTTCTCTATAGGAGGACACAGAATCTGCTACCTGTGCAATGGCTAGTTGGCACAAGATGATACCAGCAGTAATGATGCTCTAGGAAGGAGGCAAGAAGGCAAAACCGCAGTTACACCAGGACAAGCAATTAACCTGCCTGTCCTGGTTTTGGCCAGGATTGAGTTAATTTTCTTCCCAGCAGCTGCTGTGTGTTGGATTTAGTGTGGGATTTGGTAGGTGAAGAACGCTGATAATACACTGATGTTATTAGCTGTTGCTAAGAGATCAAGGACTTTTCTCAGCTTCCCAGGTTTTGCTAACGTGCAGGTGCAAGAAGCTGGGAGGGGTATGGCCAGTACAGTTGACCCAAACTGGCCAAAGGAAGTATTCCATACCACAGACGTCATGCTCAGTATATAAGGGGGGCTGGCCAATGGGCAGCTCGCTCACTCTCTCTCTCTCTTAGGATCGTTCCAAGATTGCTTTCAGTTCCGTTCAGTGATTGTTGCTCGGGACAGGTTGTATCAGTTGTTGAATGGTGAGAAATTGCACAGAGTTCATTTTGTATATTTTATTATTATTTTTATCATTATTTATATATATTATTATCTCTTCCTTTGCAGTCCTAGTAGACTGTCTTTATCTAAACCTACAAGTTTTCCTTTGTTCCTAATTCTCTTCTCTATTCCCCCCTGGGGAGGGTGAGCGAGTGGCTGCACGGTGCTTGGTTGCTGGCTGGGATTAAACCATGACACAGCCTTAATTCGAACAGATATATAAGAAAAAAGTGAAGTGTTTCAACTAAAGAAACCAGTCTGGTTGCTGTGCTTTATTATTAAGTTTACTGCTCCAGGCCAGACCTTTGCAGCTAGGACTGGAAAGAAAAATAGAGAGTCACGTCTTACACTCACAAAATTGCTCTGGCTGTTGTGACAGATTTGTTTTGATGGAAAGGACAAGAGCTGAGCTGAGGTTATATCAAAACAAAACTACCTGATTCAGTCTTCTGATGCACGAATAATGAGGAGCAATTTGTTCTCATGTTGGCCTTAAGAAATGATTACCTGCTGTGCGCATTTGACGGTGTGATACATTGATTAAGACAATGTCATTATTAACTCATTGATTCACCGCTTCAATTTCCATTGTGACTTTGATTTGACCACTGCTTGATTTATTAATAACCAATTCAAAAGTAACAGTGTGTTCACTAATAAAGCTTATTAAGTGTGTTCAGTTATTTGAAATGTTTGCTTGCTTACTCCTTTTAATAACAACGCTCCTAAAGCTTCAACTCCTACCAATTTGCTTTTCCTGGTTAGAACATAAATCTCAAACTCCAAGAAACAGCTACTGACCTACCTGAGAGCTGCCTGGGTCTCTCAAATTAAAAGTTTCATCCTTCACTTGTACTTAAAACCACACAAAAAAAAGAAACGTGCTGAATGATCTTAGCAGAAAACAGTCCCTCCTGATTAAACCTCTTCATGAAAAGTTTCATCCTAAGGACATATTTTCAGCTGGGTTATAAATCCTGTGATCATTCTGACAGGCCATTTCCTGGATCAATTGCAATATCCAAGAAAAAAATCCCAGACATTATAGATATTTCAGCTTTACATAAGGGCCCTGGTGTTACATAATACTTACCATTCTGTGATGCTCTTGTGTGCTCTAATTACAGAGGTTTCAATATCGATCGGATGGTATCTCATCCCTCGTAACTCCATGGCTTCATCTAATGCACCCACAACATAAAGTGCATCATGGCGTTCTGGTTGAAAGGAAAAAAATATTAATGATTCTGTTCTCCAGTACATTAAATTACAAAAACATTCACATTAATAAATAAGTAAGTATAACACTTATAAATTATCCTCAAATTTCTGAAACCCCGAAGTAATTTCCAAATGAATGAGAATTTTCCATTACTGAAGTGCAATGCGGAATAGAAAGTCGAAGAAAGGAAGGCAAAACCACTATTCCTATTTGAAGAGAAAGATGGAAGTCTTGATCCAAAGACAGTGACTTAAATTCCTGTTTTTCTCCCAGGTGCACACAGAGCAGATTATTTTTCAAGGCACCCTAAACAGGCTCTTTGTTTCTCTCTTCCTTTTGAAAGAGAAAGGATGGATTTGACCCTAACAGTATGGATGATGTTCTCCCAGTAGCTTTGAGATGGTCAGTACTGATGCTTAAGGTGTCTTACAAAGGTGTTTATCAACAAACTAGAAATATCTGCTATGTGCCAGATAGCCAATTGCTCATTCAGACAAATGGCAAGCTCTGGAGTGTAATGCTCTTATACTACAAATTTTTACTGACTAAAGAAATAAATGAGGCTGAAATGACACTTTAGAAAAGATATCAGGCTGATAACAAACGACTGCATGTTATCCATAAAGAAATAATATTCGCTAGTAGACTTCAAAGCAGATAACAGGCTCTTTTTACATTAATTTAGGTAGTTGCATGGTGGTAATGTAATGGCAATATAACCTCTGCCAGTAATAAAGGGCAGAGAACTCTCTGCACTGGGAGCTAAAAGTGGGAGGAGAATGGAGACTTAGCAGCTCTTCGCCGGGAGAAGATTTAAGCCATTTGGATGCTTAAATTGCAATATCCTCAGAGAATCCTGCACTTTCTCAAGGCTGGGCTATCACCGCGAAATGAAAAAAGCCTGCACAACTAGAAGCAAAGATCTTCAGAAAGATGCTAACATAAGGACACGGGCAGCAGTCGTAATCCACAGTGATTACTAAAAAGCTTTCAAATTTGATGAATTCACTCTGCCGCGGCTGAACAGCGGCTATTCTCATTGCAGTGACACCGGGGCCCTGGGATCATTCCTGGAGGTGCTTGCAGCATTGCTAGAAACCATATTTGCCATCAGCCTCAACTGTCACCTCAGGCCAGTTGCTGCTCGTGACACCATGCTCTGTAAAAATCACACAAAAGTATCGTTTTCCCAAGCAGAGACTTCATCTGCCTGGCAGTGCTGGGTTGCTTATGTATGGACAGGAGAGAAGGAACGTCATAAAAACAAATAACGAAATCCTGTAGGTTCCCCAACAGAAACCCAAACATCTCATAGCTTCTCCAGCAGGCTACAGCTTGGATTACATTTCAGTAACTGTCCCCATAGGTTTAAAGACAGGGAAATTTGAGAAAGGGACAGCTTCTCTAAATAGTTTGTAGTAGAAGAGTTATCGAAGAAGGCAGCCGTCACAGGAGGGACAGGGCTCCGGCTCACAGCAAGGCTTTTTCTATCTGCACAAATGCATTCCTGCGGATACGACTGCGAGAGCAAAGGATGGCATTTTAAGCTGCACTTCATGTTTTTCAAGCTGAAGCACTTGGCACATTAACAGCACCAAACAATCACTCGTGGAGGGGATTTATAGCACCTGAGGTACAGCAAAGGAAAATAAACGGTTTCAGCAGGGAAATCTTGCCCTCTGTTTTATTTTCTGATTATTTTAACTAAGGCTTTTTTGCAACTCTACAGGTTTCACAGATTGAACACATCGGGTAGCGCAGGCCAAGAGACACGGTGTCAGCCTCAAAATAATCCAAATTAAGTACACAGACCTCGATGAGAAACCTCTTACCTCCGTTTGCATCTGTGAGCTCTGTTCTCCTCAGGAACCCCAGATAGCCAGTTCGAGCCCAGATAGTCTGTGTGTCCCCAAAGCTGAGTCTTGAATTAAAATGATCTGATTGCAAAGATTCATCTCCGTAGATGGTAAAATACCCACTGGCATTGTGAGTGCTGTGAACCCATATCTAAGTTAAAAGCAATTATACTGGTATTAATTAAAGTAGCTTTCCAGAATGAAGCATTACTGAAAATTCTTGATGCAAATATTTTCAGTCATAGCTAGATAATAATATAATGCCTTTTAACGCTGTTTCTGAAAGCGCAACCGACCCAGTTTTAGGCACAGAGACCCCAGCCTAACCTTGCTGAAGTCAGAACGCGGATCCGAGCTGTGCCTGGGGCAGAGGGACGCTGGATTCCCGGCTGCGGGGACATCTGCCCTGCAGCGCGCTGGCCCAGGTTAGCCAGCACAGCCTCCGGGAACGGCTCAGCCGCCTCCAAGGTCTGCTTGGTTATGGCCACGTTCAGAAGAGCCTGTAGACCACAGTGCTCTTTCCACAGGCCCCCGCCTGGTTCAGTGTGTTGACTCCTGCAGGAGATCCTCCAGCAGCACCAGACAGACTGATTATTTTAAAGGGTGAGGCCAGGGACCTTCGCCTATGGAGAAGGATTCTTCTCATCTAACTCAAGGCATCACGGAAATATTTACCATTTCAGAGTAATGAAATCTTACAGATTAATCTTACAAATTAGATTGTAGTTTTAATTATGACTAAGCAAATTTTCAATTTTTTTTAATTAGATCTTTAATTGTTTATTAAAATAATATTTTTTCCTCTCTAGAAACAAAAAATAAATTGGAAAAACATATAGCCTTACTCAACTCAGCTAACGAGAGTACTTCAGTGCATTGAAGCACAATGGATATAGAGAATAGCACTAGAAAATCTAGCTTAGATTAGACTAATCAATGAACTTATTTTCTCATGTAAGTTTCCACTAGAATTAGTGAAGCACCAAGTAGAAAATATAGTTAGAAAAAAAAGATCTTTTTCTATTTTTTAACAAACCTGAGCTACTATTAGTATTTATCAAGTAGGTTACTAACAATTTTAATAATGTTACAAATATCATGCTACACATTTTACATTCTATAAAGATCTATATAATTCACAATTTTCTTAATCAGGCATTTGATAGGACGTATTACAGGAAACCACTTGTATATGTGATAATAGCTTTATCTCTGCAATTCAGTTCAGAGCATACAAAGGTTAAGTTTTCATGACTCACCCACCTCACCAAGATGAGAATCTCCTAAGGGTCCCTTTGTTTCTGGATTAGCAATAATGATACGTACTCCTGGGAGGATCTATTGAAAGAAAACATGAGGCAATGAGAAAGCAGATACCAGCTTATGCAATCATACGCTGACTCTTTGTCCCCAAAAAACCTTCTTTAGAAACTAGAAGAAATCCTTAAAAAGTTAAAGTAGACTTACAACATAAAAAATTAAAACTGTCCATAGATGTAATAAATTCTGAGCTCTCTGAGAAATGCTACAAACTCTCTTATCTTTGTGAAGGCTGTTCCATCATTAAAAACTCCTCAGAAATCAAATGTTCACGTACAATTCAAAAATCCTATCAAATGGCCCAAGTCTCTCTGAAAGTATATACTAGAATTAAAAAAAAAAATAAAAATCCCAAAACTCTAGCCATGTGAAACTTTGGCCTGAAACAAAAGGAAAGCCAGAGGCATCACGCAACCTCCCCAGAACGAGGTCCTGCCAATGACATCCTGTAACAGACATTCAAACACTACAGGGGTGGGCAGATGTTAAAACTGAAAACAGAAAAGGGAGTATCCTCTGGCCACGAGTGCTGGCAAAGCTTTAGTTAGAAAGCCAGAGATGAGCATGCACAGTGCCAAGGGCAGTCAGTGAGCAGGGACTGCCTTGGTGGCTCAGGGCAGCAGCGATGGCTCCTCTCCTTTCTCCCAAAGGCAGAGCAAGCTTATCAACAGACCTCGGTCGGCAGCGCGGACAGGGACAGAGCTGAGAGCAGCACCCCTATCTCTTCATGCCAGTCCTGTGTCCTCACCCTGTCCCCACAGCAATGCCACCCACCAGGGACGCTCCCTCTGCAGATGATCAGTAGCCTTTGAGCAGAACGTTGGTAAGCTCAGACCAGTTCTCCGTGGAGGTGGGTCTACCTCGATAAAACTGCCTTTGCTAGTGGCACGTTTGTTGGCTGTTTCAAGAATGAGACGCAGAGGATGAAATATCTTCTTTTTGCATAAAAGAAGGAAATGCTTTGCACAATGTTACTGCCATTGTGCTGTAATCTCAACAGTAAAGAAAGATCTTCAGTTTGCACAGCTGATAAAGCCTTCCTCAACGCTACATTCACTTAAAAATGATCAGAATGGAAATTTACTGAAAATATTTACTATGAAAGATATGTTTAAATCTTCTTTCAGTACTTACTTTTCCTGACTCCATGAGGGGCAAACTATGTGGAGATCCTCTTTCTACTAAACGAACTCTGTAAAATACATGTAGAAATAATATGCATAATACATGGCTGCATTTATTTGCTTTTCATTAACATTTATTTCTAAAAGGAATGGTTAATGGTTGCAGAGATTAATGTTATTTTTGGAACAGATGGAGCTTATATCCTGTAGAACATAATTGGGCCCAATATTTAATCTTAGTCAAGACTCACGGCTGGGAAAATAATGAAAAAAAGATGTGTGAATGTTTTCTTAAATATTAAATTCTTCAAATGTAGTCCGTGCCTTTTATTTGTTTTTGACAGACTTCTGTAAATGGAATTCCATGCACAAATTTATTCACAACAAGAGGGATCTAAAATATTGATTTCCCACAAGAACATCACAAATAGCAGGGCACTGACACAAAAGCATGTGAGCTGAGTGAGCAACCACATTCCATGAGTAGCTAACAGTTAAAATCAAAGTCATATCAAAATAGCTCATAACCTGGCCTCAGCTTGAAATCTGCATTTGCAATCTTTTAATTATTTTCAATGGACAGGGGTTGATAAATATTTTAACAACAAAAAAAATAATCACTTAATGAAAAATGTTATTACTGCTGAGGGTCAGGCCCTTTCTCTGAGTGTGGATTTCTGGTCCTTCCTCTTTCTTTCTTAGATAACTTATTTTCCCAGTAAAGGAACAAAAATGGCAGCTCTCCTTCAATTATATGATGGTCTGGAAGGAAATTCCTCATTTAACCGAAGGAAATTCCTCATTTAATCTTAGGAAAGCACTCAGCACTTTAGAATGAAAGTGACTTTAAAGTCCTAAAATAGCTGATAATCTCAGCCAGGAGACAGTGAGAAAAATCAGGTGACATCCAGGTATTCCTGTACCCTAAATGAGATAACTTAGAAGCTCTAACAGCACATGAAACCCTTAAACTTCCCACTCCTGAACATCTGTCATAATCCACTGAATCAATCTAATATGGACTTCTGTCAAAAGAGCTGTTATTACCCTCATTCCTCCTCTCAGTTCTGTGATTAGAAAGAAAAAAAAAACAACACAAGATGCCCCCAAATCAACCCCATAAAAGGTAAAGATGAAACCACAGAAGAGAGGAAGACATAGCTAGGAGTAGCTGAGTGGAGAACTGGATCTGGTTAAACTGATCATAAAAGTGCAGTTCGTTAGGAGCAGTCATGGTAGAGCTCTTTCGGACTGTTTTGAGGTCTTTTTATAGACAGAGTACCGCAGCGCTCAGTTTGGGAAAGGAGCGATGAGACACAGACAGACCTCAGCTAGACGTCCCTTTGGAGAAGAGCAAAGCTTTGTCAAGTTCAGCCCCTAAACATAAAGGAGATGGAAAAAGTCCTTTCTTTTTTTCAATTTTTTTTTTTATTTCTTTGCTCCGAAAGTCTTCTATAAAAGCTGGGACTGTCGAGGTCAAGGCAGGAATAGTGAACAGTATTTTATCTGCAGCTCTGGGAAGTCTCTCAACCTTGATGGATGGGGCAGGGCTAAGCCCTGAGGCATTGCACATCAGTGTGAACAGTTCCTCCCACTAACAGAAAGAGATATAGCTCAAATATCCAGCAATTTCAGACTACTTTTCCCAGTTACTTGGAGAGGAAAAGGATGTAAAAGTGCTGCTGAAGGGGCAGTGCCGGGAGCAGGCATGGTTAGGCATCTGCAGCCTGACCTACTCTCCTGCAAGGTGCGTAACAGGAACCACCTTCCAATGTTTGTTCAACTGCAAAAAACTCCCAGAGAGAGCCTGAAGCACTAATTACCACTTCTGTGTGTTACCTTTAATGTTACATGGTCCTTGTTTCACACTGTATTGCTCTCTTAAAACTCTGCTGTGTTACAAGGGTGCACGCGTGCCCGTGTTTTCTGCAACATTTTCTGCTGAGCCTCTCACGAGCTGTAGGGCCACCACCGGATTCACAGCAAAAGCAGTGAAGCTACAACATCCATCTGTTCCACCAGGGACACAGAAATGGGGCAGCAGAAACCCAGGCCACAGGCACTTCACTATGAGGTGTATGTGCAAGGCTAAATTAACGCTGCTCTGTAAGCCAGGCTTGTGTTGCCGTTCAAATGGTAAGCCAAATCATAGGTATTTAGGAGTATGCAGCAAAGGCTTTAGAAACAACTCTGTGCATATGGAAACAAAATCAAATATTGCAAAAAATAGTTGTTTATCATGCCTATTTTTATGCCTTTTCATATATACCTTTGTTCTGTAAAATTCGTATTAGTGCAGTAATAGAAAATGCCTTTAACAGAGTTCTTCCAAACAACTGACATCTCCAATCTTTAGATATGCATTTGCAGACAGGTAGCTGTTCTCAGAAGAACTAGTCATCTTCTCAACCACTTGATATCTCCTTTAACAACCAGAGTTATCTTATTTATTATTTACCAACATTTGTCAAATAGAGAAAATCTTAAAAAAGAGACAATTTAAAAAACCTCAGCTATAAGCACTGCTAAGAGTGATGGTATAACTCATTACTAAGACACGCCTCAGTGAAGAGTTGCTGAACTCCAGGCCCTCAGAAATCACATATAATAAAGCTACACATTCAATAGTCAATGAAGTGACTGCTGGAAATGAATCAACATTCATAAATCTGACCATCTCTTTCCTCTTTGCTTTCAGCATCTGTGCTTCCCACCTTGTGATTATCACTAACATGTTCTTGTAATTCCTTTGTCCACCTCTTTCCTTTAACCTCATCTGATTTTTTAGCACATGACGATCCAGAAGGTGCAGTCCCTCAAGCTTCCAATTGTGTTAAACCTCTCCCACTCCGTGCCTTCTGCTTCACATCCCTACAGAACTATCATGGCAGGGCACGCAAGATGGAAACGGCATTTCCTGGAGGTTTTCTGCGAGGGCCCTGCTAGCGCTCCAAAACTTGGACTCCTTTTGAAAAAGTTTCTGCTGAGCTCACAATCCATTTGGGAACATGCTGTTAAACCTCTAACAGCTCTGAAATAATAAAAGATATTTTGC
Organism: Tetrax tetrax; assembly: GCA_009806455.1. Taxonomy (NCBI): domain Eukaryota; kingdom Metazoa; phylum Chordata; class Aves; order Otidiformes; family Otididae; genus Tetrax; species Tetrax tetrax. The sequence goes on from WHYT01017924.1 coordinate 609,022, forward strand.
CACAAAGAGATTTAAAAAAAAAAAAAAAGAAGTAAAACATTAGATTCTGACGCTACCAATGTCTATGTGCATACTTAATTTTAAGTGCGTAATAGTCTTACTAACTCTGCTGGGACTGCTACTGTGAATAAATTATGGACATTAGGCAATAATTTTAAAAATGAGTTTTACTGTGCCTTAGCATAAAATAATTCAATTGTTCCCACTCTTCCCCAGGAGATTTCCATTTTTCCACTGGCAAACACAGACAGCAGACATGACTGAAAACTTTTTTTCTCTCCCTCTTGAGCGAGCAGCATCCCTGTCAAGGCTGGTCTGGCAGGCACGGCAAAACAGCAGAGCACAGCGCCCACCAGACTCTTGAAAAACACCACCTCTGAATTACCCACGTGATGCTGGCAAAGAAAGCCATGGCTCCTGACAGCCTTCCTGGGACAATGTTAGTTAATCTTCCCCAAATTCACAAATAATCGTACCGTGCTCCCAGACAGCAGAGGTCTGGAAAGGGCAAGTCTTGTTTCTCTGGAGCACTGCAGCTCCAGCTAATCTTTGTTGGGAGTGAAAACAATCTCTTACTAAGTCAGTACAGAGCCTTCCCGCTGCTTTCTGCTGCCTTTGAGTCGTGCTGGGAAGGGCAGAGGAGAACATGGCAGTAAAGCCAGCCTGGGAAAAGTGCCTGAAAATCAAGTGGATGGGAGAAAAATGCTTCCCTTGGGCACGAAAGCTACTTTTGCACCTTCTGGTGGTTTGCAGCCAAGCTGAGAGGGAAAACATAAATGAGTGACCCAATGCATGGCAGACAGAGTTTCTCTCCCACCAAAATGTCTCACTGGAGGGGAGAGATAGAAGATGTTTAAGAATCACTGCACTGTTAAAGGCTATAAGCAATGATGATATGCAATGAATCTGTAGTATTTACACGGTGTAGTATAGGAATGTATAATTTTTAGATTTTTTTTCCCCACTGTTTCTTAAGAATTAGTCTTTTTCTTAAAAAAAATCTCTAACTGGAGCTGTACAGTTGAGAAAGCTGCCTATGTTTCAAAGTCTGGCTTCAGGGATTCAACAGGGAATGCAGCTATACCACCAGTATGTGCTAACCTTCTTTTCTTGTTACAGTTTAATACATTGGACAGATTTCACCTCCTTCAAATCAAACACTTACTACAGAAAAGCAGGAGTGAAATCTGACTTCAGAATGAAAACTGGCAAACTGTAACTAACTGGGCAGTGTAATCACTGTGCAGCAAAGGGGATATCGAAATGCACTAACAAAAGTCTTTCTGCCCTAGGATCTCACATGAAACTGCAAATTTTGTTTATGCTCCTTTTTAGATCTGGACTGTTCGGTGATGAAAACTCTCCAAAAGATATTCCACAGCTTGCTAGTATTTCACACTAATCAGAGAGTTTGTCAGCAGAGCTATTAACTATTGCTTTGGGAATCTGCAGGGGCTGGAGCACGCAGACTGGTCCTAACCAGCGTTACAACCCCAAAACCGGGCAAACCTTCAAAGCTGGCTGTGCTGTTGCTCTGAGAGAGACTTCGGACTCTGTGAGTCTAATAGAGATGGAAAGAAGCTATTAGGTCATCCAAGTCTCGCTTCCTGCCAAAAAAAGACTGTTCCCTGCAGTGCACTTTCGAGTGCTTTGTCTGCTCCTGTTACAGTATTTCAAATGATGGGGCTTCTTCCACTTCCCTTCAGAGTTTATTTCTCAGCTGAACGTATTTCATAGGCAGGAACCTTTTTGACTGCGATGCTTGGCATGCACTGTTCTTAGCTTCCTCTGTTATTTCTAACTAGCTCTCCATGTCCAATTCAAAAGAGATTTTCCCACTGTCTCTCTTCTTTTTAAATATAATTCAGCTCAAGAGCTTGCCTTTTACTCTACCACTTGGCCAAAACTCACATCTGGAACTTTTTTTCTTCCCTTTATAGCCATTCCCACAAGCTGAGCCACGGTAACTGCCCTCCTCCTCCTTGTCAGTGTGCCAGCATGTCCTGCTATCAGCCAGGCTCGGGCACGGAGGCACTGCATCTTCCAGCATCGTAAGCTCTTATTTCCCTGTCTGCCCCACCGAGCCTTAATTATTCTGTTCTCACACAATGCCGTTTTGCAATCATGCTAGCTTGGAAGTCCAGGTTTTTAGTTTGTTAAATATTTTCAGTTTGCTATTTTGCACACTAATTTACTTCAGTAGCTGTTTAGGATGCTGCTGCTCTTGAAAACCTTCAGCAAAAACACGGAGAGGAAACCAGATAGGATGCGATGCGAGTATAACCTAACATACATGGTAAACACACTATATATACAGAAAATACCAACACATATCTCCCGAGTTCCCTCCTTCTCTATAGTCATTCTGTGACAGAAAAAAAAAGCTGATGGTCTCTTTGGTTTCACTCCAGCTCTATTTCTTAAGTTTTCCTGCTGATTGTCGGCTTCATTAGAAGCCCAGCTTGCAGTGAAAAAGTCGGAATTTTTCTACCCTGCAAAATATCGATGTTTTAAAAACTTTTGTGTATTAAACTGGAACAAAAAAGTGAAATACCGAATGAAGCTGTAAACTGAATCTGAAAAAAAAGCTGCAGTCAGAAAAAGAGGTTATTTATGTTTAGTGTTTGAGGTTTTTTGTTTTATTTTGAAATTTAAGTTAATTAACTCTCCAAACTGAAAATGTTTTAACTACCATCATTAGTAAAAATTCAAAAATTGGAGTGTTTTGACCACTTAGAGGATTCTACCATCTTCCTTAAGCTGAAAAAGATGTGTCAAAACTGACTCTTCTCATTTCAACAAAATGGTCTTTCTAGTGAAAACAGACAACCACCTAATTCATTAGAAACTTCAACCAAAATCTAACTGTAAGGCATTTAATGCCAGAGAGCACGTGTGCTTTCGTGTAGCTATATCCCACAGTGACTTCCCAGTTCTGACTCAAACGGGCAGGAACTATTGCCATCATCAACACCTTTCAGATATATATTGCTATTCAATGTCGAGACAGTGCCTGAGTAAGACTGATGATGGGAATTGGCCGATGCAGCCTGTTGTGATTTTCTATAGTCATGGGAAAGATGGGCACTGTAGGCAACAGTGGGATCTTGGACTGGGGTCAGGGCTCTTTGACACTCAAGACTTCCAGTGCATTTTCTCATTACTCAAATAATAAAATTTTCCTATATAAACTATTCCATAATTTACACGTCAATGAGCTTATTCTAGCAAAACCAGCAATATGGATCAAACAGCTTAAGCTCTGCCTTCCAAAAGACATACCCAGCTCAAATAGCCAGATCAGAACAGCAGGGAAATGGCATAGCTGAACACTTAGGCTGAAGGGAAAACCTAGATAATGAAGACGACTTTCCCTGCATCATCCTGGTTTCCTCAGAGCAGTTTTCCTCTCATCACATGACAAATTCAGATAATGGATAAAGACAACTGAGACTGAAAAAGGGAGTTTTTCGATTGAGGCAAACTTTAGCCAACAAAACGAACAACCATTAAATCTTCTATGCATCCAGGACATATTTTAATCCTGTTAATTCTATAATCAACAAGTTCAGTTAAAGAATTAGCACTAAATCACTTCCTTTAACGTAAAGACTTTTCTTCACTATAAACCTAAACTACACTTCATGTCCCAAATTCCCTGCGGTCAAAAGCAAACAACTTCTAATCCTTCAGATGGATGAACAAAGAAGCAGAAAAGGTTACACGAGGATTTAAGACAGTTCAGAAAGTTGCAAAGGGATTGAAAGGAGGCATGAACTCAGGTCCAAGAAGGGAATATTCAAAGTTTCAGAGATTAAAAAAGTAATAGCAATTTTATCATATAAGACTGTGGGAATATGAAAAAATCCAGGCTATGTTTATATCTGTTTTCAACCTTGGAGTACTTTAAAATGTTCAGCTTTCATTATACATGAACTTGATTAAATTTGTTTAAATGAGCTCTGCAAAGCACAAGATACAACTATTTCCAGTGGATGCAGTGGACCGGGACTCTGGAGAATGTGGTGTCCCTCCAGCCCTGCCTCACACCTACTGTGCCCCATCAGGCACAGCATCACCTTTCTCTGTGCTGCAGGTTCTCCTTTGTAAAACCAGGCATAACGCTGTCCTCAGTCATTATCTTCTTATTTACATTACAAACCTCCCAGGATGTGTTGTTTATTGCTAACAGTTTTTACATTACTTCTCATAATCACAGCTGTGATACGATTATTCTGGTTAATGCAACATGCTTTTTCTATTTCGGAACCCTTTATCTTCCCAGTCCTAACTGAGAAAAAGAGATTCCACACATAGGGAAAACTTTCACTGTAAAAAATGTGGGATCTGAAAACTTTTTCATGTAATTAAATTACCTTATTTGTTGTTAACAAATGATGGAAATAATTTCAGTTTCCCCGACGCAATATTAGTATTTAATAGTCACACAGTATTTTCAAAGGTAAAAGTTCTGGAATCAAACCATTCTCTTTCACTTGCCTCCTTATCTTGCTACAAGCTTCAACATTCACACGACCAGCTGACTCATGGAGCTGGGACCCTGCATTTTCGGGGAAGAACTTCCAGAGAGTTCCTTCTCCTTAACAACCACCAGGGACATCTGCTGTGCATGGAAAACTTCAATACACGGAGCCAATTTTTTTCAGTGGAACAATGACTGCAGGTTACCACTCTGAAGAAAAGAGCAGCGACGCCTTGTTGTTACACCTGAAGGCACCGAAAAGGGACTGTCCTTGTCACAGGAGATTTACTGGGAACCCTGGCTGAGCTTCACAAGACTCCTCACATAAGTAAGCTCATCTTCTGCAAACAGACACTTCTAGCATATGTAATATTAAGAAGGATACGCAGGCTTGAAACAACATACTAAGAGCTATTTAAGAAAGAGTATGGCTTCTAGCAAAAAAAAAAAAAAAGGAAGACTTTTTAATATATCTTCCTCAGAAATGTGAGTAGCCAGCTTGGTTTAACAATTCCCAGCTTCTGCAAGGAGCATGATGGAAAGAGAAGGACCTGTAACACCAAAAGAGCTCAGTATACTCTGAAATGGGAAATTCGCTTTTTTTTTTTAAACAGCATCAGACATTCTTCAGGAATAAAAATGGTGGTGTATTTTAGTAAGCTGGAATATTACTGGAAATTCAAAACTGGTTTGTAAAAACAAACAAAAATGGAACCTTTTTCCATCTCGTTCTTTTACTCATGTTTGAAGAATCACATGCAAATGGCACTTGCAAACATTACACAAATGTACAACTGCAGTACATCTACCTTCCTGGAAAGCTACAGCTTTTTGTTTTCCCTTTGTCTTGGTACACATGACAGCATTCTCTTTCTCCTAAGCCCTCCAGGGAAATACAACTGGAATTTCTTGATTTGTAGTAAAGTATGCCAAACCACATCCTCTTTCAAAAACCACATTTAGAGCCAACTCTTACTCTCCTGTTCCACTAAAATGATAATATTCTGATCCCTTGAAGATGACTTTATCAAAGAAAAAATAGACTTGTTTCAAGGGAGGAAATTCTTCAAGAGCTAGTAATTCTTTCTTAGAAAGCACAGAAATTGCTTTGTAGGGCTTCCATCCCCCTAGTTTAGTCCCACAGCTCAGACTGACTGGGACAAGCGGGGATGATTTCCCATCTGAATATTACTGGATGTTTGTCCCTTTCTCCTGCTCTCCAACAGAGGTTGCTTTATCCCTGGAAACATGAAGCATCTTTCAAAGCTTTTGTAATAGGTACATTTACAATTTGGTTATAACTCTAGATGCCCATACAAAAACAGGCCAATCCCTTGGATGATGCTCCGAACAGTTTGCTCCTCTCCAGTTTCCCTGGCTGTCAGCTTTATTCCTAATGACTGACTGTCCAGTGCACAGAGGCTGAACAAGTCTCAGTTCTTTCCCCGATGCAGGCAGGAATGGCTAGAGAGAACCTTTCCTCTACACTAGACAGACAAAGACTTCTCCTCTAAGCCAGAACTGGAAGTGTTGATATGATGCTTATCATCCTGAATTAATTTTTATTTCTGGGAGTTTTGTTTCCCAAAATAAGAAAAAGCGTTAATGCAATTTTTGAGAGAGCAGTGTTTGCATGGCAGAAACAAAACGCAATGCCACTAAAAGGCCAAGGCTGTATCTTCTCCTGAGCAAACACATGAAGAATGAGGAAAGATTTGCCAGTACCATGACAGACAGCTTAAACTCACTAATGAGATTCTGTAAGTTAACGGGGAAAAATGCCCCAAAGCCATTTGTTTTTACAAAGATGCTGCAAAATCAAATTGCATTGTAACTTATCATACTTAGAACTTTGGGGGCCTTAGGTTTTAAATACCTCAATCCCTCCTTCTCTCAACTGAGTTACCTCTTCTACTGACTTCACAGAGGTGAAAGGCTTTTAATTTTTTTTCCATGAAAAACCTGCTTCTGTGATAAGAGGAAAAACCCCAAATAGCTAAAGCAAAAGACAATCTTAAAAAAAAAGCATGGATAATATGTGAAAGCTGGAATTAGAGCCACCCATATGAGAAGATGCTCGAAGCTTGGGATGACTGGAATGGCACTGCTGGAGGCAGTACTTGACAGAATTCCAGTTGTAAAAGAGTTCAGTGCATAGAAAGCACTGGTGGCTTTCTGAGGCCAATGACTTGTGAGGCCTCTGTCCGGAACTCCTCACCAGGTATGGAGCGCTTCAAACCTCAAAAGACTCTACACGCTTTACCTGCTCAAGGTAGAAGGTGGCTGTATGTCAAAGGGGGCAGTAATAGATTTTAATTACCCCTTTGGACCCCACACAGAGTGAATCATTGAGGACTGGGACTTTCTGTAACCTGCAACTGGTCTCTGTAGGCTGTAACCCATTACAGGAGCGGGAAAAAGCACGGCTCCCCAGTACATCAGGGAATGCTCTTCAAAGTTTCTCTCTTGTTACGATTGGCAAATGGCTTTCAAGTATGATTAATCAATTAAAGTTTCACAAAAGGTAACTATTTTGCTGTCACTTGCCATTAGCATGTCTCCTGCTGACATATCTTCCCCTTCAGCCTCTTTTCCCGACTACGTGACCATAAAATGGTTATCCTCCATGCTGAGACACTCCTACAGAGCACTGCTGCCGCTATAGCCTAGATAATAATTTAGCTAAGTAGTTCTTTTGTCTGGTAACCCTGTAATAAGAGTATTTTTCAAGGTAGATTGAGTAGAAGTGTCTGAGAATTAGGAAAAAAACCTCCCACGGCTTTGTTGCTTGGTATTACCCAGAACAATGTATACACAACATGAAAGTTTTAGTAAAATATGGAGGTGAAGGATAAATAATTGACAGCCAGGATAAAAGGCTATTTTTCTTTTCCTGCATGAATTCTGAAATGCTGGAATATATTAAAATGAAGCCAAAGCCTTAACTGACTCCTTTTGACAGAGCCTGCATTTGAGACTGGGCTCAGCATATAAACAATCTATAAAAGTAAATCCTAAGTAACTGTTTTCTTTGAAATGCTACAAGTGTTCTATTCTTTTCTTGGGGAATGAGATTCAGAATTTCCATCCTCCGAAATCATCTTTGTCAATGAGACAATGTCTGAGCAGGTCTGATGGAAGTTCAGAGTTCTCTGAACACCCCCTAAGTCCAAAATGAAAAATAAGATTTAACACAACATGCAAATGACTTCCTAAGAAATCAAGTCTGCTAATGACACAAGTATATACAAGGGTCATGTCTTTTTAAGAGAGACGCTAGTTTCCATCACTCCACGATGTCGGTGACCACGTAAGAGGAGAAGACGCCTATTTGTACAGCTCCACAAACTGCTTGTTTAATAAATACAGAAGGTAATCAGATGAAAATAATTGTTCTACTGTTTGAGTGGGAATATTTCAATGAGAGAGTTTGGATATCACAGGCCATATATTTAATCAAATTTTTAGCCAGATTCAAAACACATCTTGGTGCTTCTAGTCTATTTGGCAATATCCTACATCCCGATCTGGCTCCCTCACCATGTTTGTGACCAAGAAACTGTGCAAGCAGCTCACCGCTACACGTAGCTCAAAAAGAAACCTAGTAAACCACAAAGGGGTTTAATAAATTAAATTATCGATTTTTCAAAAAAATATAGACTTAGATGAAACTGAATAATTTAAGTGATCATTTATCAACTGACCTATTATTTCACCAAAGGGAATACTGAAATTTAAAGACAGAAACAGAAGGATTTGAGGGGTAAGGATGCCTGCGTATATAAAACTAGAGATGGTACCAAATAAAATTAAGAACAGTGTTTACTGGTTGAAAGTCTTCATTCTTGTCCAGTTTGGTACAAAATGTAGTTCAATCATCAGCTTAAATACAATCTGAGGTCAAAATATGGGGAAATTGTCTCTTGCAAATACATGCAAAATGATATAAAAATTTTCATCAATCCATATGTGACTTGATTAGTAGCCCCCTCCCCCAGAAGTCTAAGCCTCCGCTCCATCAGAGCTCATAAGTTGTCACTACCTGCTACTGAACAAGACGACCGGTGATATTTTTACCTGCTTTTGGAGGCAGGCATAGATTGCACTGAATTTGTTTCCTTTTTCTTTTTTGCCCTTTTAAAATAAACTTGGATATCAAAGTAGATCTTTCCTATTCTGCACTTAGAGCACGACTGTGATTTTCATATCTTTCTTTCTTTATTGATAAGGTTTTGCTATAAGAGAGAATATCAGGATGCAAAGGGATGTTTATCTTTACAGGATTTGCAGGAAGTTTCAACTTTAGGAGAATGATCTCCCTCAGCCATCACCAGATGGATCCTTCAGCTCACTAATTAAAACTTCTGAATAAATCCTCTGTACAACATTTTAGATATTAAAGATACAGAAGCACACACACAAAAAATCCTATGTTAAAAGTTTGGGCAAAAATTAATAGCAGTCAAAATAACTCATTTCAACATTTTTCATGATATTTTCTTTCTTATTCATAACAGCTCAGTTTCAAATTGAAGGTAATTTCAAAATTTAAATAGCAGGTTAAAACAGTAACATTTTGAAAACAGTTTTGAATGATTCTAAAAGAAATATGTTTTAGAATATTTGCAAATATATTGAAATATTTGAAAATCCAGTCTGACCTCCTGAAGAACCCCTTAAAAAGAATTTTGCCCTGTATATGTGAAAGGAAGATTTACTTTGGAATACATGAGGTCTATACTCAGTTTGATGAAGCGAGTCATTTTGCCAATAAATAATTTTTCTACCAAGAACTAACCTGCTGTTAAGGATGAGGAGGCTGTGAAATTTTTATGCTAGTATCAGAGATGTATTTTTTTGTTGGACATTTTTAATTCTATAAACATAAGTACATATTGTTTTAGAACATCCTGGATAAAATGGATTCTTGGGCTTTACACTTACATCTTTGCTGCTACAAAAGCATGTAAGTGCTATAAAAGTCAACATCCTTCAAGTATATGCTGTTCTGGTATGATGAGAAAAGGGTCTCTCTCTCTCTTTTTTATCTTCCATGCACTTCTAGCTTTTAGCATATTTAGGTATCTTGTGATTAACCACCTGAAAAGCTTCTGAAGAGAACATGACTGGTCTAAAATGACAATGGAGTGACCTGAAAACAGGCAGTTGAGGCAGCAGGACAAGAATATGAATGTATTTATCCTATTTCTTTTTCCTTTTTTTTTGAGAGGGGGTGGAAATAAAGTTGTTTTCCCAGTGGTAGCAGCACAGAAATGCAGCCAACGACTCGCCAGGGTGCTCACGCCTGGAGTTCTGCTGCAACTGCCCTCCCTGCAGATGCACGCGGGCACATATCCGTGACCTGAGCTGCACAGTGAGTCAGCAACTGGGACCAGCCGTGCCGTGCCAGCGCAGCCTGCCACGAGGCCAGCTCATGCGTGGTGAAGCATTAATCCACCTACTTTGCCTTTTGGATCTGAGTTAACCTCTCTCAACCGCATTGCGCTGCAGTGCAGGGGCGTATCAGCCACTTGGTGCTAACTCAGGAGACTTTGCCTGCTTTGTCATTCAACAGCCCAGGTGGGACTTGCCTGGCTTCGCTCACTCTTTCTTGGCCATCCTGAGGAGACTCTGATCTCTGATTTTTAGGAAATCAATGAGATGCTGAATTCAACAATATTAACATACTGTCACCAAGAGCGAGCCAGAGCTGTATACTCTTGCTATCAGGACGTTACTCCAAAAATTGGTGTCTAATGCCCTTTTAGACAGAACAGGGTCCCTGGGACATCTCATTAGTGCTAGCAAATACAACACGGGCTCCATGGGAGACCCTGCTGGAGTAGCCGTAGCTCCTAAAACTGCACTAGATGCTCACAGCTAGGCAATCAAGACTTTTTCCAGTATCACAACTGATGCCACCCACTGACTAAGTGGTTGCACACCTTGGCACAAGCCTCCTGAATGTGCAGATGAGCCCAGTCCCAGCCAGTTCCCTCAACTGGCAACCATGGCCAGAGTTCCAGCGGCTAAACCAGTGGGTTGGTGGCTCAAAACCACACAGACGCACATATAAAAAGATGTTTGAGAACCTCCAACCTGACCTAAGAAGCAAACCATCCAAACCCAGTGAAAGCTGGGAGGAAACATCTAGTTTGGTCAATCAGCTATGTCTAGACCTCTACCCAAATTGTATATAGCACCGGTATTTTGATATAAATTCCTATCAAACAACGACATTTTCATGAACTGTAACATGTGCAAAACCATAATTACCTGATGAGCTTGAACTAGTTGTCTCCAAACTGATTATGAATTTTTATAGATGCAAATAGGATTTGAATAATCTCAAAGAGACGAACTACAGCTGCTTTTTGCAGCAACTAGAAAGTGTTATGACAAGGGAAAAAAAAAGGTCAGTCTTTTTCAAATTCTGGAAAATATATTCTAAAATATAAAATATGAAAAAAATTTCTCACATTAAGTGTAGAGTGTAATTTTTTCATATTGTTGGGGGACTGGCTGACCTGCAAAGACTTGGTGGATTGTTACTCTATGTTCTCACAGCTATGTACAGCAATCTTTCTGGTACTGTTAAGCAATAGTGATGTTCAGTTCCACTAAAATGGTTAGAAACAGCAAGTGTGAAGAGACTATGTCAAATAAAGTTGTTTTCTTCCCTAATTTACGACCCATGAATCTAATTCTAAATTCCTCAGGACCCAGTAAATGAGGCATAGATTTAATCCATCAAATTAAAATCTACATTACCACAATCTGAGAAGCCAACTCTAAAGATCATCTTTCATGTTCCGTAGAACTAGTCACTAAATATAAATTAAGACACTGCAAAGTCTGATCTTGATAATGATGCCTACTTCTCAATTACATGCTAAGGCAGAGAAAGAGTATACCCATGGTTTACGCAGCTTATGAACAGTGAATCTCATTTCCTCTATAGAAATATATACAATTTCATTGTTATGGTTTATAATTTTTATTAACTAACTCTAAATGTTATGTTCTGTTTCTATAGACTTCCCTTCCAATAAATGTTCTGTAAATTTCTTTCTCCTCTCAGAAAAAAAACTAATTCCAAATAAGGAATTAATCTATATTTGCTTCTTTCTTTTCTCTCTACAGCTCCAGTTTTACCTTTAACGATTCACTAGCTCTTTTTCCTGCACTTGAATAATGCTTACACAGAACTATCTACATTGTGTTCAACGGAACTTCAACCATTTCAGAGCTCTGAGATTAGAGCAAATACTATGGTTAAATCTCACCTTACTGTGTCTATTAAAAAATAAACATTTGCTTTCCAAAATTAGTCATGTAAACTGCCTTCCTCATCAATACACAAAGAAATGCACCTTAAAGGTGAGTTCACCCCATGCTGCTCTATGTCTGAGCTAGCTGCGGTACACTGGTGGTGTGTGGGCCTTTCCACTGACCGCAGAAGGAGCCTAGGAGATCACTTTAGGCTGGATGAGATCTGTCCTGGTCACAGTGTTTGTTCTGCTCTTAGGTAAATAAATGCTCCACTTCTCATTTCTTGTTTACAACAGAAATCACTCAACGTCTCAAGAAAATCTCCTTTCAGAAGTGCAACACAGAGACAGTAGGCTGATGTAATGATAACACTTAAAAAAAAAAAAAAAGCTTTTTTTTTTTCACTGGGTTGAGTATGAGCATGGATTGTGTCTACACAGAACCACAGTTGCTGGGCCAGGAAGACCAAGTTTTCTACAGCTGGGTTATGCAGACTGTAGTACCCCAAAGGATGGATCACATGTAAGCATTATTGTTGGTAACCTTGTGTGCAAAAGGAATAAAGAAATGGTGAGAGTCAAGTACCTTCCTTTCTTCTACCTGCCAAACTCCACGTGCTACAAGAAAATATCTATATGTGTATCTGACTTAACTATCCAGTGGATAATTTGGGCCCTGAGGTCTGCACCTTGCAAGCTGAGCCAGTCACTTTGATATAGTAAAAGTTGGTATTCACCTAAGGGGAAACAAATTATCTGTTAAGCTTTTAAGAAGGCTGAAAGAAAAAGAACAAAAACCAAAAAAACAAAACCAAAACCAACTCCTCTATTTGGATAATGATTTTTTAAAGGAATAAGGACTGGTGAACACTATTAATTAAATGTTCACCTTTTCCAGAGTTAATAGAAAACTTTTTTGTTTTATTAAAATTTTGTAAAGAGACTACCACCCGCTAGCCTTTTGACCAGAGTACTGGAAAAGTGAAATATATGTGGATAGCTATTTTCCAAAATTACACCTACAATCACGAGTTTCCCTCCAACCATAAGACTTCACTCATAACCTTAATATCACTAGTGGTAAATTTTAGTTCTCACTTTGTGTATATGTAACTAATACTAAAGATGGAACTAGAAAATACCCACAGCTACAGAATGTGGTTGCTCACAGTGGCTGAAGTCAATAATCCATTCCCTCGTAGTCTTGCAGCATTAAGAATTGCAGCAAAATTCCCCCCGTGGTCTCCTCATTGGCTAACAGCTGTCAACCCAGGAGAAAAACCTCAGAGGTCAAACAGGACCAGCTAGGCTGCACCACCTGAGGGTCATGAAACCCTGAAGGCAATCAAAGCAGGGAATCTTGTTAATCATTGCAGTGGTGATGTCAGATGCTTCAGTTTTATGAATGGTAAAACTAATTAACCAACTAATAAAAATGTTTGTGTCTACTCGCTGGTAGGAGTCAGCACAAACTATTTATGAGGATTACAAAGGTTTTCAGGGACTGTGAGGTGTGCTGAAGTAGCCTTCTTGCTAGAAACTCTGTTAGTTGTGTGTATTAGAGAAAAAGAAAAAGGTGGTTCCGACCTGTCATGCCTCAGTGCCCTCATATCAACATACACTGTGGTGGGATCTGGTCCAGACGTTCCCTGTAAACAACAACATCAGCTAATCAGAACCTGAAAGTTGGCAGAATAAAAGTTTTACCCCATAAATAACCGAATGTTCATTTCACTGCTAATTATGCTAATCAAATGACAAGTTATATTTATGCTATTCATCAAACAAAGCCCAGCTTTACAGAATCAGAATGAGCACTGGAAAACATACCTACCGTCAGGTACTTGTTACCGGGGGTTCAGAAAAACATCAAGCCGCCATACTACTTAACCAAACACATGTCAACATAGGTTTTATTTGCTACGAAAGGCCAAGTAATCAGCACGTGGATACATACAAAAAATGTTAAAGACATTTTGCCAGATAAAGGAACGCGGAAATTGCTGAGGAGACACAGTTTAATGGCAGAAGCACATGGTTCAGGAATGTGAAGCATGGTTTACGGAGAGTCTTCCATACATGCAACAGAGAATATACTTGAAGCTAAAGATAGTAAAGGTAGCACGCATGACATGAACCAATGTGGACTGAAGGTCTGTAAGCAATTACTTGTTCCTTTTCAGTCTTCCCCTGCATAATTTAAATCCTTGCTTTATGTCACAATATATAGTTCCTTGAAAAGCTGTAGACTAATTTTAGATTCCTTTCATGCAGAGATGACACAGTCTTTTAGGCCCTTCCAACCACAGCTTTGCTGCAGTTTTGTAACCTGCTATGATCTTCCCTTATCTGGAACCCATCACCCCCAAACATCACGTGAGCTGGCAATGTGCTAGTCTGGGGCTCTTCTCTCTGCTGCACACCTCACGTCACTGCTAAGCAGAAAGCTAAAAGAAAAGCACAACTTCATTTTGGAACACTGGAACTTTAGAAATGGTCTTTTCAGCAGATAAATTCACGTAACTCTGGCAATCTACAGGTGCAGGAACTCCTTTATTGGTTATTTAGATCTTTACTACTTAAAACAGCAGGCAACAGCAACTCCCAATAATTTCTGTCCCATCTGGGATACATTATAAAGTATAATTAATTCTTCACATTAGGAATGTCTAGGGCTAAATTTTGCATTTCTGCAAGGCTGGATGGTAGTTCCACAACCTGTTGAGCACTAAAAATTGCGATGGAGTTCCACAAATAGATAATTTTTGTATCTAAAGGGAAAAAGAGTTACCACTACCAATTGATATTTACTGTACAGATACTGATCGTGACCCACCACCAGAGGAGAAAAAGAGTAATAGAGCTGCACATGCATGTTAGCCTCTTTAGCTTGTTATACACAATACAAGATACAATATCCTCTCTAGCTATTAACGACACAATTTTCAGTCTACTAATAAACTCAGCAGTGTAACAGACTAGTGCTGAGCGGAGAACTTATTTGAAGTATATGTAAAGTTAAAAAAAAAAAACAAAACCAAGGGAAAATTGGTTATCTTTAAAAATAAAACTAAGCTTGAATTGGTTTATAAAATAATGGAAACAGTCAAGTTTGAAAATCAAAGACAATCACTATGGTATTTGTTATTTTCAGTGTGAATGAAATAGTTACAGCAGACGGCTAATATTTGATGAAACCTACATCCAGATAAAGCTATACTGGACTTGTTTATAATTTCACAGAAGGATCTGAAAATCCCCAAATCTCCAGACTCAATTTCTAGTCTGTCCCACTGTTGGAAGCTGATAGGTGGGTATTGAGGGAACATGAAAATCCCCTACCTGCTCGGCCAGCTTCCCCAGCCTGTGAGGCTATAGCAGCAGGAATAGCAGGGATGAGGGAGAGAAGGAAAGAAGGTAACACAAGACAAAAATAATAATAAAAAAATGGGAATGAAGAGTGGGAGAAAAAAAAAAGAGAGGAATGCAAAAAGCAGGGAGTAAAATAAAAAGAAAAACAATGTCAAATACAGGAATCTTACAAATTAACCATTATACCATTAAAGGTTAAAAAAAGTAAAAAATGAGGTGTCAACATTTTAGTAGAGCAACAGAAGAGACAGCTGTAGACTGCTAACCTTGGACAAACAGACTTAAATGGTTTTAGGACACTACAGACAACGTTGTTAGTGGAAAACATGTGTCTAGCATACTGATTTTTTGTTTTTGGTGAAGAAGTCAGTAAACATTACGGCCCTGCTATTTTAATGCACATCCATTGAGACAGGAGTTCCAGGTCTGCCATTTCATTACTAAAAGAAGTTTGTAAGCGATGTCCTCTGGAAATCAAAAGTAAGCTCTCTTTGCAGAAAAAAAATAAATTAGTATACAACAGAGAAAGATACTTACACCTTGTTTCATACTGATTAATCTGCTCCTGAAGTGAAATAAAATAAAGGCTTTGTGCACAACCTAATTACTAGAAGCCCATAACTAAATGGAGTAACTTCATAGTTCAATAATTCTTCATTCTTAGTCTGTTTGCTATGATAAACAATGCAATATGTACGAAGAACAGTAAAATTAAAAGCTGATAAAAACCTATCAGTTCTCCACCACTATCGATAATGCAGCAAAGAAGCAGAACAGAGTGGTGACGAATCCACCGTCACGTGGAGCACGTAACACCAGATGGCTGCAGTGGGACTTGCACTATGACTTGTGAAAAGAAACAGCTCTGAGAGCACTGGTGTCCCATCCCCCTCTCATCAAACTTCTGAATTCCAGCAAAGTTCAAGACGACAGGAAGCTGCCACAGCAGCATCTTAAAATAGGTTTATTCTGGGTGCGGGGGAAGATGAAGCATTTAAAAAAATAGGATGAATCTGCTTACTACATTGCTGTCCCAAAATAGGAATATTATTAATAATCCAGGTTGAACGCTGCAGTGTAACTGCAAGAAATCAGGAGAACTGCTGAAATCCATCAGTTACACAATTCATTGCTGGTGACCCTACTGCAGGTCCAGAGAGAACTGTGAGAGTACCAGAGCCTCTCACGGCTTTTAACTGAGAATGGGCTTGAGAAACAGCAGTTGACGTCTCAGCATCATCCTGCTGCAGCTGAGATGCTGTGAAAGTGTTTCAAAAGAAGCAGAGTCTTAGCCAAGACCACATGACTGACTCAATTTGTCTGTGCACATTTATTTTGGGAGAAAGAGACAGAGCATCTGTAATGCTGGTAGCAGGAAAAAACCAACACAACTTCTGTTGTACCTCATACTTACTAAGGACATGCTAGGGAGTGTTCAAGGAAATAAAATGGGCCAAACATCATTTTCTGTCTGAAAACAGGTACATCACAAGTAACATCCCTTAGACTAAATAAATCTCCTGTCCGTGTGTAAGCTGCCACTAGTGAACCGTCCCTGGTCTGTGCAAACCTCTGCAACGTGCCAGGCTTTTATTCTCTGGGAAAACACTGCAGGTCAAAACTGCACCTTACCAAGTCAGTGGCCGCTGCCAAGCTGCATGCTCTCCTGTGCTTCCCTCCTCAAAGTTGAAAACAGAAGTCCTGAGAATTTAAAAATAACTGCTGGTTTGGGTTTTGTTTTGTTTTGTTTTGTGGCCTCAGTGTTCACTCTGAGTCTATTTCTGCTCCGGTGATGCTCAGAAATAGAGTTTTTGATGTACGCTTATCTGGATCTGTGAAAAGATCTGCGTGACGTGACTGAATCTGAGGGAACTCACCCAGAGCCGTCCTACATCGCTAAGTGTGAGTCATACCTCTGAAAAAGCGCACGGTCTCTTGTTGTACTCCTCGCAGAGCTATCATTACTTTTAATGATACAGCTATTATTACTTTTAATATGGAAGATCCTCAAAAAGTGTGATCTATCACTAAGTAAAAAGAAACATTAACTTTAAGCCCTAAATTTACTAACAAAGTTCCCTTAGCTAGATAGTGAGGGAAGGATTCATTCCATCTAACTTCAGCCATCAAAGAAAGCGTGCAGTGTAAGGCAGGAATTATCTCCTGATGGTGATGAATCCCATCCCAAGATGGGCACCTGAGACAGGCTGAATGAAGCTCTCTCTTGAAATATTTCTTTGATTCTACTGACTATAGATGAATATTGCATAACTCACTTAACCTTGCCGTCTCACTTAGAGGTGACATAAAAGAAGCAAGATGAATTCTGCTCCTCCTGCCATAGCTTGGATAGATTTGTTAGTACATTCTCAGGGTTAATTAAGGAAAATGAACAACTTCTAGAAGTTTTTCCTCAACTGAAATTGAGTAGCAGATTGAATAAAATAAAAATATTTATTTCAAGTGTTTAAATGGAAATTAGCTGGAATTCTAGAGAACCATCTGTGTCATTCCAAGAAACAGGCTACTTTTCAGATCTATTTTTCTCTCTCTCTTGAGAATGCTAAAATGCTAGTTAATGAGAATTAAAATATGTTGGATGCAATCTCTTCAGCTCAGAAATCCCTGGACCATTTTCTGTGACTATTCAGCCATAAAAGGTCAGATATTAATGCATTTAAGTGCCTAAAGATGGAGAGAATTACTTATTTTCAAAAGCACATCTCTAAAAATCTAGTTCAAAATTACTACATAAAAAGAAACATAGTAAATTTGCTCTAAATTTGGGAGGAAATGAATACAAATGACAATGCATTAGTCTGACAGTTATCTTAATCCTGAAATTAAGGTAATTTGGTAGACTAAGTCTCTTTTATATCAAAGAGATTATTATAATGATTTACTTTTTAAAGTAATCTTTAATAAAAGGTTAAATTCTGCTGTGAAGGTTTTATACACACACACACAGACATGCACACATACATGTGCATACACATACCTCCCTCTTCTTTTTGGAGAGAACACTAAAAGCTTTTTGGAAAAATCAAGATACCTTCCTCTTGAAACACTTGAGTGTTACATTTGTCCAAGAAATTGGAAATAAAGTGAAGAATGTATCAAAGATCACATCCAAGCTGCGTTAGAGGCAGCCCATAGAGAAGAAAGCCTGTACCAGGCTTTTGCTGGTACAGGTCTATAGCTGAATATTGAGATACGTTTAGAAAGACAACTAGTAGATATGTATTTTAGAAAGATCATAGAACAGGTTGGATCATAGTTATCCCTGTGGAAGAAGGTGTTCCAGGAACCACACACTCATCTCATGGATGAGACAAATTGGGAGGAAAAAAAGCAAAGGCAGATGCTATTGACTCCAACATCTTTAAAAGTATTTTTATGCAGTGTGAAGAATCCAGAAATCACAATGCATTTCTGGAACATATTGGAGACAATGCTAATTTCAGGAACATTGTTGATCAAGGATTAAAATTAATTTTGTTCCTCCGCCCAGAAACAGAATAGCCCACAAGCTATTTTGGAATATCACTACCCATAAACTTCCAGACAGTCTGGAAACAGCATTCAGTCTAATTCCGTACCCAGTCTTTGGCAGTGTCTACTACCAGATGCTTCAAAGGATGCAATCCTGTATCTTTATATTCTCTATCAAAATGCCATGTTTTGCGGTGATGCTTGTAAGTAACATCTTTAGTAATTTTTCAAACCCCTGTAAAACTTGCCAAACTACCCTCGGCTTAAAAGCTTCAAGAATCATTCCAGTTGGAAGGGTAACGTTACCAAATACAGCCTGTTCTGAAATGGCTTTTCTTCATTCCACCCACAGCACGCTTTAGACACTCTTCTAGTTTGTCCTATGAACTGAGATGCAACATCTCCGTAGAACTCTGTGAAGCCTGACATTGAGCTTTATGATCAGCCAGGCTGTTAATTGCCTCAAGGCTCTCATTCTGTCAGTATGAGAAATTCATAGTCAGTATCATCAATAATATTAATTCATAGTCAGTATCATCAATAATATTAATTCAGAGAGTTATCCACTTTCACAGTCTGATTCAATAACTCTTTCAAGAATTTCTGACAAGAACCATCTAAGAAGCAAACTTCAGCTCAGGAGTTAACGCAATCAAAAGATAGATGTACATAGTCAAGCAAAAATCCAGCCTAGCTCCATGCTGATTAGGACTTCCAGTTTCTCTGAGCGTATTCAGCTTTTCTACACGTTTGCTGTGGGTTGACCTAGACAGCAGCTAAGTACCCACCCAGCCGCTCGCTCACTCCCCTCCCAGCAGGACGGGGAGAGTGTGTTTTCTGAGTTGTCCTCTTTGACTTGTCATCACCCAGGACTCCAGATATGGAGAAAGAAATGAAGAGGCCTGTATTCTTACAAAGAAACGTTCAGCTGAAGAGAGTTCAAAATCTCAGTCAGTACTTTTGTATCAAATCCATGGGAGAAACATGGGAGAAGATGCTGCTTGAGTTCATAGACATTTCTATTGTACAAGACATATTTTTCTCTCAAGAACATTTATTAAGTTTTATTAGGTAAAAATTGTTTTGAAGGATCCACGTGCTGCTTTTGAGAATACAGGAGATTGTCTTATCTTTTATTCCTGGAGAATACTTATGGCAGCAATTACAGAATGTCAAACTAAAGAACTCTGCCTCTGGGACACAGAATGACTTTAACCCGGCTCAGCTTTGCCTTGTCATATCTTTTACAACAATAATTAAAGTCAACCTGGGCTGAAGGGATACTTTGCTGGTAGACAGAGAGAAAGCAAGCAGTACTGAAGATGTGGCATACCTTCTATACTCATATTCTGGTGACACGCTGAACAAGGTCATTTTTAGCCAAGCTGTGATGAAAGCCAGGATTCTTTAGTGATGCTAAACAGAGTAAGAGGCTAAGGCAGCCATAACACACAG
This sequence comes from Tetrax tetrax, assembly GCA_009806455.1. NCBI lineage: Eukaryota > Metazoa > Chordata > Aves > Otidiformes > Otididae > Tetrax > Tetrax tetrax. Next base: position 629,095 of record WHYT01017924.1, read on the forward strand.
ACATATTGGTCTGTGCTCAACCTATAACCTGTATTTGTCACATTTTCTGGATAAAATAAAAAAATCTTTACTTTTACAGTCAGGAAAAGAATGGCAAATGCCTTATTTGCAGTGTTATGAGAAGATCTGGCTTCCACACCTGAGCAACTGTGTATGTTACATGCACAAGAAATCCTTCAATGTAAACTTGGAGTAACTGCCAGATCTGAAATGTGGGATGTACCATGTAGAGTACAGGCAAGTTCTACTGGGGAGACAGTGACTCTGAAGAGGTTAGAGAGAAGGTAGGTGACCAAATTATATGGAACTTCCCTGCCAATGCAGAAGATGATTCTTGTATTATTTTAAAAGATTATTAAGTGAGAGATCATATTACATCTGAGTAGGTCACCCATAGCTATACTACAGGAATAATATGTGAAGTTCTGAGAACAGATTTGGAAGGACAGAAAGAGATCAGGAGTCATAAAATCGAGACACAGATGAGGCAAGCATCTCTTAAGATTCTTGATTTATCAAAGACTAAGACGTGTATTAGAGTCATGACAGAAACGAGATTCTTTGTTCTAGACCAGAAAAATGTAATAAAATTAAAAATGGCTGAATCTAAAGCCAGATAAAATAGAAATAAGGCAAAAATTAATTAAAAATTGAACACCTTATAAAAAGGCAAGTTAACTTTCATCACTCAGAGTCCTGGAAGATAAAATAATATACTGTAGATCAGCCTAAAACTATTTGCTTGGTGCAGTTATCATTGGGTGAAAACCCAGAAGCTATTGAGAAATTCAGACCAGATAGCAGCAGTGCTCCATCTGTCCTTAAAATCGTGACTCAATAAAGATTCCTGGAGAATGCAAGTTAAATCCTGTATTATCCCTGGGTACTTTCTTCTGATTAGTGGATCAAAACAGAATGAAAGAGATGCAGCAAAATAACTTTCCATTGTAAGCAATAAACTGTGTGCAGAAAATATCTAGGTAGTTAATTAAGTAATGGTTGGAATTATTTTACAAACAGAAGAATCCATTTTGTACCATACTAAAGTAAGCACTTGGAAACTGGACTTTACATTACATGACTAAATACTCTTTTTGGAGTACAGAGTACGCATTCTGTCACTACCATGCACTTTTCTGAATTACTGTATTCATGGGCAGAATAAATGCTATGACTGCAACATGAGAGGGATGAATAGTTGACAAAGTAACAGAAATTTACTGCCTCTATATGCAAGAACATTAAGTACCACATGCATTTTCTTAGTATGTCTACAACCAAGCAGCCAAAGGAAATATAATGAATGCGTCTTTCTGAAAACCGTTTTCTTAAAACAACTTGGAGATAAGGAGTGAAAAATCTTACCTGCAAACATATTGCCAGGTTAACTCTACAGCCAAGTGATGTGCTCACAGCCCGTGGATGGAGACCAAGGTCTTTAAATAATTTTGAAAATGACTGAGTAAGAGCTATCCGAGGTCGTTCTTCAGCCACTACCACACATGTCCGTACACGTGAAAGGTCCAGTCCCCTCGCCTAAAAAGAAGTAAAAATGTAACAATGGCCACAAATGGGCAGATTTAATGAAAAACAGTTAGTAGTACCTAAGTGGATTACGTAGGTACTACGATTCAAGAGGAAAAGCGGAACAGAGGCTAAGGTGCCAGTATAATTTCCATCTTTCCTGCAGGCTGGATGGCCAGATGACAGTCTAACAGCTGTAGAAGTTCAGACATGCTTGCTTGTCATCTCAACGTTAGCATGCAGGAAGAGATGGGTATGCCAATTCTCAAGGGAGGGAATGCTGTTTCCCAACATTAATTCAGAAAGCCAGGGAATAATAGCAAACAGGAAGCAGTGTCCAACTTGGAAAAACTGATTAGGAAATTATTAAGCGAGGATGGTAAGGGCTGGAGACATCATAAATATCAGTATCCTAAGATAGAATAGCATTTTTACAGTAGCATACTGGAAATTCTAGATGATTTCAGAAATGTAACTGGCTACCTGGCTTTTAATTCTAGGGGAAAAAAGAAGATACAACCCCTCCCCATACAACGAGGACAATCCGGTTAAAGCAATACAATACTTTAAACTATGTTTTTTAGATTATTTAACTACATTAACTACTACTTAACTAATTTTAAGATTATTTAATTACAGGGGCCAAAACCAAACTAGTACTTCACACAATCAGGGAATTCATAAAACATAATACACAACAGAATACTCTTTGAGTCTCTTGGACGTTTACACCTCTGTTTTCCAACACTTGCCTGTGAACACAGGCTGCAACATAGATCAGAAAGCTTAGGTAAATAAAAGCCTTCCCTTGATGTTTAAAAGCCTTGTGATCTGAGAAAGAATGACTGATATTCATACATAGCCTTTGGCAAGGAATAACACGGGCTCTGTGGAAGCTGCCCTGGCCTCTGCCGATTTTCTCCTCACCGCAGACACTGAGCACAACCGTTCACGGCAGGGAAGGCTCCCAAACACCACCGTGCAGACGCCAGGTTGCTCAGGACGGCAGAACTACTCACCTTCAGCGACTCTGTTTGTGAACCCAGGCCCTTGGTACAAAGCTCCATGACCGAATAGGAACAAAAAGTGTCTCTCACTTTGTACTGACTCACGGCAAGAAGCCAGAGAGCGGGATTGGTTTCCAGTTCTGAGGGAGGAATCAAAATAGACTGGTGTCCTGAATAAACGCTGTAAAGACACAAGATTCGTTAAGGCACGCTAAGCGGCTGAGTCCGCAGATGTTTACAAGCTAAGGGGTACTAGACTATAAAGTTTACCACAGCACTGGATGAACCACGTAATGTCTTACAGTGCTCCACAGGTCCAGCGGTTTAATATGAAGTTTAACTCTGGTTTTTGCTATACCTTCAGGGTCTAGGAGGAATCATGAGGAATGTAGACAGAAAATGCACCTAAAATACTAATTTACTCAACATGACCGTGGACGTTGCTGTTAGAACTGTACTAAAGAGAGCAAAACAGCTTGGTTATTAATGGTGCTAATAAACAGTATTATAATATCAACACGAATTATGTGTTGCTGACAAATAATTAAGATTGAGTAATTACCATTTTAAGATACCTTGATTAAAAGAGTACTTGATTGCTTAATATGGAAATAACCTCTCTCCTGCTGAGGCAAGCAAGAGGTTTGCAATAATTTTCAAGGGAGTAAATCTGGCCCCAATTTAACAATCCTTGTGGCTTTAAATTTCTGCTGTGAAAGTTTTATGAACTTTAAAAACTGAAATATACTACATCTCTTGTTTATTGGATACCCAGTGAGGATAGGCATTGAGAAAAACATTTATCAGGGTCCCAGAAGAAAACAATTATGTCAAAGCTAATTTCTTTGGTACCCAAGACTCTCCCTAAGGGAAAAAAATATTCCCTATTTGATGTGTTTATTTCCCATAGGTCCTATGTTCTTCACCAATCTCCGACAGGCAGATTTACCATCAATTTTACAGTCCCTTCACATCTTAATTCGTGATTTGTAGGTATTTCAAATCAGAATGGTCATAGCATAAAACCCCCAAATCATAGAAGTTCTGAGAAAGGATCATAAAGCCCCAGAGATTTATGATGCACATAAGAGACATTGATTCGTGATTTGAAAACTTGAAATGCCAACTTGGTAAAGTCAAGTCGATGTTTTCAAATCCAAGTGCCCAAGGTAAGACACAAAATGGAACTTTATTTTCAGGAATATGAGCAGCTCTGTAACATCTGACATTAGGAAGAAGATACACACCTCTGCAATTCTTGAAGATGGGCTGCTCACACAGCTTCCCTCCTTTGTGAGTCAGTGCCCCCACTGCCCCCAAACCCAGAAGAGAGTGCTTTCAAAAGCTGTGCAATTTAGAACAATGTCTGTGTGACCTGGATATCCTAACTGGATACGATAAGGGCATAAAAGGTGTACAAGTCCAGCCACAATGGCAATTCATAATCCAAATAGCTTAAGTCTCTGATGGAGTATGAGCCAGAGGATGTCATGGAATATGTATGAACTACAGTTCAAATAATTTCATTTATCATATGGTAAAAATTTTATCTTTGACTGCCTGTCCACATTTACGCCACTTTTGATGATTCATGACCAGTGACTTGCCAGGAAGCGATGTGTTCTCGGATACACTTGACATAACGACTATAGCACAGAGCGGTCAAATGAAGCATTATGCTTTTATGTTGCTTTTATGGAATCAGAATAAAGTATGACTGAACCTTGAGCATGTGCTTCATAAACATGTGAAAAGAAACATTGGCAAAGTTACCCAAGCCTGAAAGGAGTATGCCCTGAGCTCAAGTGACAGATCAAACCCAGCTAGGGAGCAGTAACAGTTTTTACCATAAATATTACTTCATTCTTTCTTTCTCAGCCAATTCTATTAAGGTTTTCAGAGAAGACCAAAGGTCTTAGCTCTTCATAAATGTAAGGTTAGGGCCTCACTATAAATCAAGGAGTGTGATCTATCTGGTAAATACATAATTCTTACAAAGAGGAAGCTGTAATCACTCAAGTAAGAACCTGGGATGGGCTCCAGTCTGTATGAATATGGTATATAGAGATTCAGCATCAAACTCTTCTCCCCGTCCCTGAGCTCCTCTAGTTGATGGAACCACTATCAGGAGAAAAATAAATATCTGCACAATAATAAGTAAGCTGCCAGCGGGTCAAATGTGGGAGAATTATTACTCAGAACCACATTAAGATCTGTTAAGTGCCACTTATTTAACTGGACAGAAGATCTGAAAATAAAATCTAAATCAAAAGAACAAACTTTATCCCTACACTGAAAAGTGCCCACAAAAACTCCATGTAGTAAGGGAGGAAAAATTTGTATTGCTTTCAGCAGAAGAACAGAAAATTGATTCCAAGTACACTTTACCAGGAAATAGTTCAAAATGGTGGAATTTGGGAATATAAATTTGGACCAAAGACAAATCTTTTTCCCCTCAGAAACACTAATGAGTGGGGATGAACAGTCTCTGTCTCTTGATCAACTTACGCTGCACAAGATACTTTTGTTTGCTCTTAACCTCCCACCAACAGCCATGCAGCAAAGCATGAGGATTCGGATGCAAACCAACCCCATCTTCTCCAGACTGAGGGGAACAACACTTTTACAATCAGACTTTGACTAAAAAAATCACTCTGATTACACAGAAATAAATCAAGATGTTGCTAGTACCTTTTCTGAGTTTTCTAGTGCCTCGGAAATACTGAGCAGATGTGAATTAAACTGCAGGGCAGCGAGAAATATCTAGCAGGAAAGAAACTTTCTGTGGTGTAGAACCTCAGACGTGTACTGCTCCTGTCTACAGTTCATAACCCTACAGAAAGAGAATACCATGCCTGGAAACTTGACGACCAACACAGGCTTTGCCTACTGAGCTGTGGTTTAATAACCCATGAATATAATCTGATTCACCAGAGCAGTTGGTGGAGCTAGCAGAAGAACTACAAAGACATATTTCTGGGATGAATGTGCCAGTTCCACAGCTGAAGTGGTTCATGCAGCACCTGGCCACCATGATGTCAGTCATGACTTGGCTCACCTTCCTCAATCAATCTCAGAAACATTATGCAGGTTGTGTGAATCACTCCAAGCAACAAAACATTCCTGGAGCCACATATCCTTCCAAATTTGCAGACTTTATACTTCCCCATTAACGCCTGAGAAGCTTTATGTCACTAATGCTTTGGTGGAGGGAAGCTGAGAATAAAAAGATACTCCCTTGTACAGCTGGTTGAAACATTTATACCACTCTGGTGGTTTCAAATCACTGTGAGATGTTAGAGGGTGTTTGCTTAGTACGGACGCTAACAACCAAGCAGAGGAGCATGCATTTGAACAGACTGGAGTTGCGGAAGGCTGCTTTGGAGATGATGGATAAAGCTAGGTACGTCCCAAATCTATAGGAAATTCTGTCAATGCTGCCTCCGTGTAATTCTAGGTATGGTAGAGATGTTTGGAAGGTACAGCTAGGGGTGCTACATTCTAGATATCGTAGAGTTAATCCTGAAACTGAAGCGCTGAACAAATAGTTCCATCTCACCCTGAAACACAATAGTCATCAAGACATGGTGAAGCTGTCAGCTTTGCTATTTTCATATTGGAAGCAACAAAATTGTGGTAAACACTGTGGCATCAGGGGGAACAGAAGGGATATTAGGAGAATTTGGGGTTTAAATAAAAATTGTAGAAGCTAAAATTACCGTTCTGAAATTGCAACAACATATGATATAGTTGAGTAGGCGCAATAATTTAGTTATAAAAATACTGGGAAGGAACTGAGGTAAGAGTGCTTCTTCCACTGCTGTAGAAATCCATTCTCACAAAAGTAAATCCATCTCCTGATATAAGTCTTGTAACAGGAGTAGGCACAGTGCAGACCTGCAGAGACTATCTGACAGACCTGGACATCTGTTTATCAGTTTCCATCGTTTTTAGAAAATTCAAAAGGAGTAGGCAAAAAAGAAGACAAAAAAAAGGAGTGACTACAGAGCATCCCTGCATCATCTCAACACAATGACTTTTGGGATGCAGATGCAGAGTGAAATGCAGTGGTAGCTGAGGTGGGAGAAGACCTTTTAGAAATCCTGCCTTCCTTCAGGGGACTGCAAAACAACCTGGGGAAAAAAAAAAGTATTCATGTGGTGGACAAAGACTTAGATTTTGGCAGTAATGAAGAGCCTTGTCTGCCTGCACTAAGGAAGGGCTGCCCAAGGACAGGAATACTCCAGCTAAATGCACCAGGATGCATTTCGGTATGATGGCACCATCTGATCACACGCTGGTTCCACTGCCTGGCAGGCTGTTTCGGCAGCATACGGAGATGCCTGGAAGGACATCTTGGCAATTAACTCTTCCACTGAACCAAGGATTTACCCCATGTTGTGTTAGGTGAGGTGCATAAACAGTAAAGTCTGAGGTTTTATTATAGTTCCAGAAATTTCAGCATGGCAATAAATGCTGACAAATGGCAACTGTGACTTGGATTTGCATTCTGGCAGGCTACTGACCTGCCACTGCCCTTACTTCTGGTGTCCTCCTCTGGTGATACGAGCTGCTTTCCCACTTAACTGCAGGAAGCAGGTAGGTAATGCTGAGTCTTCTAAGTATACGCATTTTGTTTCTACATTTCTACGGATGAGATCTGGCATTTGGTGATAAGAGACAGGTATGGGAAGCGGGCATTTAGTAGGGCTTGAAATAATTGAGTTGCTATGCCCATAGTCTGTGAAAAGAGTCTGCATGCTGAGGGAACCGGAATGGGACTAAGCAAAAGCCTTCACAATCATCTGGGTGAGAGCTTGTGGGAAGGATGGTACAGGCCACAAAGAAGAGTGTTTGGGCATACATCTGACCTAGGCTTCACAGGACTTAGGCCAAAATTAAATCTTCAGTTCTCCTGGAGACCCACTATGTGCACCGTAAAGGACCTCACACCACCTGCAGAGTCCAAAGATGCCCAGCTGGCATACGGAGCACTAACAGCACGAGTGCACACGGTAAGCTGAGAAGCAATTCATACTGGAGCGAGAGAGATATCTCACAAAGAAGTTTAACTAATGTACAGCAAAAGGGATCACTGTGTAAGGCATGCAGATTTTCCCACGAAGGAAAATCTTGATGGGCTTCTTGGGGCTGAGAATAGATCCAGTCTTTACAACTTCCACATCAGAGTGCTGGGACCTGGTGAGAGTGGTGCCATAACCCAGCACTTTCCTTCAACTCAAGCTCTGGTGTTGATATCCCAATCTGATACCCGTAAGTCTTTGGTTAACGCCAAAATGCCAGTATTTTGTTTCTGTAGCACCTGTCCCACCTGCTGGGACAGTGCTGTCCACCCAGAATGAGAGCCAGAGGTTAACTCGAACTTGTTTACTGGCATGTCTTCCAAAGGCTTTAACCCCCCCTTTCAGAGACGTGTTTCAGCAATCTCTGAGCGTCCCAAGGGAAGCTTGCTACCATGGCTGCAGGTTGCTCCTTCGCACTTCGGAACTGATGCATAACTTCTCATTAGGAAGTGCATTCTTGACTGCACAAACACATCATCCACCAGCACCAGGGGTGGGAATCACACAGTGATTTTGCGTGACTTGGGGTACTCAGGGCCATTTCAACATAAAGTCCCTTTATCTAAATAATTAAAGCAGGTGAGTAAGTTTTAAAAATCGTCTGTGTTCATATCCTTCACTCTCCGTGTCAGAATTATCCTTTTCTGATGCAGCATTTAGGATTCTCTAAGCAGTCTTTTCTTTATTTTGCTATAAACGGGCTGGAAATTGGGTGAAATGTTCACTCTGCCAGAAACCTTCAAGTTAGCCTAAAAAACCTAAAAATAATTAATGAGCCCTAGCACACTGAACTTTTCTACAATGTAGTTCTCGTGCTAATGCTGCAATTCCTTGCTTAGTTCTTGCACAGTTCCACCTGTTTGCTTAACAAGAAACTCTGCAGTTTCTTGCTGCAGAAGCTCCCCAACAGCATCACTGGGGACTGCAGCTTGTGGCTATGAACAGAGATAGCAGGAGCAGGACAGAAGAAAGCCACTTCACTGCATCTTACCTGGAAAACCTTCCCAGGACCATTTTATAGCATCCATGTTATTTATTACACGGCCACCATGGACCAGAAAATTCAGTTCCTCTAGTCCAACCTGAGTTTTACTGACTTGCACTACTCCCATCTTAGCTTCTGAGAATATACATAAAACTTATTTAAAATTATTCATGTACTTCATTTTAATTTCTGCAAGGACAATTCTATCTTCCAGTAGTAAAAGTAGAACTGCAATATGGGTTGGCACAGCTGGGCTAAAATGCAGGGAAAATTCTTTTTCTCTTGCATCATTCAGCAACAATTAAGTAAATGCTCACTAACAAACTGTAGAATGGCCTATTCTGTCCCACAGTGAGCAGCATTAAGACAGGATCTTAAATTCAGGAAGTATTTTTGAACAATGAGATTTAGTACTGATTTTTTTTTACATTTGAGGACACTTTTCTTTTAAAGAATGTAATACATTTTAAAATGTAATGCAACGCAAGTCAGAATACTAGGATAACCCTCTCAAAATGGATAAATGTGATCATTAAAGAGAAAAATGCAAAAATATTGTATTCTTTTATTGAGTCATCAGTAAGAACCTGTTAAAATTAGAAAGTTTGGGGTTTGCGAACTCACGTGGGGCTGGATGACTGCTGCCAGACCCAGGACATGTTCAGTGAGAAAGGTTCCAAGGAAACCCTGCTGGAGCATGCAGCCAGTTTGAGGGAACTTGGTAAATCCCTTTTTTTTTTTTAATGTATTGCTCTGCTTTGCAAGGTTTCTTTTCTTTATTATTTTATACCCTTTAGGCGATAAAATAATAAATTTTTTAAAAAGAAAAACTTTGCAAAACTATGCAATATATTCCAAACTTACCAAAGGGCTGGCTCCATGCTCCAGCAGCTTTGCTAAGTAGCTGTGACCTCACAGAATGGGGCATTCTAGGGCACCGCAGTGGAGCAGGCCAGCACAACTTCTAAGCACCTACAACGGGGATAAAAGGTTAGTTCTTCTTTAATTCCTCAGTTGATGCCTCCTTCGGTCTGGTTAATAAAAGGATTAAAATGTACTTGTCATTTGAACCGCACCCAGCACAGGAAGTTGCTTTCTCCTCCTGCTGGGCTCCAAAATCAAGAGTTCCTATTTAACTCTCAAAATCCCCTAGCTGATAAAAAAATGAAGATCTAACTTCATTTCCATATGCCATTAGAAGTATTAATTTGTTAATGGGAGTGGTGACAGGCAATAACAACTTTACAGTAGAATCCTCTAAGGTAGAAATCTGGACTGTAAAATGATGGGGAGGATTTTGGTATGCTAAAATACAGAGAGCAAAATGCAAAGTTTTAAGTTATGAAGAGCAAGAGTCTAACAACCTCCAGGATGTATTTTTTTGCTATCACATCAGATAATACTAATTTCTAAAATAGTAATGAAATGGAAATTAAGTTTGCAAGTGGAATTAATGAAGCTGTATCTGATGTCGGCTTTCTCTAAATGACGCTCACAATTCAAGCAGCCTGCAATTTTTCTGGTTTTACAGGAATAGGAGATCAGTGACAAAGAAGAGATTGACACCATGGTTCATAAAATTAGTGTGTTGCTGGCCTGATCTCAGTTCCTTCAACTCCTTTGTTTCCTTTCTCTTCTTTGAAAATGGTATAAAATATTCTATTCCTTCTAGAAGCTATGGAGAGGCACAGACCTTGATTGCTTTCTCCCAGAGGTCTGCTGCCTTATTCATTTGCCAGTCATAAACAATATTCTGCTCTAAAAGGCTGAAGACGATCAGTATTGGGAAGGATCTAAGGGCAGCAAATGGTTTTCTGTTGCAAATACGGTTCTGGAAGAAACAAATATTTCTGTATTCAGGGGAGACAAGGGCACCACAAATTACTTGGGTTTGGGATAGGTCAATATTTATTTGTATTTTATGGCTCTGTCACGAGGCTAGATTGAAGTTATTCTTGGATGCTGAATGGGCCAACATGATCCCATACAGCCTCCTTAGATAACAAACTCCTTAGCTGAACTCTCCTACGGTGCTCTGCAGTCCTTCCTCGCTCTCACTGAGCGCATCACGGCAGGTTTGCCTTAGCCCTGAGCAGAGAGAAGGCCTAACTGTGTTGACAGGGGCATGCTGGAACACACAAGTCGACATGAGAAATATTCAACTGACGTAAAAAAAAAAAAATCAACATTTAAAAAAAATAACTTTAACAGAGTGATTTAATTATAATCTCAACATTTCTGAAAGCTTTCCTGAGTTTTTTTGCAGCCTCGATATTATTATTTTTGTGTTGGGGAAATAAGACTTCGAAACAAAATGATTTTTCAAAACAAAGAAATCTCTAATCTCTGTGTAAAATCTGAAATAATATTAGGGCAAGTATAGTTTAAATTAAGAAAGATTGATCAGGAATGAATAACACAATACTGTTAATCTTTGATTTAATATTTAATAACAAGTATTTAAAAGGGCAATAGAACAGGCCAATAGCTTTCTTTCAAATAAACAATATTTGCTGAAAACAAATTGTTGCAGTTGTTATCAAATAATGCTTCCTTCAGGTATTTAGTAAACTGGTAAAAAGTTTATCCAGAGTATTTTTATCGCCCTGGGTTATCTTCATTTTAGTAACTAAAAACAGCAGTACTGCTAACAGCAAATGACTTTCCATGGAGGGAGCAAAATGTCGGACTACTGTGACTCTAAGATGTCTACACAAAAATGTGCTCCATTAACACTCCCATAACTCTTCCCCTTTGCCTTTGCATCAACCCAGCTAACTTAAATTAAAAAAAAAAAAAAAAAAAAAAAAAAAAAAAAAAAAAAAAAAATCAATGGAAGTGCTTTCACTGCTGAACTGTAACTTCCCTGGAGTATAGAGATTGACAGAATTTTTAACTTTCTAAACTTATTAACAAAAAAAAGCTGATTTGCATTTCACTAGAAATGTTTTTGTCTGATAGCTTTGCTACTGCCACAGAAGTATCCTTCTGAAGAAAACACTCTCCATGTCTCTGCAAAAATTGCATCCATGGGTCCCACAAATGAGAAAGTCCCCAATATCCACCTGTGCTTTCATATTACAGAACGAAAAAGAGGACACCAGGAAACCACTTCCTTAACATAACACTGGTAGAGCACTGCCTTCATCAAATAAAACTAGCCAGACTCTGCAGAGACAGCAGTAAAACAGCAGGAGGTCAACCAGCAGCTGTGTTGACGCTCTGCACTCCTATGTTTAAATACCTACGGCCATGCCCCGCTCAAACAAAGCGTGTTCTCTGTACAGCACTCTCCACACAGCTGCCAGCAATTCCAATTGCCTACGTCAGTCCCGGAGGTATGGTCTGTTCATCCGTCCTTTGATCACTTACATCATCCGGTTTGTTGTGTCATAGTACAATGGAAATGATATTTTGAAAGATTAAGGAGAAATCTCACCTGCAGAGGCACCAGAGGACAAATCCAAGTCCACAGTAGGGGTCCAAGCAGATAGCAACTTCTCTGGAGGGATAAAGCTCACACTGCAGCTTAATAGAACGACAAAAGGCACTAGTGGCTGCATGAGACATCTGAAAGACAACAGCAAAGTAATTAAAATGATCAACTATGTCATTCAGAAGGCTCATTCCCAAGCTGCACCAAGTGCTTAAATCAGTTACAGGATAAAGAAAACAAATAAATATTGACTTTGTGCTCAGTGTAAACACACATGTAATTTATATCTAAGAAAACATAACTTTCCTTCAGGAGGGCATCCAAATAACCATGAAAGGGGAGGGGAGACAGAGTGAATGATAGATGATTTAGGGAGAAAGCTGAGAGTGCTTTAAAGATGTGCTCCAAGCTGTATGCAAAGGTAATGATAACAAGCTAAACTTTCTGGAAGAACAAAGGAATGTCAGAAGATCTGAATGTAATTTAAGTATTTCATTGATAATCAGTAATACATTTCTAAGTACATATTTCTTCATACAATAAAGAAAAAACTGCAATGCACTTTTTAAACTGAAGAGGATTTTGCATGCAAAATGGCACCAAGGACCTAATCATTTAGCGATAAACATCCCCGATAAACTTAGTAAAGGTTCTGTAAAACGTCTTCATCTTATCCAGCTCCTACCTGAGAAACAGGCTCTTGAAATCTTGGTAAGAAAGCTCTCAGAGATAAAACAAGCAGAAAATAAAGACAAAAGACCTGATGAAAAGGAAATTCTTCTGATTTTTTTTTTTCCTAGTGTTAGGATGTTTCCCACACTCATCCATCCTGGCTTAGAAATTCTAATTACAGTGGGAACAGAATTATGTATTTTAATCTTTGTCCTCTCTGTTAATAACAAGAAAGATACTCGTGGAAGAAATACATCCAGGACAGGATTTAACTCATCTAACCTTTGATCTCTGCCACGTACTGAGCTGGCTGCCTTATATACCGTTAGAGTCAATGGAGGGGAACAGGCACGTGGAAAGTAAAATTTATTTGATCTTTAGGTAAAGAGGAGAAAAAAGCTCCAGAAGTGACTTTTTCTCCATTGCCAATGAGAGCCATAACTGAGGCTGGACATGCTCCAAGTGCTGCAAAAGGACCAGCTCAAAACAGGTGTCCACACGGTGACCATCTGCAGTTAGCAGAGATTAATTCTACTCTAGTTGAATCAAGACCACTTTTTTTACACAGGGTTCAATTGAACTTTCTAGGTCCAGAACTGGTGTTATTCTGTGAATTTTTACACCATACTGGGTGCAAGCTATTGAAAAAGTTGAGAGTAAATTTAAGTGGAATGTACAACTTCCAAAGTAATTACAAAACATTTATCAATTTTTAAGAAGCCCCAGAAGCTGCTTAGCCATTTTATTAAATTAGCACCACTGCATTATGAATACAAGTCTCGTGGCCTCTTATGATCCTTTCATAATTAATCACTAGTGATGATCTAGTAGATGGTAAATGTTTACACAAACCTGCTGAGTCAGTGATCTGGAGGCTTTGTGACCCAGATATTAGAAGCTAATCAAGAATTCCTTGACAGATTTATCTGGATTTTCCTTTAGCCACATTAAGAAAAGGTTAATCGACTTGCCCTGCCTTTGACTGTCTCTGAAGGTCTCCAAATACTGACTTTGCATAGTTACTAATCATTTCTGCAAGTCTGATAAGTTGGAATTCAGACCTGACTTAATATGGATGACTGCATCTGAAACAATCATTTAAGGTTCCCTTTAGAAGAAATGAAGACTTATGAGACATCCACCCCATTCAAAAATAGATGTTTCAGGTAACTCAGACAAATTACACCCTAAAAGTCCTTGCTTCTCTCTGCTGATTACTGAGGAGCCCAATGACTAGTCCATATCTGCAGGCATTGTAGCTATTCCAAGAGTGTCCAATATGTCCTCATTTTACAAAGAGGATGGTAGAACACTGGCCCAGGTTACCCAGAGAGGTGGTGGATGCCCCATCCCTGGAAACATTCAAGGCCAGGTTGGATGAGGCTCTGAGCAACCTGATCCAGTCGAAGATGTCCCTGCTCTTTGCAGGGGGGTTGGACTAGATGGCCTCGGTAGGTCCCTTCCAACCCTAACCATTCTATGGTTCTATGATTCTATGTGACCATCAGCCAGCTCAGCCATTTAACCATCAGTCAACCTTGGGCTGGTCACTTCACTGCTCTGTGCTTCAAGTTCTCCATCTGAAAACTGGGAAAATGATGCTTTCTTTGTTTATAAAGTATGCTGACAGCTTCTGAAAGTAGATGGATGATGTCAAAGAGCATGAGGAATTCAATATAGGCTGTAAGTGTGATATGTGAGCAGAGACTGCTAAAGTAATCATAATCCTTGGATACGCAATAGATAGGAGTAAGGAAGTAACAGGTAAGAATAACAGTGATTTTACCTCCGCCTGTGTGTTGGTGAAACCAACACTGGAATGATACGTAAGCTAGCAGCTAGGTAAAATAGCTTTGATGAATTGTGTCTACAGGGCTGGAGAAAATGGCAGAATAGAGATTTAAAGAGCTCAAGATGCCTGAGCTCATCAAACAAATCCATCAGTTAATTTTTTGCTGTTTACTCTAGTATTGTACCAGAGATACTAGCAGTTCCCTTAATCGCATAGACAATATTGTTGCAAGATAATATTGAAAACCAACGGCCAGTAGTTGAGTTGCAGTAAGGAGGAAACAATGAATAGGCACTGGGACAAGTAGAAAAAGGATGACTGATTCTGATTTCCTTCATAAAATGGAGATAAAAGATCTGTCAGTTGAAGAACGCTTCAGGCAGACAAGCTAGTGGGCTATCTGCAGGGGTATCGGAATGAAATTTAGTCTGAGGAGGAGCAGCAGGGCTAAACGCACCACACACATTACCGTAGTGAGTATAGACAAATTAATTTAATGTTAATGGAATAAAAAAATGACTGCAAGGGAGAAAGCAATTCAATTTCTGTTACCAAAAATCAAGAGGAGTTACAATCAGGAGCAACGTACCACCTGCCAGCCAGGCGTGACAGCAGGAGTGCCTGCTTTAACAAGAAGTCCCTACCTTTACCCCTGCTAGCATGCCAGTTGTGGAGACACTGAAGTCAAGGTAAGCAAGCATTTCAGGGTTAGAAGGTTTGTAGATCTGTGCAGGCCGCTTCTTTGGCAAATCGTCTAGTGAAAACAGAGAAAGAAAATGTGTGTCTCTTACTCCCATGACAGACAGACCTCTGAGTGCTTGACAAATACAATGATAAAAGAAGACACAGAGGTCCCCTCGCCTTAGTACTCACCTGTATCCAGTACCGGAGGCCACGTTCTGACATCTACTGCTGCTGCTGCCTCTCGCGACCGTAACAATTTACATATTAATTGTGTAGTCATTAAGCAGGCAGAGCGGCTCACCTAGGGATTTAAGAAATAAATAATAACGCAATGGGACACTGATTAATTCTCCCATGAAAATGAGCAAGACCATGATTTATTTTCTACCAGAAGAGGACACAGGTATATTAGTCTTGTGTTTCCCAATCAGGAGGTGAAAAGATGCACAAGAAATGCAGCTCACAAAGCAGACAAAGTCGTGTGAGTTTTACAAATTGCATGAAAATTGCACTTTGACAAGAGTGTTGTAATGAAACTAAAGGCACTTTAATAGTGAGAATGTGACTTTTCCACCACATTATATCAGTTTTCAATCCAGAATGCCAGGACAGAAGACTGTGACTAAAACATTTCCTATATGATGGTAATATATTTTGGTTTATAAACAATATTTTCACATAAACCAAAACCTTGCCTGACATTTATATGAATAATTTTACTATCTTAAGTCAATTTTATGTTAGCCATATATTTCCAGCTCCTGTGCTAGTGATAAACCACCGGGAACTCTTCCGGTATCAGCAAAAGTAGCACTAGACCAGAAATTGTGCAAGTGGCACTAAGAAATGAAATGGTGAGTTTACTGCCAATATCATCTGCACTGAATTTTAGATTGCACATGCTGAAGGTATTCTCCTTTTAGATTTGCTATTTTTAAAAATACATAAGTAACAACTACAAGAATATTTCTTACTGATTATAAAAATTAACATATGAACATATTTAAGGAAATATTCAGACAAACATAAATATGAACACTGTTAATCACTGAAGACAGTACAGAGGAAAAACTGAAATTCTTGTTTTCCCTGAACTTTTTTAATCAGTGCAAATATTGCTAAGAGTATTTTTTTCTTTAAGGAATCTGAGACATTTCATTGCACACTGAATTTACACTGTTCGGCCTAAGGAAATCAGTAACCATCTATACACTAAATTTTACCACGTAGCAGCACAGATCAGCTTCTCTTCACAGTAATCTCATGAAAGTCAACTTTACAGAGCACATGAGGAAACGAGGAGCATACAAACACTGACTCAAACTCTACTTACTTCCTTTAACCCCACGGTTTCCCTGTACAGCCAATATAAATATTTCAAGCAAAAAGTGAAGGCAAATGAAGCAATGGCAGCATCCCTCAATCTAATCAGGTCACTGTCATGGCAAGGCAAGGTCATTCTTATATAGCAAATCTTAATCTATGAAAATCTTGATTTGGGACATAGTGTGGCCATAAAACAAAAGGAACTTCAAGAGTTGGTGGTTACTAGCCTTCTCAGGAGGTTTACTGAAATACAGAGTGTCCATACTGCAGAACAGTAAGTTGGAGGTAAACACATAGGCACAGTGGAAAGGAGAAAGAAGACATCTTAGCTACATGTTAGCAACTGCTCAAGATGGGGCTCAATAATGTTCAGTTATATTTTGCTGCTATGAGTTAAAATTTTGGTCAGAAGTCATTCTTACTGACTTCGAAAGGTGCTGGGTGGACATATACCACGTCAGAGCAGGCTTTGACCCCATCACACCAGGAAATTTATATGATTGCATTGGCAATGAAGGAATAGACTCAATATTTTAATTTCTACAAGGTCAACCCTCTGCAAAATGAAAGAAAATTTTGTGTAAAGCAGAGTTGAGAGGCTTTTAAGTGAAACTGGATTAACATAGCCAATAAATTTCAACATTTTATTTAAAATTAGTCTATTGAATGGACTACGATTGCAAGGTAGTTTAGACCTGTCCTAATTTTTCATCGTGAAACCAAACAGATCTAGTTTGTCTATTAAACGTCAAAGGAAATACAAAATAACACATTTTACACCACTTCTGTAATTTTAACAACTTATGTTTAAAAACTGTGAGTGCCAAAATATTAAATAATGAGAACTCTGAAGACAATAAGACAATTTCTCATACCTCTACTGATGCTTTGTGCCATCTGATGACATAAGTAAAGCCAAAAATTTTAACTATCTCTAGTACTTATTACTTGAAAATATAAATGTTAATTAGAAATGTTAAAATAATTAACAACATTTCAGCTTGGTTTTTTTTTTCAGAGACTCGGAATTCCATTCAATAGATTAGAATCTGCCAGATGTAAAAAGCTACCTCTTTGCAACTGTTTTATTTCCCTCAGTAACAAGCACAATGCAGTTATCTATGTACAACAAAGACTGAACATTATTAGATTAAGCCAAAATACCAAAAGAAAGCACTGAATGAAAAAGTCTGAGTAACACTTCTCTGCTTGAAACAAAGTACTGACCAACATCTTCACAACAGAACTTTGAAATTGCTTCAGACTGCAAAACAATTAGATGTACAGAGCTGAGCACAAATCACCATCAGGTCAAGCTAAGCTTTCCATTGGGAATTTTCTCAATAGCCTATGTAGTGTTGTCAGGTGAGGAATTCTACCATTCTTGGCATACAGCTAAATACAAGAAAATGCTTCAAATATATTTCTTAACAGAAGTAGCATAATTTTGGCAAAATGTGACAGTGGAAGTCAGAAGGTTATGTGTTGCCAAGCAGTGTTGACTTTGCAACACAACAAAGTCCCGAATCTTTGGAAGGAATGCAACTCTTCAACCCACACCACCCCTCGCTTATGTTACCGTTCCTAAAGACTACGGAAATCCACTGCCCATTTAATCTACTGGTGCGCTTTCAGGTGTCTGCTCACCTCCACAATCATCTTCACTGTAGGTAACGTGGTGGCTATGTTCTGGGGATGTGGAGGTCGAACTGTTATTGGCACACAGCCTGCGTACAGGCATCCGTAAAATGCGGCAATCAGGTCTATTCCTGCATGAAGAACAAAACAAACATCCTCCGCTGAAAACCAAATAATTTAATCACGGACACGTATGTCAGCATAAATATTACTTGGAACTCCACTCAGAAGGTTAAATGAGCAACTAAGCCCCTTAACAGACTTCCTTTTCAGCCCCTTGTCAGTATTTGTTCAGCTTCACTGATTCCTTTCAATTGTACTGTTCTTCTGAGCATGAACAACCAAAGGCGACGCAGAAAGCTGCGGCCAGATATCATCATTTAGGTGAACTCCACTTTTATGACCAGGAAGTAACCTGTTAAAGACTGATTTCTACAAATTAATTGTCCTCCTAAGTCTACACTTACAGACAAAGAAGAGTCTACAACAGGAGGGATGCCCCAGCAAAAGGATGAAGCAGGAGCATGCCTGTTCCTATCAGCTGCAGAAGGAACATCTGGAGGTTTCATTAAACACCGTCCTTCTCACGTCATTTTTAACCTCAGATACGCAGCTTTGACTTATCTGCCTGAAATCTTACAGTAGGAAAGGGAAGTCATGATTTTGAAATCTTGCTTCTAACACAAAAACAGGTGGTGTTCTGTATAAATACTGACTGCAGGTGACAGGCTGTGGACAGCACACTTCAGGCCACCTAAGGAGGCTGAACAGACGAGAACAAAGATCCTGTGAAAACTGTTGTTTGATAGCTCCTGGTGCTGTACGCCGGCTGCAATAAGACGACAATGGGGGCTGCCCTATTCTTTCAGTGGAAAAGGACCTGGAGTACTGATAGGTTATTGTTCCTTCAATGAAATGCTTTATACTTGGGAAGTGAAATACAGAAAACAAAAATTTAAATTTAAAATTCTAGTCATCTTTGTGGAAAAGGTTTTCTCATATTAACCACTGAGAAATTACTCCTATAAACTATAAAGACTTAACCAGTGTCTTGCAGCCCTTACAAGCCAAATATCACAATACAGACCTTAAATCAGACTGCTTATTTCACCACCACACCCGAAATGCTAAAGACAAAAGAGCAGCACTAGGTCAGAAATAGTTTCAAACAAATGTCAAACATGGTACCGGTTAACACAAGCTTAAAAGCCCTTATGTCAAAGGATGAAAATTCAAGCCACAGAGAGATGTCTAGGTTAAAGATCTACAGAGAAAATAGTTATTATAATTTGGTATTTCTTAATCATCTGCTATTTATTCATCATATTTCTACTCTAAAAAACCCACATAGTTTACATCCTAGGTATTGCTGCTTTACCCTCATGAAATGCAACACTTCCAAGAGGGAATTCAACAGGTGAATCGAAGAACCTCAGCAGATGGAATATTTTAGCAGAACTGTGCACTCATAAAATACTGTATTTCCAGCAGATTGAAAGAAAATCAGTAATTAAATTTGACTGCTTATAAGAGACAGGTTTTAAAAACACAGGTTAATCTTAATCTGAACCTGAAGAAATAATATCTATGTGCATACACAAAGAGAAATTCTTTTAACTATGTTCAACTAAGTTCAAAGCAATGTACATAAGGTAAATATGTTGTGTTTTGCCAATTAACACGATTTACAGGTTGGTAACACCACCAATGCAGCACTGTTCTAAAGGATCTTGATAAACTTTTGGGACTACCAAGGTACCGAACACAGCAGTTCCTTACCTGGCGGGTAAACCAAAGCCACATGGTCTCCATCTTGTAAATGTCCCCTTTCCATCAACATGACAGCTATCTTCTCAGCTCGTTTATGTAGCTGGACACATGTTAGCGAGTTGGCTATTGTTCCCTGTGCAGGAAGAAAGATAAATGTCACAGAAGACAATGCAATGTGCTGAAACTCTATTTGTCCTCTGCACTTTTGAATTTACTGGATGAGGTGCAGCCACAACATGTCATGCAATCAACTTAAATATGGAAACCTTCAGCCTTACGCCAAACTGTAGTTGGAAAGAAAAAAGGTATTTGTCAAGCAGAGGAACGTTCTCTATTTCCCTCTCTGTATCTTCTCCCCTCAACAGTGTTTACTCTCTCACCAAAGGAGTATGGTAGTATGCCAACATCCTGCCCATGTAACCTTCCCTTGCTATACAAGCAGCATTCCTGCTACAGCTGGGAAAGTGCTTTTATGGTCTCTGCAGCAATCTGGAGAATCTGTGGAGAGCAATCCTGAAAACTGCACTTCGTTGTCTGCACGCTGGAAGGAAGCCAAATGGCACAGCAGAAATACTTTAAAAGATGGGAGATAAAAGACACAGGAGATAACAATACTTTGTGATGGGGAAAAGAATTAGTCTGGAACAACAGCTAAGCACTTGCATATAAATGAAATAGAAAAGAAAGGCATTTGCTGAATTTGAGTAACTGGTCAGCATGAAAAAAAGGGGAAGTGACAACGCGCTACAGACTTTGGCAATTCATAGTGCGACAGTGTTTTAAATCAGATTGATGTTATGGTTCTTGCATTCCCTAAAAATATGTATGTGTGTATATATGCACACACTCATAAATACACTTTTAGAGATATGAATATTTCCCACACACCACTGCAGTATTTATTGAGCACAAGCTTTAGTGAGGAGAGAGCAGTTTGACAAAGGTCTAGACTGGAAGCAGTGGTGTGTTACCAGGCATCACCTGGCATTCACAAACTTTATAATAAACGACACACAAACGCAAACGCTGACAACGAAGAGGACAAGCCTAACCAAAAATAAAAAGGGCAAAGTCACAGCTTAGCATTCCTCTTCACAATCTTCAGCAACCGCACTTACTGAAATGCACTTCAGGCAATTTTGATCAGTCCTCTGACCAGTGTGGAGATCATTTCACAAAGAAAGCTTCCTCTAAAGACATATGCAGCTATGTGGATGCTGCACTAGAGACAGCTTCCATCTGACCAGCCCGAAATACATCCAGAGTGACCTGAGGTCTGGGTGTCCTTGCCACTGTAGACCCGTCAGTGGGAATGTGCTTAAATTTCTTTCAAGAAATTGCCTGTTTGCACAGTCATGAGAAGAAGGACCTTTTATATCCCCACATACATCAGAAGCACAGGCCCCACTGCACAGAAAGGGAATTGCTGCAAATCATGTAAATTTGTGCAAAACTTGTTTCCATTTAAGATTTCTGGCAATTGCTGTATGTGAACCAGTGGAAAGACAGTGTTTATATGAAGTGCAAGGAAGGAGAATCCTGTTGTTGGACAAAAATCATTGGCAAGCATCAGGCAACTATTCCCTTTGGGCCTTTTAAATGAGGTGTCCTGCAATGTAAAGGTGTTGCAATCCTTCATGACACACACTAAAAACAATACACTGCTCTAATTTTGAAATATTCCAAAGTCTCAAAAATCCTGGGTCACAGGAAAACACTAATCTCAATGGACTTCTATTAGTCATCCACTGCAAGATGCCTGGATGTTTTAGAACAAAGTGTACAGACAATGTGCAAGAAAGATAAAAAGGGAGAAGTTACAAACCAGGACTAAAATTCAAAATGGGCAATAAAATTTGACTAAGCTAAAACCCACCAAACCTGTCACTCCTTTCCATAAAACATTAAATCTCTCCATAATTCATTAAATCTCTCAAACAAATTTCATACAAGAAGATCCTCCACACTGACAGTATTAAAGGAGCAGAGAAACTGAATTTCAAAATTAAGCTATTTTTCACTTCTGTGGAATGATAAATTATTTTGTTAATCCTTGTTTTCCACATTGTGTCCTTCCCTCCCACTGTTTGAACCCTTCTGCCAGCATGGGAAGTCTGGCTTTATTTAAAGCTCAAGAGCCACAGCCCGTGTGGAGGAAATGGGACAGTACGTATCGCTGTCTCTTTCTCACATCATTTTTCTCCTAACTTACAGGACTGAACAACGCACCATTTTAGTGGTGTAATATTGAATCTGTAAACAACATTGCCTCTCCAGTTTTCTACTTTGCCGCAGACAACT
The DNA here is from genome assembly GCA_009806455.1 of Tetrax tetrax. Taxonomy (NCBI): domain Eukaryota; kingdom Metazoa; phylum Chordata; class Aves; order Otidiformes; family Otididae; genus Tetrax; species Tetrax tetrax. Next base: position 651,314 of record WHYT01017924.1, read on the forward strand.
CCATTACTACTTCACTATTATCTTTCAAATTGCACATGTTCACATAATATTAGCTATTAATCTGAATTTTAAAAAGATCATTCAATGACTTATTGGTAGCCTCAAACTGAACTTTGGTACCAACACTGTCATATGAGCCAGGGAAGCATATTCTGTAAATACAGTAAGCGGTCATTTCACAGAGGTTCACAAATTACTGGAAGTTTAAGAACCCATCCAAGCTGCATAGGGACTACATGGGCTGAGACAACACCAGCTGCTCCAGGTGGCCCAGGGGAAGAGCACTGTTCCAGGTCCCTCCTCTCCTGGAGACCCTCACACACGATGTATTTTTTACCAGTTTTGACAGATGTGTCTAGATGCACTGTGGTGGGATGGTTTGAAATCAGACTTTCATTCTCCACAGTGGTCTTGGGAATTATTGGTTTGTCATCTACAACCATCTAGGAAGTCTGTAATCACCCACTCTTAGCAAAGCCAAGTTCTGTACCATGTGACATGCACAAATTAATTTTTGATAAGCAATGAAATGCCGTGCCAGAGTGACACGTCATGTAGGCTATGAAGAGAGATTTATTAGTGATTCTCTGCGGACCTGGATGGCTTCTGGACAAACTGCTTCTTCTCCTCATCTCCTTTCCCCATTCCCCCATGGTCCAGTCTCAAAACCAACAATCATTGCTTTATTTCAGGAAAATGCTTGACTTTGCCAAGTCTGTGCTTTTCAAACTGGAAACCAGGATGATGAGCAGTATTCAATACTACTCTTTGGTATAGGAATGATCAGTATTGAAACAGATTTGCAGAGTCAGCTCACCCACAACATGTATGTGGCAGAAAAAGAAATGAGAAATTTGTAAGCTGCACTGTCTGATATAAAAACAATCTATATTTTGACAACTGGCAAAGATTGTTCTCTTTTCCTCTCTGCCTCAGTGAACATTAAATATAACAGCTGAGTATTAATGGGAAAAGAAACAGAAAGGCCGCGTTCAACCATAGCATAAGTAGGTGCAGCTGAAATACCAGTGTGCCATTTTCCACACCGCAGCCTGTCAGAGTAACGGTCCCTGCTTCTTACCCTGCAGTTGAGTAGAGTGTAAAGCACGTGGTCAGGAGTGGTCTGAGCTCTCCACTGCAACACTTCTGAGAGGAAGAGGAACTGAAACAAAGCAGAGTAATAGTCATGACACTAAATAACTTTTTGGGTTTAAAAACCCAATAACTATTTTTGCTAGTTCAGCTATATCTTTCTTATTTATATGCTACATTTTACATCAATACCCAGAAGCATTAAACATGAATTAATTCTCTCGCCATGACACATATTTATAGCAATGACACATATTTATAGCATATTTTTGCATATTAGCAGCAGCCTCTCCGGAAGCGAAGCCACTGCTGGGATTATGATATATTACTACACATACTTTCAAAGCAATAAACCAGTTCTTACTGATCTCTCTAAATTTAAGCACAATTTTAATTCTTTAACTTCCTGGTTTTCTTACTATAAGTACATAATTATTTATACAGCTTAGGGCTTACTAATTTAATTACTCACATAAGCCCCCAAAAGAGCTGAATTTCAAGTTAATGTTACAGGATCAAAATAACAACAAATAAGGTCAGGACCGTATACGCAAACAAAATTCCCCTGGACTCCATTTGAACTAGTAAAAAAGATGTAATACAAGGTGATTTCTGGCAGAAGCCCCATTAACAATTTCCACCATGTTTATTCTGTTGTCCCATGTGCACTTGTGAAAAAAACAAAACATAGAGATGAAATGCAATGATCCTCCCTCTCGTCTATTCTATATTTATCTGTATTTATCTGTAAAGGGAGTTCTGAAATATTTTAGTATGAATTAGAAAAAGCAATCAATGAATTCTGCAATAATAATACTAACATTACTCTCTATGTACTGCTAAGTGTTCTGATGTTAACTACCTAAATATAAGCCATAACAGAAAAGTTTAACTTACCTTTCTGGCTTGGTCATTATCTTCTATTTGTCCCAAATCTCTACCACTGGCCTGTGCAATTCTTTTTCCAGAGACCAAGTTCCCCACCATCACAGAGGCAGGGCCAATTTCTAGAACAAATCAGAAATGTGCTAAGTGCAGTAAAAATCCTTTGCTTGTGGATGGAAATCCTTTCTATTTCTTTTGCATTACAGGATATTTTCCTTGTTGCTACCCACAACGCCAAACCTTGAGCACATCTCTGTTGATACAAACTTTGGTTGATGGACCAGAAGTAGCTGGAAGACATGTAGGCCTGGATTCATCATCTCTAAATGTATCTAACTGAGGAGTCCATTTAGCACGGGCTCTCTACAGCCAGAGACACGTCCTGTCTGCCTTGATATGGGGAATCTTTGGAAAACTCAGCTCCTAATTTAGGCATGTCCATTCAAGTGCCTAAAACCAGATGAGATGTATCCAGGCTTCAGGGACGATGTTCCTATTTCTCTCTTCTGCTCTCTGGGCTAAGTTGCATCTGTATTAGCAATTCTGTAATGCTACAGACATGAAGTGACAAGGACTAGGAAGGCAGATGATGCATATGATAAAATATATGCAAGCCCTTTAACACAAGGTGGAGACTGAAGAAAAATAATTTAACTTTAAAAGAAAGGAAGATGCCAAGGCTGACACTTCTCCATGAGGTGAATTTCACTGATGTTATGCTGCTGCCATTAGGGAAAAATACGTGTCTCACCGATAGCATTTACGTTCATATTACCATTTATTTTCTGCTTTTCCAGCGTGGATTGCTGATTAACTGCAATTGATAGCAGGCTTTAATTCTAGTCTATGATGTCCAAGCTTCACCTCAGTGATGGTACGTGGTATAAGTGCCAAAATACGAGATCCTAAGTAACCAGATAATGTGCAATAAACAACATCTACAGGCTACTCCACTTAAAAAGATTAAAGCAATAAATCCTCTGGGTATGTCCTAACTATGCAAAATGGGAGAATGGCATGCTATCGGTTTGGTTTCTGCATTCGTGGCATTGCTTTTACCATAGTGATCTATAATGTATACATAATGTATCTGTAAGTTTCTCCATTGCATTGATCCTAATTCAGTGATTGCAAAGCAGCAACAAGGAAATACCAAAGTGAGCAATGCAGTTAAAGGCTTCATTGCTTTCTTCAAGTTAGTGGAAGTCACTGTTAGTCTCTGACAGTCCCACTATCTGCAAACTGAGATTATGGTTCTGATCCTGAAACACTTGTCCAAAGGTTTTAAATAAAGAAACAAGCTGATGGTTTTGGTAAACTTGTGCTGAATTCATGACGGATTGTCCCCATATTTGAGATCCAGAGGGTCAAAACACTTCACATTCCAAGTTGATTTTCAAACTGGAAAGTAACCAACACTTAGGGTAATGTAGCTGAATTAACATCTTAAGCCTGAGGCTACAGATTCAGAAATCCTTGAAATCTAAGTACTAAAATCTGTAATTGGATTAAAGGTAAAAAATTTGCTAAAAAGGTTGTTGTTCATTTGGCATGAGTAACCAGTGACTGGATTACAGCAGGCTACAACGGCTTTCTCGTTCATTTGAGTCAAGTGCCTCGCTGTACCATTTCATGCAGTATTCTTCATAAAGTGCACCACAAATTCTGAAGAGCCATCTTAAAACTAGTTAGGGTTTTCCCTCAAAAACAGCTGCTGTAAGAATAACTCAGAACCTCCCTACTCCAGTAAAAAACTTTATCATCACTCTTGGGTTTAATTTATTCATGATCAGTTTTTAAGTATTTGCTCTTCTTGCAACACTACTATTTAGTGTCAACAGTCCCCTTCCTCTCTATTTCTGCTTTACAAACTCAGTCTTCAAATATGCCAATATGTTATTCTTCTCTGTTTTGGTCTCAGTCCCTCCTCTTTAAACATGACTGACTAGGAATTTACAAAGGACTCCAGGTGTGGCCTCAGCAGTGTCTTACAGAGGGATAAAAACATTGTCAACTTTATCGAACTTAGGTTTTTGGAGCATTTTTGCTTGCACTCTTTGTGAAGGTACTTCTAGCTTCTTGCCAAACCAATTATGTCCTTAACACACCAGGAATATTTAACAGAACATCTGATCAAGCTGATTCTCATCTGCGTTAACAGTTGCTTAATTTTGCTCCATTCAGTACCATGAACACACACCATCAAGTCATGGTCCCTTTGCCGTCACTTATCTTACCTGGTTGTTTTTGCCTTGGTTTAGGCAGGTTTGTTACACATGTGTGGGGACACATCAGGACGTTACAAGGATGCAGCGATCCTTCCAAGAAGAGCTGTTTGGTTTCTGACAGGTGTATTCCTCCCAGCGGTGTCTTGGGAAGTGTGTTTGCTGGTACGAGCGCTAAGCAGTAGACTCCCACTTGATGAATACTGTCAATAGCCTAAAAGAGGCAGGAAGTCAATTTTAATGAAAGACTAATTTTTCACCATTCTAATAAGCACGTTTTTCTGAATTACTGCATAAAATAACCCTAATAATTAACTGTCAGTGGAAAGACACTTCAGCAATGTCAGTGATAAGGAGGCTCTTTTCAGTGGGAACAGGTGGACGGAAATTTAACACTGATGTTATCACACTCACTCCAGAAGATAAAAAAGCAAACAAAAACCTGGTGATAAATACACAGAAATCTATTAAGAAATGCTACATAGGCATGCTTAGGCACATGTTAGTAGCACATGTACTGGAGATTTATTACTAAGACGGCTGGGCAACTTTTAACTGGTGCACTTCATAGAATTAAAGTTCAAAGGATTCCTAACAACTTAACAACCAGTCCATCCTGCAGGAATGGGAAATGACAACAATATAAAGGAAAACCATGAAACTATCGACTTGCAAGAAAATCTGTTGAATAAAAACTTAAAAAAAAGCATCTTTGAATCTTACTGTAGCCGCGTTCACTTCTGACAAGTGGAGTAAATTGCATCTCTTTCAAGAAATTTATAATGCATATTATCTATGTAATTTACTTAGGTAAACACAAATATCCGTGCACCTAGATTTTAATTCTATACATGTTCAAACTAGTTATTTTCCTTACTGGTAACAAAAATTGCAGCAAGTGAATTAGAAAAACAACTTCAGGCATTTACACAGACTGAGAAATAAGTTACAGACAGCATCTCTAAGGAGTAGTTAAGTGTTAAAAAATATAATTTACTTAACTTGCATTTTCATTTTTAACTGTCAGAAATATGAATGCACATATCTGTTGCCTTGAAGGCCCAATCCATATTTTGTGAATCAAATAATCATTTGTAGTTCTGTACTTAAATGTAGACCAAGAAATTACTGATTACTTCTACAGAGACTCTAAAAGCCATGGGCGCAGTTCAGCATAGTCCTGCATATACAGCAGCTCTACATCCTTCATCCCTCTGCTGAGGAGCAGGAAGGGTCAGGGGGAGTCAGAATAAGGCGCAACACACTGGAAAGAAGTTCTGCAAATGGATTTAGCTCAACTCTAGGTAAGAGAAGCAGAGATATAGCAAGGCACAGCAGACACAGGCAGCGTAGGGCAGGGCTGGCACAGGGCAGCACACGCAGGGTGTCAGATGAGTCTCACAAATATAATCAGAACGGAGTAGCAATTTAGGAGTTTGTTATTATGGACGTCATTGAGAGTCAGGACACAAGTGTGATATCATTATGTTGCTCATCATGAGCAGATGATTCAGATACAAGTGGTTACTGCTTCCTAACATCTGTCATTAAAACTCTGATTGGGAAGGAGGCACAAAGCACCCCACACGTTCCTGGCTTCTGTCCTCCATTTCTGCACTCAGCTGAAGCAGAACCAGAAACTTCTTGTTCACATAGTGACACATGCCAGAGTTGTGGACTTCACACATGGGTGATGAAAGTAGCCACACATACGTGTACTTTGATATATGGCCTACCATTCTCAGACACTGCTGTGACTTGATCATACTCAGAACAATAGGATTGACTTTTGGCAGGAGTAACTTGACACAGAACTCCCACAGTGTTCAGTACTGAATTCTACTGGTTATGGCAGTGTAAGATATGGTTGCTGTAAAAGTCACAAAAATGCTCAGCTGACAGAACAGGAGAAATGTAAATCCAGAGTTTCAATCTTTTCTTTAGGAGCTTGTTACTTGATAAAAATTATCAAAGCATGGGCAATCCAAAAGCCTTTCTTTCTAAAACAGGTTGCCCTGGGTGCTAGTAGGTGCTTCAAAGGCTTTCCATGAACAAGCTAGAGGTTCTAGCTTTTCTGAGAATTGGCTTACCCTTGGAGATGGAGAAGACATTGTGATTGTTATCTAAAGTATCTAATTTTTTTGTTTGAGGACATTTGAGTTGAAAAACCTTTGAGTATGGTAATGATATTGCTTTAACTTGGACTGCTACATGTAAGGAGAAGATGAAACACTGGCACAGGTTGCCCAGAGAGGTGGTAGATGCCTCATCCCTGGACACATTCAAGACCAGGCTGGATGGGGCTCTGAGCAACCTGATCTGGTTTAAAATGCCCCTGCTCCTTGCAGGGAGGTTGGACTAGATGACCTTTAAAGGTCCCTTCCAGCCCAAACTGTTCCATGGTTCTGTGTTTCTAAGATCAGCATTTTTTAGTATTCAGTAGCTTCTGTCTTCTAGTCAAAGTGTTCACAACACCATCAAGGTGGGTTTTATCACAGTGGTATGTGGCTTGCATGATCCACCAGACAGCTAGAATGGGATTGCTTGCAATAGGTGTCCTCTATGCAGATAACCTCACTGTATACACCTACATCTGAGCTAACCAATCACTTCATTTCAGTGGAGAGAAATAGGCATTTTTAGGCTGTGTTTCATTCAGTTTATGTTAGTTATGAACATGGTTCACTAGAAACACATAATTCTCTCCCATTGCTTAAATAAAAAAACTGGAGATTTAGCTCAATGTATTTATCTAATTTTTGATGAGGTCAACTCCATATGAGTGCCAATAACTGCTTAAAAGGAGACTTTGGTAGCTTTTGACAGTAAGAGTAGGTAATACATTAATTCATTACCCTTTGAAGTAATGAATGACAATATCTTTATGAACCATACAGCACTCTCTCCTTGCTATTACTTACTTCAATTCATCTCTGTTTTCTTATAGTATTTTGATTAGGAAAAGGCTCACTCTCTGGACATATGTGGTCCAAATAGGAACTGTCACTCAGAAGAATCTAATTTTGTGCTCATTAGGTGCGAGTGCAACTGAAGGTGGACTTACAATTACTCAAAGATAAATGTCAGTTACCTTGGGGGCCTGAAAGATCAATAAAAAGAATATAAAGCAGGAAAAAAACAGCCTACAAATGTACATAAAGAGCATTACCTGGAGAACTCTACTCATCCATTGAAAACTGTCTTCCTCTGTGGAATCTGGCCTTTGCTCAGCAACAATAACTATCCTTTCATCGTGCAGCACGCTCACTGAAAACACTGCTATTCTATAGAAGAGAAGGAGACAAGTATTTAGTGCCAGCACAGATGGAAAAACCTGTCTTCTAAGTTAACCCTCCATGCCTATGATTTTGCTGTTACTTAGACAACTGAACAATAAATCAGTTAGTATTTTATTTAAGGGGAAAAAGCAACAACAACAGTTTTGGATAACTTCTGGAAGAGAAACAGGGGGCTTTGTTATAGAATCATGTAAATGCAGTCATAATGTCACAGTAGAGTTGGAGAAGTGATCCTCCTTGGGATAAGAAAAGCACTACGTTTGGGTAACACCGAGGCGGTCGTTGAATTGTTGTATAACAACTGGTATAAGCACCTTCTTTGGCCCCATCTTAGAAGAAAGTAATTGCAACATCATTTTATGAGAAGTCTGCCATGTGATCAAGTGTGAGTGCAAGTTACTGCATGAGGCTCTTCAGAAGTTTTACAGGTCTTCTGCTCAGTTTCAGCCCATTAGGAAGGCCACACAAGGATCTGCTGTCATGTTGAATAACTTCAACGTTATGCATATTGGAAATGTTCACCTCAGACATAAATACTGTTGAGTCATCAGCTTCAGAATTAACCAACTGTACAACTGGACATTTTAATAATCACAGTTTTGGACCTTGGTATCTAAAGTCTGCCTCAACACTGTCTTACATTTCCCTCTGCTGTCTCCTGGTTCAACAGCAATAGAGGGAAACCACAACGCAGATTAGGCACTGCCTTCTGAAAGCATTTTGGGTCACTTACACCTGATCTAAGCAAAATAAGGATTTCTACATCTTATAACAAAAGAAAGGGTCAAACCTTCCCCTGTAGACAAATTTCATTGGTTCCACAGCCAGCGCTGTTGCTACAATGTCATCAGCATTATGTCTTCTTCCACTGACAACCATCAAACCATCCATTTTGCCGATAACAAAGACAAGTCCACCTGGTCCTATAAAGCCTAGTAGTCCGGTCCTTATAAAAGGATATTCAGTGATAGGGCCACCAGAACTGGTCATAGGAAACACCTGTAAGATACAGAAACGCAGATCTTCAATTCTATACACAGAGATCACGCTGCGAAACATTTCAGGCACGCTCTCTGAGATGGCTTTTCTGGAATGAAGTAAATAGGTCACTGGTGATGCTATTTACTCTTCACCGACCATAAAGGGAGAGTCAGGAAATTCCCAGACTACTGTGTGTAATTTTCAATACCTGAGTTCCAGCAAGTTCAATCCCACTCTGTTTACCATACACATTTTCCCTAACCATGGCTCTGTAAATCATTTATGATCTTAAAAAAAATGTAAATCAACATAAACAGTACTGAATAAAAAAAAAAAGGTGTGCAGAGTGCAGCTAACCTGAGGCGCTACGTATAGGTTATTGTATAGGTTAAACGGTAAACACTACAGTAGCGGTTCTTTTCAGTACCTCATGTCCATTTCCAGCACAGCACAGAGAAATAAGCAGGCTAGAAGTGAAGCTATTTTAAGGTACTGTACATCAGTGACTCTTGCAGCTGACCACGTTTTTATCTAAGGTCAATAGAGTCCTCACAATACCAGCGATAACGTCTTCTGCAGCATGTCTGAAAGTGAAAATACAGCTCTATACAGAGCCTCTCTAAATGTCTGAACACCAGACGCATACGTGACATCCACTGACAGATTTCTAGCACTCTTCCTATCCTAACGAGCACAGCATTACCCTTCTGGCACGTGAGCCACTCTGAGCTGCATTCGGACACAACCACACTTTCCTGCCATCATTGCTTTAAACTGCAATAGTCTAAAGGCAATTGTTATTTAAGACAATGGCAATTGGAAGACCATGGCTATACAGCGTCCTTCAAGACTTATCTAAAAAGAAAGGTCAAATTCTGTTGCCAGATGCCCACGGGTGACTCTTACTGAATAGATTTAATGCTCATACATCCTCAGCCATAATTCATTGCAGGAACACAAAACTCTTTCACTCTCTAATATCTGCAACATGAATCACACAGTAAAATAGAGAAGAGGCCCACTTGGAGAGGGCTCCTAAAAACATGCTTAGCTTTGAAAATGAGTAGTCCTTCTCACTCAATGGCAATTTATTTGCTTACCATTAGGAATAAGCCTAAACCAGTCTAAATATGCTGTTAATCTGCAGACCCAGTTATGAACTATAAATGACTTTATAATTACAGTAAGTACTACAAAATGAACATAAGTACCTTTCTACCCCGAAATATGTAAAATCCAGGATTATCATTCACACTGGGTATTGCCAATCATAACTGTAGTACACTAATCAGCTATCAACAAATTTCAGATCACAATAGCATAGCAGGATTCCTGGCTTCAACAGCAGGATGAAGAATTGTATCCACTAGTCTCTATTAATTATTTCATGCATAGTCTTTACAACATTCAGATCTGCATTTTGCAGCAGATATTAGTGATGTTTGGTCTATTTAAAAATCGTAATATCAGGGCATTTGCTAAGGGAAATATAGATGTATCTTTCTTAACTTTTTTCTCAAATAATAAGAGAAAAGGATCAGAACTTCATAAAAATCCCAGCTTGATTTTTTTCAATATTTTTCTGATTTGTTCAGCCTTTTACACTGGCTTCAGCAAAAGTGAATAGGTATAACAGAGCTATCAATACAGCTGTCTGCACTGGATCTGATACCTACTGGAAAACAGATTCCATGAAGCAAAAAGGCTTTCACCTAAGGCAATTCAAACAAAAGTATGTGGGGACGATTAGGAAAAGGTATATTTGATATTCAGATACCTCTTGAAGACTACATCTGTCAGGATTATGTACAAATGCAAGCCTTTAAAGCTGGCTGCATTGTGGAAATGTTGGAAGCTACTTTTTAAAGATACCCAGCAGCCTTCCTACTGTTTGCAACAATCAAATTCTGCATGGAGCTAGCTCATAGATTTGTACAGTATTACCTTTTGAACTTTGTCTTTGTTCCTGCTTTCTTTCTGATTGTTTCAGCCCCTGGTATCTTCTTTCAAAATTAAAGTAAAAGCTCTTCAGAGCCAAAACTAAACCCACATAAAGATCTGCTATTGCACTTAATAAAATGTACTTCATTGCAGATTATCTGGCTAGAGTACTTATGGTCCCAAGCCACAAGTACTGATTATTACTACTATTCTGATATTATTACTATCAATATTTTATATGAAATACTATCCTGAAACAGAAGAAGTTAAAAGAGAAGGATTTTATATAGCATTTTTTGGTTAGCTTACCTCAAAAGTATTTTTGGTCATGCCCGAGAGTCCATAATATGATGTACCCGTTGCAATAGCACATACACAGAGTTCTCCTATTTCATCTGTTTTACAGAGCTGAGGAATTCCATCTGGCTTCACTGAGCACATTATAGCTGGAGGGAGAGCAAAGGACTTTAATAAATATTATAAAATGAACTACAGAATAATATAAATGCTGTGGGAGAGAGCGTGGTGGAGTTGACACAAACACATAAATCATATGTAGACTTTAATGTCTAACAATCGGGTTCTCAAACATGAAGGTGTTCAACATCATCAGATGCCATTTCTATTATAAATAATACTTACACCAAGAATGCAAAGATCTTTATGTAAACTCAATCTTTACACTGATAACAAAAACTAATTTGCCTTGCTCTCTAAAATTCCAGTTGATCTGTAATATCGCTGTGAAGTGCGATTGTGCTCTCAGTTTTGCATACTGAAGACCAGATTTGCCGCAGTCAGTGCAAAATGAAACAATCTAATGGAATTCTTGATAATAATTACACTGTCAGGGAGGCGGGCAACCAGGAAATCCAGCTCTCACATAGTATCGAATAACACCCTATGACTAGTATGGTGGTTTTACTAAGAATTTATCAGAACTCAGGCTCCCTTCTCACTGGTCTTACAGGACTGCAAAGACAGCAGGAGCTAAACGGGAGGGATCAGAAAGCACTGGTCTGAGGAAGCAAAACTATTCTACATGTAAGTCATGTGAATAAGAACCAGGTATGCTGCTTTAGCCACAATGCAGGAGTAGGAGTCCAGCACGTGTACCCTTTGCAGTTGGAAAGAGGATATGATGAACAAGGGAGACCAGAAACACATCAGCATCTCTTCTAAGTACAGGTGTAAAGAATCTTGAACGACCCTTCCCGCACTCTGAGGATAAACAGGAGTGTGTGCTTTATTAAAACTATCAGAATGTAGTAGGAAGTGCAAGACAGCACATCTATAATAATATCTTATACGATAACTATTAGACAACAATCAATCTTATCTTCCTTTAAGTTGTTCAACTGAAATGTTGTAAGATGCATTAATACGTTTTACTCATTTGGTGCATAACAGACATTCTCTTATGAAAAACTACAGTATTATCCTTTTCTAGTCCATATAACATCTCATTTAAAATCTAGCTCTTATGAAAAATCTTATCTTCATCTTTAGAAGCACTAGCTTCAGGCTGACTTTATCAACATGAACTGTTTCATCATATCTCTGCTTTCTAATAACTGGGTGACAGCACAAGATCTTTGGAAAAACATCATGCAAGCCTTCAGATAGCAATTTTGTTGATCCTTAGCATAGGTTATGAAAACTTTTACTACAAGTCTCATCTGGGTCAGACTTATGGATATTTATAGACTTATTTTCTCTACCAGCATCTCACAGTTAAGGAATGAATGTTCTGATGTGGCGACAGGTTATTTAGAACATACCGCTAGCATGAGTAGAGACAGCCACTGAGGTAAACAGAGAGAAATCTTGAGATTTCCAAACCTTTCAGTTTTACAAGGTAATGCTTTTGGACTAAAATGTTTTACAGTACACATGTTCTAATCCCAAAGCTTGCTGTCTCAGCTCCTCCTGGCACCCTGGCTGCCAGTGCTGGGCTGCATGTTTGAAGGGAAGGTCCTCTCTACACATCATGCAACTGAGGCTACATGGAGTAAGTGGGTCACATTGATCACACAGCAGGCTCAAATACGAAACCCCAGCCACCTAGGAATCTTAGAAGTAACCATAGACCGGTCAGAGGGCAAAGATTTTGGAATGCCACCAGGGGAAGAGGTGACACACGCTGTAGAAACCCCACTGTATAATAATCTACCAGAAAATGAGAAGTGATATGCCCTGTTCACCGAGGGGTCCTGTCGTATTGTAGGAAAACATCAGAAGTGGAGAGCTGTCGTGAGGCATCCTACACGACGAGTTGCAGAAGCCACTGAAAGCCAAGGTGAATCAAGTCAGTCTGCAGAGGTGAAAGTCACCCAGCTGGCTTTAGACATCGCTGAATGGGAAAAATGGCCTGTGCTCTATCTCTACAGACTCGTGGATGGTGGCAAACACCCCGTGGGGGTGGTTAAAGCAATGGAAGCAGAGCAACTGGCAGTGTAGAGGCAAACCCATCTGGGCTGCTGCATCGTAACAAGATATTGCTAGTTAGAAAAATTAGAGAAATTAGAGAAATCTGGTTGTAAAAGTACCTCACATAGATACCCATGTGCCCAAGAGTTGAGCCACGGAAGAACATGAAAACAACCAGAGGGTGGATCAAGCTGCTAAGGTTAAAATTTCCCAAGGTTCCCAGGGGTGAACTATTTTTAGCTCGATGGGCCCATGACGCCTCAGGCCATCAAGGAAGAGATGCAACATACAAATGGCCTCATGATCGAGCGGTGATATGACCACGGACACCCTGGCACAGGTTATCCATGAATGTGAAACGTGCAACAATCCAGCAAGCCAAGCGGTTAAAGCCTCTGTGGTATGGAGGACAACGGCTGAAATATAAATATGGAGAGGCCTGGCAGATTGATTACATCACACTCCCACAGACTTGCCAAGGCAAGCGCTACATGCTTACAATGGTGGAAGCAACTACTGGGTGGCTAGAGATATATCCTGTACCCCATGCCATCACCCAAAACACAATCCTGGGCCCTAAGAAGCAAGTTCTCCGGTGATGTGGCACTCCAGAAGGAACTGAGTCAGACAATGGGACTCATTTCCAAAACAACCTCACAGACACTTGGGCCAAAGAGCATGGCATCGAGTGGGTACATCACATTCCCTATCATGGACCAGCCTCTGTGAAAACTGAAAGGTACAACGGACTGCTAAAAACTACCCTGAGAGCAATGGGTAGTGGGACCTTCAAAAACTGGGATACACATTTAGCAAAAGTCACATGGTTAATCAACACTCAGGGATCCACCAATCGAGCTGGCCCTGCCCAATCAGAACTTCTATATACTGTAGAAGGGGATAAAGTCCCTGTGGCACATGTAAGGATATGTTGGGTAAGACAGTCTGGGTTATTCCACCCCTGTGGGATTGCTTTTGCTCAAGGACCTGGATGTACTTGGTGGATAAGGCGGGAGGACGGGAAAATCTGATGTGTAACTCAAGGAGATTTGATTTTAAGTGAAAATAGGCAATAATTTGAACTGTATGTCATCACTTCTTTAGTTATTATATGTCATATCAAAGGTATTGCAGCAAGAATCACCCAGATCATTGAAGAATGAACTTTGATGAAACCGAGCACAGTGATGTAACCAGAACTGGCACCCAACAAGTTCCTCGAGATCAGCATCTTCAACTCGCACACCATGAACACGACAACCCCACACTACGTATTATCTCTCCTGCCCTGAAAGACTGTTACAACAGATGGAGCCTAAAGTTTTGGACTTAATGAACTCAGCAGAGTTTGGAGGGATGACCCATAGGCTGAGGAAATGATATCTTTGTATATATATATATAAAAGCATGACATAGATGGTTTGGAATAAGGGGTGGATACTCCTGGTTTTGGTAGGGATGGAGTTAATTTTCCTATCAGTAGCTGACATGTTTTGGATTTTGTATGAGAAGACTGTTGATAAACACACTGACAATACCAGCTTTTGCTAATGAAACCAAGGACACTGTCTGGCTTTCCAGGTCTTGTTAATGTGCAGGTGCAGGAAGCTGGGAGGGATATAGTCAGAACAGTTAACCCAAACTGGCCAAAGAGTATTCTATGCCATAAATGTCACACTCAGTATATAAGTGGGGAAGGTGTCATTTTGCTTTCTTCCTCTTTCACTCTTTTGCTTGCTGATCAGTTTCATTTCTGTGATCGCAGCTCGGGACAGGCTGTATCAGTCATCGAGACATTGGGTGGTCAGAAATGGTGCATTGTTAATTTTTTATATTTTAGTATCCTTATATTCAATTATTTTTGTAATTTTCCTTTGCTGTCCTAGCAGACTGTCTTTATCTCAACTCACAAGCTTTCCTTTCTTCCCAATTATCTTCCTCATCCCACTGGGGAGGAGGAGGGTGAGCAAGAAACTGTGTGGTGCCCAGGGCTAAAACCACAACAGGCAGCAAAGTGTGCCCACCTATGACATTCTACAGCTAATTACTTAAATCGATGAATCACATTAAGTTTCAAAGAAAGATCCTTACCTCCTGGCATGACCAAGCCAACATCCTGGACAGTCAGAACAGAAAGCTTTTCTTCCGAGTCCACTCGAATCACTCCGTAAGTGAGACCATGCATGGACAGAACTCCTCTGCCTGGGGGCTGATTGCTGTCATCTGTTGGCCTGCAACCATGGGTTACAACATCAGTGCACCATCAGGCAGACCTAAACATTTACTCATTCTCAATGGACTACTACTGCAAATACTCCTCTTCTTAGAGTTTAAAATTTCACCTTCTTTTTTTCCCCTACTAGATTTGATAGAATCCTGTTTTTCAGTTATTTCTGAGTAAATATGTCTGTCAACTCTCTCATTCAGTAGCCACCCACATATACGGGGCTGCAGAGATGAAAGTAACACCTAACATTTACCCAAACCAGCCTGTACTTATTTTCAGAGAGATATATAAAGATTGCTTGATTACCCAAGTAAAAGCCTTTTGCCTTGTTTTAAAAACACTGAAAGGCAGTGCAGATGATGTGGAGAGTAACTGCACTCTAAATATTTGGAACCGATCAGTAAATAACTTTATAAACTCTCTATACGATACCTGCTTTGCGGCAACCTGAAACTAGGAAACCAAACTCACCTGCCACACTGGAAGCCTGACTAGCACACTGGTATCAAAGCCAAGATTAGAATGCAAGTATGCTGTGTTTAAATCACAGATATGACTTCCCATTCCCAATACTTAAGCATTTAAAATTCCTAAACAGGAGAAATCAGGTTGTAATAGATTCACTATCAAGTATCTGTGGAAACTGCAGAGACTCTACCATCTTTATTTTAGCGCACATAATTGAATTCTTCCTATTCTCATTTACCACACGAAAATGAAAACAAATTACACCTTCATCATAGTCAACATGCTGTGGATACAGCCTCTTTGTAATGCCTCAGCTTGCTCAGATTCTCTGCCGACATGCTGTACAATTCCATAGCATCAGCACAAGCTGTCTGTCAACTTGCTCCATTCTAAAACCTCCAGCTGTAGCAGTGGATACAATTATACGTACGTAGAGCGTGGCTCCAGCAAACGAATGTTGATGTATGCAAGTTATTAAGTCAGGGGAATATGTCAAGGCTTTTCATGTCTGGAAGGATTCTTACACTGTCCTGCATTTTAAAATGCAAAACCGGAAGCTAACGTGATGCTGATTTGAGTGTGGTTAATGCATCCATGTAGAGCAACCAGACTCCAGCTATTTTCAAGATGGATAAAACAGCCAATACGTAGTTCAAGATTTTGCATTTTTCCTAAACAGTCCATCATAGCACAACTATTTTTTAACAGCTAATGCCCTTTTATATGACATTTCTCCTCTACTGTGCTTGAAATACTAGGTGGGCCTTAGCTAATCATGCTCACGTAAGGCCTGCAGTGATCGGCACTATAAATTTCAATTAATAGGTTTTACGAGGCATATTTCTCAAGTGACGTTGTCAACAAAGAAGGATGTGGGCACACTTGAAAATGCATTAGAGCATAACAAATGGTGCTAGTAAACAAGCAGCTGTGATAAATAACATTCCCACTATGTAAAAGGAACTTTCAGTGATATTATTGATCAACTTCCTCTCACCCTTGCTCCCCAAAACACACATTTTGCTACTCATGAGAAGAAAGGTCTCCCGCAGGCACATGTAGCTTCTCACAGCCTTCTACGAGTAGATCTAGGCCATCTCGACTTCGATCACATACAATTGCTTGCATTACTTATCACATCCAAGGATTGACAGAAAGAAGAGCGGGCACAGCTTTGAAAGACGCTGGCCGTGTACAGAAAAGGGATGCGAGGGAGGCAGGCTGGAGGCACAAGGCCTGCTAGGACCACGTTGGGTGCCTTGTCATCAGAGCTACACCTGCTGTGGCCTGGGCTGAGATCACAGCTTTGCCTGGGTTAGCGAGAAGTGCCATGTGATGGAAGGATGTGTGTAGAAGGAAAGAGTGGGTGCTGAGGAGCTGGGGTGCACAGGACAGGCATTTCAGAGTGGCTATCTCAGAGCACTCCAGGTAGTCGGGTTGTCTAAGGTGGATCCCCTAATGAGACACCAGGTAGCCGTGCTCGAGTCTCCTCTGGCAGGCAACTGTGACACTGAAAGGGAATACAGTCTGAGGACCACGGCGGAGGAGTGAGGTGGGGAGCTAAGCACTCTTTTTTACCACTATTTTTTGCCAGTTGTTTAAATGGGAAAAGATTTGTTCTCAAACTTTCACAGTCCCTTAAGCAAGTGGGTTCAGACTAATATGCAACAAACCAAAGGGGATTACCATAAAGAATGATTTGCGTGACATTCCTTTAAATATTAGGCTTCAGGATTCAGCTATGAGGCTAAAGTACCTACTAGTCTATTACTGACAGTCTTTTTCTAAACTATAAGGGTATTTCAGTTGAGAACTGGTTTTGTTACTCTTCCTTGTAGGAAGATCAGTAAAAATACACCATAGATTTTGAAAGAGACGGAGTATTAAGAGGGAGCTCTCTGGATCTGTGCTCTGCAGGGAGTCATTTCAATGCATGCTTCAGCTGTAACTCTTTGGAACTTGTATGATAATGACTTTACTGTCAGTGGAGATGGCTTGAATAAAACGAAAAACACTAAAGCTCCCAAGTTCAGCTCATATTATCCTACCATTAAACAGACTTCAAAATAAGGAGATAGGTGTTCAGTAGCATTCACTGTAGTAAAAACTGCTCTGTAATTAACACAGCGAGGCATTGAAGGTAAAAATGCCTTTTTTTAAAAAAAAAAATCCATTATTTTATGTGCTAATATTTTTTTAATGTAAGCTCTCAATGCTAGTTAATTTGAAAATGAATCTCTAGTGCTTCAGATGGCTGCAAGAGTTTAAGTCTCAAAAGGGCACACCAACCATTGCACGTTGAGACATAGTGAGATTTCCCACTTCATAACCTGCAATCTGGGACAGATTTTCCAGAGCTGGCACAGGAAATGCAAACTCTCTCCCGTTAATCAGCACTTAGCACAAACTGCTCACCCACCTCCTCTCTGCACGTACAGCAAGAGCTCATTCCGAGGGAGCAAAGGTCTGGACAGCCTATGGCAGGGAAACTGATTGCAAGGGAAAAACAACATTCTGCTTGGTATAAAGTTGAAAACAGGCTGGTGGAGCTGAATGAAGGGGTCTCTAAGAGCCAGAAAGACAACTAACCTGGACAGGTTAAGTCCCTGATGGAAAGCTTTCAGATGTTTTAAGCTAATAATGAGGTTGCTAGAAGTCAATCACACTCTTGGCCTTGTGCCTTTCTTCCTCAGATGTTTCCTTGGAAAGCTAACTGAAAATCTATTTAAATTTCACTTGGACAGTGTATTTTAAACTTTGTGGCAGGAAGTATTTTACTTAATGCTATTACAGTGCTTTACAGTTTTATACCGCATGTTTTAACATGTGAAAAAATTATAAATGGCTGCAGTAATCTGTACTTAAAAACAAAGTGCCTACTGTTCAAGGTACAACTCTTGGAAAACTCTGCCAAAACAGACAACAGTTGTGCCATTTACTGTGTGCTACAACCCTCATGACAGGTAACTGCTACATACTGACTTTCATGTACGTAAGACTTAATAGTTTTCTTAGAATTTATCAATTTTATTTCTAGGCACAAATCCCCTAGACTCAAAGGGCATTTCCAGATGATTACTGAGACTCTATGAATGGAGAAAAAGCACCAGTCAGCCAAAACCAGCCTGCAGAATGTTGTAATTCTCTTTAAACAGACCGCTTGAAAGTATGATTTTCCTTGATAGCAGTTCCACTTAAATTCCCACACTTTAATTAATTTTATGCTTATGGTGGCATTTTCCTACTTCTTTTTACAGAATCAGCTTTTGGATTTCAGTCTATTTCATTTAAAATTAGATAAAATTACAGAAATGGGAACATTATAAAACCCCCTGAAGTTAAATTATTACTCCACAAGTTCTTCTTGTATGTCTTCTTTGGACACAAACAAAATGAAAACTAAAAATGTCATTTGGAAGGTAAGTATGCAGATCCATACTTGAATAAATTTTTCACTTCTTTTTAAATTACCACATATATTCCACAGTGGGTCTGTTTCCAATGATGTAACACAGTACCTTCGAATAGCCACAGTGAGAGCTTCTGGTGAACTAGCGCAGGGACAAATGACCTCCTGTCTTAGACCTTTACTTTGGAAGACATTGAGAAATGCATCACAGGAAGAAATAGACCCTAGGGTAGAGAGAAAAAAAAAATCAGAGGAGAAAAATAATCTGATTTCTGAAGTGACGCTATTCAAACCGTGAACTTTCTATTGATGATATATAGGCTTTTCAGGAGAAAAAAATGTAAAAAAGATCCATGTCCACTGAGAAAGAAGTCATAGCTGCTACAACTACATAGATGTATATACAGTTGTGTATGCCTACAGAGAATAAAGAATAATTTTTGAGCATAAAGTCCTTTCACTGTGCTTATGTAGAAAATTCATTAGTTTTCTTTTTTATGATGAAGCAAACCAAAGATTTAATTCAGAAACTCAAAGCAAACTACTACAACAAGCAGAACACCTACACATTGCTATCTTAAATAATACAGAGAAACAGTTCATGCTAGTAATTGTCACGAAGTGATCCAGATGTGGTTCTCTAGAGCAGTATAAGTATCCGCCTAGAATTCTCAGTTACTTCTGCATCTGAGCATCCTCACTCAGAAGAAATGTTCTGATCTTTTCTATAGCTTAAGGTTATTTACTTCAGTTTTTATACCTGACAGTCATGTTAAAAAAAACTGGATTTACTGCAACTTATGTTATGTGGAATATCAAGTTTGCTTCAGGATTAGCTAAAGAAAAATATATTTAAAAAAAAAAATTAATCACTGTTTCCATAAATATATTTAGCAGTAGACAAGCCCTATACTTTGTAAATACTACAGCTAGGATGACTGATGATTGAAATTTCACATGCAAGACAGAAAACACTTCTGATTCTTTATTGGACTGCAGAAGCACAGCTTACATGGGTTGGCACCATCAGCCACGATGAGCATACGCAGTGAGGAAAGGTTGATGTCTCTCTGATCTCGATGTGCCACCAACGCCCAGTGCATGTCTCTGGATTTTACACAGGCAACTTTTGCTGCAATGAGAATGGGATGATTACTAATACACCATAGAAAAGGTACACAGCTGTATTATCAATTTGTACTTTTGATTTTGACTATCAAGCATACTTCTGTATATTCTTGTTCCTTACCTTTGTATTGACAGACTTTTTGTATCCATGACAGAGGATTCACTTTCATTAAGGAATATGGAATACTTATAACATGCATCATGTTCATGACACTCTGAAATCAAACAAGATAAATAGGTTTTATATAACAATTGTGGTAATTATTTATATTGTGTTATGGGCAGGGATATCTCTGCAAATCACTCTATGCTTTTTTATTGTTAATGCTGCCATTTATCTTTTCCTATCTAGCTAGCTACAGTAAGATGAAACAGACTCCCATTTTCTAATGCTTTAATTAAGGATTAAGGACTTAGACTAATCAGATCATAACTTTGAAGTGGTACTGAAAAAAATGAAACAGATTTTCTTTGTAGTCATGCCCTAAGCAATTCACTTTAAATAGAAAAAATAAAAAACCACTGGATAAACAATATCTGCATGTTTGCTATGTAGATTAATATTATACCTAAGCCTGTTAACTTCAGTATTTATGAAGACTCTTTACTCAAAAGGACAAGTAAGAGCAACATCTGTCTAAAGAAATCCATCTCTTTGAAGACTGAAAAACTACTAATGGTAGTGGGGCATAAATTATTTAAAAGTAGACAGATAAATTGGAGTCATAGATTAAGCAGAGATCAATTTATTTTATTGGAAAATAAATGAAGGAGTTTTTAGTCCTTCTCCGGGTGGGCTAATTCCAGTATTTTCAACAAGATCATGAAAAGTTGCAGGAAGTTTAGAAAAAACAGTTAAGTGAAACCAATGACAGATCCAAAACCAGCTTTCCAGTCTGAGGCAGTCAACTGCTTCAGCGAGTTCTCAGTGTTACTGCTACATGAACAGCCTGTAAATAAGCTGCTGCTTTACTTCTGTTACCATTTAGAAACATCTTCCAAGGGCAACATGTCTCCACTCATAGCAGCTCAGGTTAAACACAGGATTTGTTTTGGAAAACCTAGGCTTAAGAAAGGTTAAGTGTCCCAGTGGATTAGTGATCTCAGCACTTGTAGAACTGCAGAAGATAGTTCTCCTTTCAGTCTGGCACAAGTGTAGGTACAGGAAAAGCACTTACAGGCAAGTCATGAAAAAAATGAAGTTCATACCATGATTAATAGCAAAGGAAGGCACAGAAAAGCTCTAGTAAATGCTTGGTTTCAACTTCAGTGATAAAGATGTTTTTTTAACATGAGATACTTACGGGTGTTAAGCCTAATACATAATTTCTGCTTCAGAATTGTTATCACTACCCTACGATATTAAGAACAGTATAATACTGCATGAGAAAAGTATATCGGATCCCTGGGAATCACAGCATGTAGGGCCTGTACATCCTAGGACTCCCAAACAGTGACTCTTCAGATCTGCTCTTAAAATGACCAGTGAATATTAAGTATTTTGTCAGCCATTGACCGCAGCAGCACTTTTAGAAGAAATCCTTAAAAATACGTCAATTGCCTCCTGTGTCAATCGATGAAGACAGTCATTCAGCAAGCAATTTATGCAATTTAAAGTATCAGAAATGCTTTAATGTTGGCAAAACCATCGGTTGGTGGGAGTTTTGATAAAGAAGCCAGTCAGAGGCAATATAGCTACACCATTGGATCACTTCCTTACAGAAGCAAGTACTAATTTAATTTGTTTCTGCTATAGTCTGATCTCAAAATCATGTTTCAGTAAGATCAGAATAACATTGTAAGAATGAGGCCAGAGTACCTGACACGATGCATAAAAATACACTGGTATCTTTACCGTGCTCGTTATGAGTAAGTGCACTAGCAGAAGATCATGGGTTTAAGTCACTTATTTTTTCCTTTCGAAGCAGAAAAATTTGTTTTAGAAGAAACAGTAGGACATCCCAGTTTGTGATAGTAAGAAGCAACATTAGGTTAGTTTATTTTCAAATACTCACAAAATTAAAAAAAAAAAAACAAAAAACATACTTACTGTAAGAATCCCATGCCATAAACCAACATCCTTCTTGAAATCTAATACATTCACAATTGTTTCAGCTGTCCAACAAAAACAAAACAGAGTTTATTTTTTAGAACATGGCATTGACCCAAGGCAAACCTACTCAAAGGAAGGAAGCTTCAGTGTAACATGACTGATGACCTCAAAGCTTAACTTTCACAGTAAGTCTCCACTACAGGATTTGGATTGGCTAAAACATTATTTGTACCTCTCACAAAGACATTTTAAATGGGTATATATTTTCTAAAACCAATGGAAAAAAAGAGAGGTTTTTAAATCTAGAAGCCTTTGCCATAGATCTATGTAAAACATAAGACAGGAGTCTGATGAGAAACAAATTACAATTCACACTTGATTTTAAAGATGAAGCAAGGGCAGCGTACTCCATACCTTCTGTGTACCCACAGGCCTGGGTCAGAGCCTGGCAGTGCGTCAGCAGTGCAATCCTTGTCACAGTCACCCCAAGCACGCTTCCGTCTTTACATGTTTTGTACTAAAAAGAAATAAGCAGGGAAAGTCAATGTGCAATAGTTGCCCTATTTCCATTATTCACTTGTGTTTAAAGTGTTTCCTATGTAGGTGAATGATGGACATATCTAATGACTCTATTTTAAGAAGGCAGCACTACTGAGGAGTTTGGGAGGCTTTTTTTTTTCATTAAAAGACACTTTTTTCAAATAGGCTTTCTCTTTTTGACTGAAGCCTCCCAGGCTCGATAGCAGAAATCCATCAGTATGAATATAGGCATTATGGAAAAATAATTCTAACAATTCTGATCATGTTAATGACTAAAGGACTGGCTAGATTTAGCAGAGAATAACCTAGTTTAGTCTGTTCTGTGTTAGATTTTATCGGCCAACCAATAAACTTGAGCTTCTCCCTTCCATGTCTTACAAGGCATGGGTTAAGAGCTGACCACAGAATCCTTGCTGGGTGCTGTTATAATAATCTAAATGCATACAGTCTGAAAGACACAAGCTCTTTGATCAGAAGAACATGAAAGAGTGATGAGAAGGCAGCATAAAAAAGAGTTGGGAGATCACTCCTGATGATTGCAGTAATTTTTGCAACTTTATGCTAGAGTCTGAAAACTATCACTGGCAATTAAAGCAAATTAAATATGTATCTTTCTCTAAGACGAAGATAATCAGCAAGATTGAAAATTGAGGCATCTCAGCTTCTCTAGCCCAGTGCTTCGTGCAAAGATAGGAAATACTTTTGCTCCATTCACTTGAACTTATTTCCTTTGAATAATTATTTAAATTCATACTAATATCACTGAATTTGAGGCACTCCAGTCTATGCAGAAGTGGGAAAAAAAGAACGGAGAAAAAATAAAAGATAAAAATTAAACTTAACAGCGTCACTAATTTTCCCTTCCTGATGCTGGTCTTTTGGGGGGAGTGTGACTCACAAAGCAGTAAGTGACAGGCAAGTGTTTGAACAAGAAGTTCCTTCTCTTTCAAAGAGTCTGAAGGCTGTGACATGAGAACTGAAGCTTCACTGAGAAACCTCCTGCCTATGCAGCTCAAGGCTTGTGGGCAAGGCTGCACTGTGAACGTGACTGAGGTTGGTTAAGGCAAGTTTAATACAATATTGTGGCAGCCACATAGATGACAAAAACATTAACGTTAGAAACCCCCAAAATGCAATTTAACATTTCATTAACTTTCCTGAAATCAATATCCAGTATAATTTATTAGAAAATATTACTTATTAACAGGCTAAAACAGGATGTTCTTTGCTTCTCTGACTAGTGAATGAATAATGGTGTTTACCTAATCCAGAAGCACCACAGGCAACGAGTCGAGAAGAAGATGCATCTTCATTAACTCACCTCAATGTAAGCTGTGTCATTGTTTGCATCCTTGATGTGTGGGAACCAGTCACGAGGCGGCTTGGAGAGGTGTTTAGACTCTGTGACAAACCACAGCAGCTTTGGCCAGCCTGAGGTACAAAGAAAAGTCAGCTTCTGTTGAGTTTCGGCTGGATAAGACAAAACTCTTCTCTGCCAGAGCTTCCCCAAATGCTTGTGTCACCATTACCTAACCATTGCTTCTTTTAAACCTCAGCGTAGCATGGGAAAGATTTTCCAGAACTGCTTTCTTAACATGGCTATTGTGGCCTTCTCAGACAATCCCTGAAGAAACGGCTGGGCAGCCGAAGCCGTTATTGACCCACATAGTTTATTACCACTCTCCTGTCAGAGGTGACTGCCCCTACCACTTAGCCATAGGGCTGAATTGTACAAATGCTTCTCATCTACTACAGTCCCAAATCTGTTGGTTTAATTTAGCTTCTGGCCACAGACGATCTCAGCAGCCCAGGTGAGCCAGCGGAGAACCGGATCAGGAGCACTCGTACTGCTCGGCAGCCATGAGGAGGGAGCCTGGCAGTGCTCCCTGGCAGTGGGAGCCTGCGTGCCTCTACCAGGCAGGGACACGCGTCACAGCAGCCACGGCTGCTCCTGTGGGAAGTGTTTCATCACGGGCCTGGTCCTACCCACTACAACTAAACAAGTGCAATGGCTGTTACTGTAGTAAATGACCTGGGATATCCACGACAAGCAAGACTTAGCTACCTTTAAACTGTGGTATCTCCCCTGTGGGGCTTTTGGGCAGTCCTTTATGGCATGCGTCGCTGGTCAAGGCCACAGTAACTCCACAGCTTCCAAGTAAAAAGCCTATTTGTTGACTTCCTGCATCCTAAGAGATGATAAAATGAAAGCAATACACAGAATTGATTAGAAGTGATTATAGGCTGAAAATGCGTTGTCCTTTGGCACATTTCCTTGAGAGGTAAGCTAAGGTCTCTTAGCTGATCAGCAAACTTAGCTAATTAGCAAAACTCATTTGTACATTGACAAAGGAATTCCACAACCCAGATATGCTCTTGTCTCTAACATCATAAATCATAAGGAGACCTGAAGCCATCAGATGGTGCCTGCTCTCACATCTTTTCAGAAATGATGCCAACCGGCTGGGAGCAGCAGCTGATCAGATGACCTTCAGAGGTCTCTGCCAACATCAACTATTCTATGATTCTGTGACAATTCTAGGAAATAATACAGGTTATGGATGCTTCCACCTGGAAAACCCTTTCAACCCTGAAGATGTTATGATGGACATATAGTGGTAACAGTATCACTATTTATGGTGATCTAACTCGATTTGTCAATAACCATTTCATTGAGTAGTTACAGACACATTTCGGGAGCACTACAGATAGTCAAGTGCCCATTAGAGCAAGTACATTACATTTTACTTTCATCAAGGGGATACAAGCAGTGAGGCTCAAAAGTCATGTAATGATTTTAAAGTCTAGGCCATAGCTGTTCTTTAAGAGATGCTGTGCTTCCACAGCATTATGTCTGCTTTATGTGAAGAGTCTTGTCATGATTCTTTACATCTACCCACCAGGCTCTTCAACAGATGTAAAGGCACATAGAAGGATTAACTCTTTCTTCACAGAACGATTCTACAGAAAACAGCCTATGGAGTCTTAAAAGATCAAATCAAAATATCTTTCAAATCAACCATAAAGCCCACTTAACCACGGAAACAACCGGAAATACAGAACAGTTGCCTTAATATATTGATTATTTAAAGCAAAACTGTATGATGGAAAGAAAGTCTCAAAGTATACCTGACTAATTCTTAATATGTTTTTCACGTAGTCAGATAATGGGTGAGTACAGAGATCAGAGGAAAAACAAAAGCTTACTTGTTTTCCATGCCAACCCAAAATATGCATATGGCAGCAACTATCAGAACTTTGATAGCTGAGCAAACCATGTGGGACAATAAACTGATTTGTCAAAGCTATGCTATGTAACTCTTTCCATGCAGAATTACTACATTTGCTTCTGCTTACTATAACCAGAATGCATATAAAACCAGGAAAAACTGACAAGGTACTTTTCCAGGAAAGCTTTTTTAAAATTTAACTTGTGCATCATCTTTTCCAATTAAAAAAAAAAAAAACCAGACAAGACGAGCACCCTTTGAAAGAACAACATTTTGGGGAGTACTTTGTTGACCTGTGTATGCACTGGGATAACGTCCAGGACAAAAAAAGGCTTTGTTAAGCATTACTGTCCCCACTGACTCTTGTGTTAGCTGAATTTAATCTAAAAAATAGTTATCAATATATGTACATGTATGAATTTCTAACTACCAATTAAAAAACAATATTGCATATAAATTTCAGAACTGAATGCAGCAACTGCATCACTCTCAATTTTAAATAAAAAGTTGTTGTAATTGTATGCCCTATAAAAGACTCCTACCAAACTGCTTCATCACCATACCAAGAAAACACCAATTCTCAGCAACCAAATCCTATTTAATGCAGGACTTTACAACCAGAAACTGCCTAGTAAATTCCATTATGAAATCTGACATACATAAACCAGTAGCAAGTGTGGACCTTAGAGCATGAGCATATCATGGCCCAGGGCAACGCATCAGTTAAGAAATGCTCTGTCAAGCTCTTCTCATAGCAAAACGACAGGAAAAGGAAAGTTGTACTAACAGTTTGGGTTTTTCAGATAACACAAGAAAGAACGACTATGGTTCCGCTTAGTGCCACATCAACTGGTTTAGAGCACGTCCACAAAAATATTCTTCATTCATTTGTAGTAGTTCACACACAAGCAGAGACAATCATGAACAATTACTTAATACAGATCGACTCACACGTCACAGATTCTAATAACAGACTGGTTTACATCAGGACAACACCATCTCAAGCAGCATTAAAATCTTCACCCTGTGCTTTTCTGCACCATGAATTCATTCATTTGAAAGAGTAACACAACGAAAGAATTACGTGATGCAACGCTACCATAGGAGCCTGGAAGAATTCCACCACACGTGGACATTCTCCAGCGTGTTTTAAAGACTTTCAAATCCAAATTCTGCCTTGCAAGAAAAAACCAAATCAAGATGCTGAAGCAGAGGTATGTGATAAATGCTGTTCTCACTGGCCACAGGAGCTCCAGTTGAGGATCGTACAGTATGAACAAAATGAAGCCTTCTGGCAGTCTGCTTGTCTGTGTCCATCATTCTCACTTTCAGTCTCAGTCTCACACCTCCTAAGTAGTTATCACCACCTCCTGCCTGCTTCTAGTGGCTTCATCCTGACTTAGAAGCAAAAGGACCGCAGAGAACAGAAGCATGAAGAAGGAGTCAACACCCCTCGCCCCATGCAGGTGTCCCTGTGATACCTGACACCTCACAGAAGCAACTGTTTCTAATTATCCAAGGGGTGTTGAGCTACTGGACTGACAGCCAGGAGGTGGAAGATCTGAAATCATCTCGAGCTGAGAGCCTTACACATCCCACAGACACACTGCAACCTTACCTACACACTCAAGCATGTAACCATGAGAGTCTTCATTGCTCCTCATCCTCAGCATGATCGGTCCAGAGCAGTGAGGACTGGTAAAGCTTTTAAGTTTGAAAAATGAAGTTGCAGTTGAAAATGCAGTCATTTGCATGCAGCAGCCAAAGCTTCCATACGGGCCAGGAGAAAGACCACTGACTTTAAAAGCATTGATTATTTCAGATTTCAGAGACAAGCTATCAGCATCTCTTTTGAGTAACGTAAAATGAATGTCTGCAATGTTGAAAATCGCTTTTTAAGTAGAAAAAAAAAATAATCAAATCATCTGCTGCTGGGAAAAAAAAAAATCCTCCTCCTCCCATAAATAAAACCACTCTCCTGCCCGTAAAATGAACATATTTCAGGACACACTGTTTTGTCAGCAGCGTTATTTGCTATTTTGATAATTTATGCTACTTTGCTACTTTGGCAACCCCCTGCTTGCCACAAACATTTTATTTTGCTGAATTTTGTGGGGGTAGAAAAAACCTCAAGGAGACCAGGTGAAACAACTCAACTGACGCAGTCCCAACCGCACAGACGGAGAGAGACTTGCCAGCGATGCTCATTGTCAAATCCTCCACAGTTTGAAATGACACATAATGCAGGTAGAAGACAAAAGACAAGAGCTGAGGTATTGTAGCATGAAGCTTGAGACCAATTGCTGACTTTGGAACTATCATTTTACATTTCTTGAAGGCACAGCCCTTGCTGAGGTATGAAAAATGAGGTCTGCATAGCTTTAGACTACATCTGCACACACCTAGAGAGATCAATCTTTTAGACGAAGCGAGCCGGAAATCCTCTCTGCTGTAGGTAGCCATTCAAGGTTCTCTAAAGACTTTTATTAAAGGTTCCCTAAAGGTTTTCACCAGTACCTGGAGACAAATTGTCTTCTTCCTGCTGCAAAGAGTGATAATTCATTGTCAGGATAAAAAATAATCCCACGTGTGGTTGCATTTCAGCATGCTGTTAATGTCATTTCTATAACGCTTTGTGAGACTATCTGTGTGAAGGAAAACCATTATGATCCTTTCTCCGTGAGTGCGAGTGCATGTCCTTATCTAATAAGGAAGGAAGGAAGAGACAGCCTGCGCAAAGGTTGGCCAGATAAAGGTTACTCCTGTCCCCTTGCAAATCCCAGACTGCTTTCAAAATGAGAATTATGTGGCGAAGCACTGCAGACTGAGCTAATCTTGTTTTCTGTTACAACGCTTATTTGAGCTCCGTTTGCCCGTACCCTAACAAAAATTTGCTGGTAAAGAACAAGTAGGGCAACCATCAGATGTAAAGGCCAAGCATAATCAATTCTGAACCAAAAGTGAAAAGGAATCAAGGAAATCCTAAATTTTTAAAACAAAAATATCACGGACTTTAATAAAAATTAAACACAAAGCAGATGCAATTTTCATAACCAGCTTTAAGATGAAGAAATCAGCTGTCTTTTCAGACAGAGCTTTCGTATCTAGCTGTAATTTGCACATGAAATCTGCAACTACGAGCAGTCTTTATGTTCAAAAGTCTTACTTAAATCAAGACAATGGTTATTTTTGGCAGAGGACACGGCATGAAATGTGATACACTCTCTAGGAAACTAACATTTCCAAAACTTGAAAACATAAAAAGAAAACATAGACTTTAAAAGATCTGAGCTTCACCATGGCCAACTGAGCAAAGACTTCTGCCTAGCGTAGTGCCCAGATGCTGAAGTGCATGAAGAGAGAAGGATGGGCACAGGGCTTACAGGGGTCCTGCGGTGCGCACCGGGCACTTACATTCTTTGGATCGACTGGAAGACTATGTTACCAAAAAGAAAAAATATAACATTTCATGCATATTTTAAATCCAGTGGAGAAAGAGATATATTGTCAAAAGATGTTCAAAGTATCCAGAGCGCCAGTGTTTCTGGCACACTACAGCCCAGTGACGACTAAAGCTGAGGGGAAACAAAGCTCATTTTATCTTGGGCTCTGAAACACGAGGAAAGGCGTCAAGGTGTATTTCCTTTCAAATACAATTCTAAGACAATTTCAGTGCCTTTAAAGAGATATATCTCTCTGGCTACTGTCAAAACTTTAATAATCTAACTTCTCAGGATTTAATAAAAAGAGCCCCTGAAACACACTTTTTACCCTGTATCATCCTTGAAAAAAAACCCAAGTGTCCTGGAATGGGTATCCCCAGATTTCCTATGACAATACACAGGCACATTCTTCCAATTGCACTCTCAGAGTCAGTATCTGGAAGGGCAGAAACGTCTTCTGGAAGCACACACAGCATTAAATCTAACAGGCTAGGAAATAGTGTTTTGATTGAGAAATAGATTTTTATGTGCTTTCATGTCATAGCCTGCTACAAAGACTCACTGCCTATGACAAGGAGGCCACAAAGATCTATGTGGGATTGCTTTTTCCGTATGTTCACAGCATGTAATTGAGCATAACTATGAATGTGCTTGGAGGACAAAAATGTTATTTTAAGATTAAAACTGATTAGCTCCCCTGACTGTATCAGTGCAGAATAATAATAATTTTCATGGTACTCATCAAATGGAAAAAAAACACTAACCTAAAAAATCTAAAGAAAATGAAATCAAAAACATGTTTTAAGTCTTGTCATAAGGGAAATAATAAATTGCTATTTGAACTAGAACTTGACATGTTCAAAATCCCATATCATCTACTTTGATGACACATTCTACGATATATAGTTTGCAATTCACATCATATCACACGTACAATGAAACCATTTGTAATATTCCAGTTTCAAACAAGATTAACAAAAGTGGCAGCTCCGAAGGAAGAGATGTTGTATAGAACATACTAATTGCTAAAGTTTGGGAAACACAAAGACATTTGGAAAGAGGAACATCATCCTGAAAGAACATAGCCCACAGTCCAAGGGATGAGGATTAGTCATAGAAAAAAATTGGGACTGTGCATGATACAGGCATTTCAGTGGTATTAATGTAGGGAAGGAAGAAGAAATAAATCATGCTGTTTGTTCCATTGCTACAATGACTGTAGAACTCCTGAGCATTGCTTCTAGAATTAAGAGTTAGTTTTGGTGTAATTAAAACAGCCTAGAATTTCAGTTTTTAATTTTAGAGCTGATTTTCCAAGTTAAAAGAGCCAAAATTCCCAGGTCTTTGCTAAACACCAGGAAGCTTTCTGGGAATAAAACTAAACTGGAGAACACTGCATGGTTGCTGGGAATTCAGTCAATCCATCCCAGATGCCATATCAGACAGGTCTCCTGAAGTTCTGGGGGGAAGTGCAACTAATTCTAGGTGTTCTGTCAACAAAAAGATGGGATACAGAACAAAAGAGCAAGAAGGGATGGACGGGCACCTAATAACGAACCAGAAAAAAAACCCTGCCAAAATCTAAAAAGATTCAAACAGTTATAATACAAAGAAAAGAGAATGTACATGAAATCTACAGAGCAGTTAACCAAAAGCTTTTACTTTCATATCTGTATAGATGGCTGCAGAGTAAATACGTAAGCCAAAAGGCTATCTGGCTGCAAACACTGCTGTTCAATTTTAAACTGCCAGACACAAACAATTTGCACAGAGCTGTGAAAAACTCTTCTTTATGAAAATACAGAACAGTATTAAAGCTGCTAATACAAATTTTTAATATTAAAAATGTGCTCGTAATATTACTCCCTGAAATATCTCTGCCCGTATCAGCTTGTTATTCTGTAAGCCTGCATTAGTCTATAATCTAATTGTCAGCCTATTTGTTAGTTCACATCTCTGCCTTCCAAAAAGCAAACCAAAAAAATGTCCACTGCCAGAGTGTACTGAAGCATGTAGGAAAGAGAACAAATAATGGGAAAGCATAAAAGAACAGCCTAGGCCATTGTGTGATGACACGAATGACATCTTCCCACGGATGCCAGAAGCAATCCGCTGCCATTTGACCACGCAGAGGTATTCCTTCTGGGACCACTCAGAACGCAATTTTCATCTCATTGTTTCCACTCCAGTTCCCTTTCCATATAAACAAAGGCAAAAATATTTGCAATAGTATATGCTGTGAGATTGCATAGTTTTATTTACAGAGCACAGATCATGTTGCTTTTTTAACCGGACCACTGATATCTCTGTTACTGTTTTATTAATTTGATATTTAAACATTATGGAATGATCCTGGCAATAGTTAAACAGTCTAAGTCTGTAGATATTCCTTTATATAAATATATATATATGCATGTGTAAGTGTATATTTATCTATCCATATACACACATATATTCTTAAAAAAGAAACACCCAAGAAGTTCAGCCACATCAGGGTAAGTTATTAATTTGACACAGAGTATTTACTTGGACAGCTGGATTTTACAGTTAATCGGATGGATGTGGTACCAGATGGTCCAAAATAAACCAAATTTACACCTAACAAATATACTTTAAAAATGTCATAAACCTCAGAAAATAAGTAACAGGGAAAGACATGATCTTAAAATGTACCTAGTCTGCTTGCCTTTTTTTGTTGATGCATTTAAAATCTTTGTTTTCTATTGAAATAATGCACCATGTCATGCAACTGCCTCAAACTTTAGTACCTCTCTAGGTACTAAATTCACATGTGAAAGCATGGAGAGAGCCTGATGGAAATGCACTGTCTTTCTACTAAAATAATTATCCTCATTTTACAAATAAAACAGCATAGCCCTATTTCCCAAAGCAGGTACATCAGTTGAGGTCCCATCCCCTCTCCCTGCGTGGCCTTTCTAGTTCACCTACACTCTTCCTCCAGTCTTAGTCGGTTAAGCCGAGGCACCTCCTGTCTCCTCTTCCCCTCCATTCCCAGTGTCCTTTCTTCTGCTCAGCTATTCTCATACTTACTCAGCTGGATCATGGC
>WHYT01017925.1:0-15558 GCA_009806455.1 Tetrax tetrax
TTTTTTTTTTTTTTCATTTTTACTTGGTCCTTCTGCAGTACTTTGACAGCTTATCTACTCTGCGGTATGCCCCTCACCAAAAATATCATATTAAGCAACAGGGAAGGGATTTTAAAGTGGATTTTTAAAGGAGGGAAGGGAGTTTTAAATGGATTCCCACTGACTGATCTGCTCTCAGAACCAAAGACATGAGGGGTGATGTGAATGTGAGGCAATGGGAAAGACTGTCTCTATAAGAAAAGGTAGGGGAGGCAGGATGAGTTGTACGGGAGTGTATATAACGTATTTCCTCTGAACAAAACAGGAATAATAATTAAAAGAGTGCGGCTAATATCAGGGTCAGTCTTCTTTTCACTGGTCTGGAAGTCAGTGTTCTTCATTTAATTAAACCAGACCAGGATTAAGGATGTGGAGGATTTGCATGTGGCTTTTTTACTAATAACATTAACTGGTTTATTTAAATATTCTGTGGTTTGTTGTGTTCCTTTTTTCGTAACAATTATTTTTACATGAGTGGGTGAATAGAAAAAAAAAACAAAACTTCCTGAGAACCAGAAAAATGTTTTAAAAATGTAAATATAAAAATTTAAATATTTTAAATATACCAAAAAACTTTAAAAAATGTATTTTCAAATATGTTTTATAAAAGGCACACAGGTGACATTTGGAGAAAACACATTGGAGAGACTTAAATCTAGAGTGTGAGTGAGTTTTGAATACTGATACCATCTACACTTTCACTGTATCAGTAAATATGGAATACCATATTTTTTCTGTATTTTAGCTATTTCTTGTTTTCTCCGCTACTATCCACCATCTTTTCTCATACTGGTTAAAATAAAGATGTCATAGTACCTAGTGTTGGTTGTTTGCCTAGCTGGCCAAAATTTAAATTTTATCTCAAATCCCTTTCTGGAAAGTATGGAACCAGCAGTATTAAATTTGTCTCTTTGGATCCAATCATACACAAGCTTAATTTTCTCTATTAAAACTATACATATTGCATATAATGTGAGGGTAAACAGAAAGTCTATAATGTTCCTTGTACAGCCTGGATTGTCCTGCAAATAAATCTATTATTATAGATCCTGATTATAATTTTCAGTTTTAAAAGAAAAAAAAAAGTAGTAAGACAGTGATGCTTTGCTGTTGCTGCTGACAGTATAGAAAAAGCTGGGTTAAATAGAATCTCCATGACATAACAAAATATATTGGAGTGAGAGAGACCAACCAAGAAAAAATAGTTACCCTGAGGGAGAACAGCACTGGATTAAAATCTAGATAAAGGGGAAAAAAAACCCAAAATCTTAAGGTTAGACATTTTATTTCCATCTATAAAATATAACCCCAAAATGTTTGTTTTTACCACAGCATAACAGATTTTTATCTTTTCTTAACCTGCAGTAAAACACACAGGTTAAAGAAATGCAAGCCTTGCTTTTGCCCTTGAAAAATTTCATGAATACAGATAACAGTTGCTTGTTTACATTGAACATAAACTTTACATTGCCCATTTTTTTTTTTCTTTCTGTGAGCAGTGACTTTTTAAAGTCTATATACACTGAATTCTAGTGTTGACCCTACATTTTAATATTTTATGCTGAGGACAGGGAGTACAAAGAGAATATAAAAGAAGCAGACATAGAGAATTAATTTAATAGCAGAAAGACATATTCCATGGAGAAAGCTATGTTAAGATTACATGATTTGCATAATTAAGTGCTGAAAAGTCATGAACTATGAAATTCAACATTTCAGACAATTCTTTCTTTTTTATGTATCTGTTACTGTTAAGTCTTTCATTATGATTTTAAACGTTAAAAATGCACGAGTTTTAATTAGAATTTTTGCTGCATGTACACGTATAGACTTTGTAGATGAAACTATTGTCAGAGCAGCAAAGCAAAAGAGAAAAAAAAAGGGTTTGAGTAAAAAGCACCTTTTCTGTTTATTCTAAATATATACTTATATATTTCAAGTGATGATTCATTCAGTTAACTGTGCAAAGTGGAGCACTCTGGAAATATTGCCATTAACAATTTTATGGATTTAATGCCCAGTTTATCCACTTGTTCCGCTCTAACTATCGTGGCTTCTTTTCTCAAATCTTTCGATGACTTTTAGATGTAGCGCGGCTGTTTCTGTCTTTATTTTGGGCTCCTCCAGTTTTATTGTCATTGTCTATGCCTGATGAGCTCTTTAAAATCCATCTTCGCACCAACTGTTTGGACCTTCTTGTCTGTTGATGCCCCAGCACTGCAGCCACACCTCCTATCACAAAGCCTGAAAACGAGAGAAGAACAGATCTCCAGATTTTCTTGTGGTTTACAGTTGGAATAAAAAAATATTTTTTTTGCCTTTTTCGTGCAGGAAGGGTGGAAGCATACCAGCCATGTCTGTTCATTGTGGTCTTTAATTTAGAACATCTGATCCCCTGAGTATTTTTTATAGCATTGCAGTGAGCTTGACCTATGAAGTAGCTTTGTTGTACTGAAGGAGCATAGAGCCCTTAGCCATTCTCATTTATTTTTCCTCAGATGTTCTGCAGGAGTTTAAAAGATCTTCTATGCCTGGTTTTGTTCTTATCTGAGCCTGTCTGAGAATACTTGCCTAACAGTCATTCATAAAACAGTCACTGAGCGCACGGTCCTTGGAGAAGAGACCCACCATGAACAGGGTCGTTCTTCTTTTGCTGCAGTCCTAGCAATTTTGCTTTTTATTGTAAAGCAGAGCAGCTTCTAGGAAAAAAAAAAAAGGTGAAAGTGAAGCTATTTTAGAGCGAAGCACGACCCAGTAGTGGAAGCACTTTTCTGGAAAGGAGTACTGTAGTCCTGCACCAGGTCTCCTGACTCTGATGAGACCACTCATCAGAAAAAGAGAAAGGGAGAAGTGCAGAGTGCCTCATCCTCCTCTGGCAGCTGTGTTTCGAATGAAAATGGGCACTCCTTCTTCCACTACATTTTCTGAAGCCTTTTAGGCTACAACAATTCAAATTAATGGCTAGTTAGTCATTATTTCTGAGAAACCATCTGAGCCATCTCACAATCCCATACCTCACATCTACTGGGAGATGGGCACAGCAGCTCCTTCGCCAGGGGTGGAAACTGTTGGAAATCCAACAAGCAAGCAACTTTCAGATGTAACTATCTCTGCTTTTAAGTTATACAGTTTGGCTATCATTCAGGAGATGTTTTATGCTGTCGTGCTCTCAATGTTACCTGATTTGTGCCATCTCTCAATAAATAGTCCCAGAAAAGGGTCCAGCAGCAGGCCTTATATTAATTCAGTGGTACACAACAAATTAGTGGAATTCACAACCACATTTCTCTCTATTCTGTGATTGACAAAATTCAGGTAATGAATTTTCAGTTTCAGGTAACAAATCAGATCTCCACTCGGTCAGTGACCCGTAAGTATTGCTTCAGCTCTAATTAGTCTAGTCTTAGCTAAATTGACCATAGACTTTTAGTGACTGGTGCTTACTAACGTTGACGTTCATACTTCGGCTGATTTGCAGCAGCTAAATATCTAAAAGACAGCATCATCAGAATCAGACCTACAGAAGGGCTTGCAGGCTAAAAACTTCTCCTTTTTCCCAATAATATCAGCTGATCTAGGAAAGCGTATTACTTTCCCTTGCACGTTTTGTTTCATTTGAAAGAGCTGTTAAAAAAATAATGGAAGCACAGAGGGGATTTTGTGGGACCCTTAATCATCATAGCCAGAATTCTTTCTGAAGTATTCTGGTGGTTTTTTTCAGCTATTGAACAATATATTTTGACAATAAAAATATTGTGCACAGGATTACATATTTATCTG
This sequence comes from Tetrax tetrax, assembly GCA_009806455.1. Lineage (NCBI taxonomy): Eukaryota > Metazoa > Chordata > Aves > Otidiformes > Otididae > Tetrax > Tetrax tetrax. Next base: position 3,820 of record WHYT01017925.1, read on the forward strand.
CAAATTTAATAAGATGTGAATATATACCTCTTGCCACAGGCCAAAGTAAATTTGTAAGTTATTAGATGAGATTTTTTTGTGTGTGTAAAATGTTTAGTATTAACTACTAGGCAATTTTCTTTCTTTTCTTGGCTGTAAAATCTCATAACAGGAAAAAATGCAACATTAATAATACTACAACACAGGGAATCATATTTATGACTAGAGAACACTGGCTAACTTGCTGGCAGGTAACATTTTACAGCTCATGTTGACACGTAAATCTTTATTTATGACTAGAATTACAGAACACCAGGAATCTTGTCAATGAAAGATCCTATAATGGTGTGAAAGCAAAATTCTTTATAAACAACATTCTGCAAACGTAGTTTAACTGGATGATGCCTTGTTAATTTCTGTAATGGATGGTGACATCGGCATGAATAAGATTTATTACGTTAGTCAAATGAAGGTGCATGTGCTGAATGCACAAGTTTCACCATCGGTACCTGCACAACAAACCTAATTAAATGGTGTGTCACTGAAGATGATTTAAATGAAAAGATAATGAAGCAAATCGCATGAAAAGTGTTTAACAAAATTTATTCCGAAAGAATTGGAAAGGTTATTATAATTAGGGAAGTAGTCCTCCATGTTAATAGTCTTTTTAAAACTGTCTCATTAAAATCCCAAGCCTAACAAAAAGTCATGGAAACTCAGGTTTTGGGTTGAGGAAAAAGAAGGGATTTCTGTGGCAGTTTTGGCAGAAACGGACATGTATTCTTACTGCTGAATTTTGAGGGAAGGTTTCAGGTGTACGTAGAAATTTATGGCTTATGGCTGTTTCTGTCCGTGTCTGAATGGGGTGAGCCCTTTATTCATGAAAATAGAGTCCTACTGAGCCATCATTAAATCACTGAGATCAGGAAAGTTTATAATCAACTATCTTACATCAAAACCAAAACCAGTGAGGAAAATGGTTCATGAAATTATTAGGTTGTAACATCAGTGGAGTACGAAAAACAAAATGATATTCAGGGTTTTACTAGGTAAGGGAATTACTGTAAGAGTTTTCACCAGATTCCTAATAGAGGATATTTTTCCCAAGTGCATGGTCAGAGAAATAAAATTTTGGCATAGGGTTGTCTTGATTAGCAACCTTGGGTTTTTTAGGTCATATGCAAAGTGAAAACTACACTGGTCAAAATACTTTGATTAACAAGCCAATAATTGGGCAAATACATATTTTATTCTCATGGCTTCATAAAGAGTGTGTGTGTATTGTTATGTTGCTACTGATCACCCGCTCAAGGATCTGTAGCACCACTGGGAATACACCAAACCCCTCCAGAATTTCCCAGCATTGCAGTGAGCACTCACACACATCATCTAGCACAAAGTTTCTGGAAAATTCCTCCAGATGTCATGCCACTCATGGAAAAATATTTTGGAGATGATACCCTTGCCAGACCACCTTCCTACTGCCATTTTTAGTGCTGTTATCTTTCTCCACCTCTTTCTAGTGTCTTTCTTCCGCAGGGGAACAGCATTTTCTCTCCTCTATGAAGCTTTCCAATAGAATTTAGAGCAACTATGTTGCAGAAAAAAAAATGTAAAATTATCCATACCACTGATTAGAAATGAAAACTGGCATTTTTATTAAGACACCTGTCAATAATTTGTTCAGAGCAGTAACAAGTTGTGAAAGAAAAGGCCATTAAAAAGAAAAAAAAAAAAAAAAAGGAAAGAATTGGAAACCACTTCTGAGCAAAGCAAGTCTTCTGTTTTTCATATTTCACCCTGTTGTTTGCTCCGTGAAGGAGACGTTTGACGATGAAGCGACTCTCACCAGGCTCTGTATTGCAGGTGCTTAATTGCGTAGGACAATCCCTTGTCTGTGAAATAAGATGCTGAATGGCACTGGAGCATCAGTTTCTCCAAATGCCGAATAAAAATTATTATTAGGCCCAAAGGTAGCTAAAAGTGCTTTCTGCAGGAAATTTTAAATGATCTTCTGATTAATATCTCATAATTGAAGGTTACTATGTAACCCATTCCATTTTGCCGTGGGAGGAGAAAAGACTAACTGCCAATTATCTGTTTGTTAGCTGTATTAAACTCCAAGTGACAGACGTGGTACTGAGCCATGAATTTCCCAACTAGGGTTTGAAGTCACCCCCCTCTGCTCTGTGTCCTTTTGAGATACTTCTAGTTTCTTCAGTCCATGATTGAAATAGATCATCGTACCTTTTGGACTGGAGCTCATGTTCAGATTTAACTACTTTTTCACAGTCGTGTGAAGTGTGACCCGTTGGTGTGCAGAAGGCAGATTCTTAAGAACAAATCCCCGTAGGTGGCTTAATTTTTAAAATAAGGTTTCGTCTCCGCAAAGATTCTGAGATCTGTCAGCGAAAAAGCTAGGACAGAGAAATTGCAATGCACCCACCTGAAATTTAATTAAGAAGTTAAACTTACTGTAACAAACATAAAAGCTTAGTTATAACAACCGTATAGCTTTATATGTATTTGAAAATATAATAGGGTACAGGAAAACCTATATTCTTAACAATTTTGTGCTGAACTTTTGTTGACATGTCTAACTCAATACATTAATATTTAGCCAATGATTAATCCATCAGAAGTGCTATAATGTATTATTATTTCCAAGCAGAGCTTCAAATTGAATGCTTAATACATTTTTTTGGACTCATTTCATGATCGCAAACAATAAAGCAAAAAATGAAAAGGTTCTTTGCGGGCAGAGCATTTGAAGTCACTGTGGCTTCTAGTTCTGATCTTTGCAGAAATACTGCCACTTTACATGAAAGGCTTTTTCTCTCTGATCAGGGATGAACACTGAAAATTTAAAAACTTGGCTCTACTCAGAGTATTTTTTTCCCTTTAAAATGTTGCAGGTTTTCTAAAAAGGACTGTCTTTTCAGAGAACTGCATCAATTCCAAGTGGTGCCTTCTGCCAGGACATGCCAGAAGGCTCCTAATGAAATCTGCCTTAGGTTTTAGTTTCTTAAATCTCTCCTTTAACAGGTGATAAGAGTAAGAACAGCAGAATCTGAGACTCGGGACTGTGGAATGAGCTAAAGTATCCAAGACATCCTCTTGCTGTTTCTTCTCCATTTCCCTTGCCTCACCAGTAGCCAGCTCAGTATCAGGAGAAACATGTATAGTATCTCTCTGTTTATTGAGGTGCCCAAATATTCCTGCAGCTTAAATACTGATACAAAATTTTAAGCACAAAAAGCTACGTGTCTATTTGCTTTGTGACAGCACCTGACAAAAGGCAGGTCACTGTGCTCTGGATTTCCTGTGCCTTTGGGGAAATCTTAGCCAGTATTCAGTGAACACTGCAGGCTTCTATGGTTAGTCCTCTCCATGTAGTATTCAGTCGTCTTCTATTTGTGATCTTTTCCTGAAATGCAGTCAGTCACATGAAATATGTTTCATCTTTTGTTCTGTAGCACAAACACAGTTTTTATCTCAGTCAATATGCTTTCAAAGTAGGAATGATTTGGGGTACCAATTTTTGCTACGGCTTATGGAAAAGGAAATTGCATGCAAAAGTGTTGAATTTGCACATATTACACGTGCCAGCTCTCCTGCAGATAAATCTCCCTGGAGTAATGCGCTCTTATCAAAAGGAAATGTTGTTATATTCCTTCGATATCACTTTTAGATTTATGGGTAGAAGCCAGTATTTGCACTAAAGAAATACTGACAAGATCTTTTCTTGTGCCCATGAAGAGTTGGACAAAGTGTTAACATAAAGCTAAATGAATGGGTCTGACTCTGTAAGATGAATCTGTCGAAGAACACAACTTTGCGGTCTGTGGTTAAAGGGAAGATGAGCTGAATTTGAAGGGGATGTGAATAACTTTGTAAGCAAAGTGACATGATTCCATCTGCCTCGTTTGGGTGACTCCCAAGCAGAGGCAATCTTTCTCTTGGTTGTCTTTTACAAACAAAACATGGACATTTTTGAGGACACAAGGGGCTGAAACAGTTTGTCCTTGCGCAGGCTGTCTGAGAGCTGGCAAGTCCTGCAGCCCAAATGCCCCAAACCACAGCCTGGGAGCCTCGGTTCGGGCCCTGAGTCAGGAGGAAAGAATGCCATCTGCTAAAGTACAGAGCCTAGTTTTCCTCCCTTTTTGATCTCTTAGCCACATGCTGAGCAAGACTGACGGTACTGGTGGGGCTGAAAATAGAAGGGTCAAACCAGAACATGGCGTGGCTGCAGGAAACCAGCTCAGCCTGCAGAAAAATCTGCCTAATCCCGGGAGAAATGAAGTGAGTGTTTTTAGTATCGCTTCGTTACTTCTCTTGTCTTCAAGGCTGATAATGTTGGAGAGTGTCATTTTGTTTTATTTCTTCTATGCCTAGGAGAGTAGGTTGGAACTTTGGTAGAACACATTCCAGTTTGTTCTTAATATATAGCAGATAAAGAGAAAATAATGCATCCATGCATAAAAATCACTTTGTGCCGAGCTTGCATTTGAGAGCATCTGGGAAACTTTGAAAGCTTTATTACAGAGTGATGAGGTGAAACACAAAGAATATATAGTAATTACCTTGTCAGTCTCGCTTCCTCTCCTTCCCTCATGTCTGTTGCGTTTCCCTTTTTCTCACTTCAGCTGCCCAATACAACTTCACACTTCATCTTCAGAGGAAACATGAGGACATCTGTCCTTTTCCCTTGGTGCTAAGATTCATATTGTACTGTCAACATGTTGTCTACCTCCCCAAGCTGGTCCAGCCATTTCAGCGAGAAAGGAGAGTTGTCTTGGGTTTTTTTTCAACGCTTTCAAAAGGCAGTTGATGGGATCTAGTACACGGAGAGAAGAGCTGTGTTACTACCATGTTTACAATTCCCACTGCATCCGGCAGCGTTGCAAGTACTGTCCAGTCTCCCTGAAATAGTAGCCCGTTCCCACTAAAATAACTAGTTTATCTTGTAGCCAAAACACTGTTTAAAAAACCCCAGATGCCCGCCTGTTGTTTTCTTTCTCTTTGTTACATAGCAGACTCCTGAGGAAGTAAAGAATTGTCATTGCTGGTCCCTTAGATTAATTTGCAGTCTACGTTTTTCCTAGCTTCTTTTTGCACTGACTTTCACTTCATGGAAAAAAAAAATATTAATCTTATGGCTTTTCTTCACTGTTTATTATTATAACATTTTTTTTTGCCTGACTACATAGAAGCTTTATTGAAAGATATTTATTATCAGAGGAACAGTTATCATTTATTCAGATGGAAACGCTTTTCATCTAAAACCAATCTGCTTACATCTTTTGATGCAATTTAGATCATAAAATGCACAATGTGAACAAGAAGGTGCCTCTTTAATAATGACTAAGCATTGTATAACCTGCCCTCAGCTAATGAAAAAAAAAATGCAGTGCTCTTTTTCTTCGACCTCAGTTAAATTTTAAGATTATCTGGCTTTGATGTACTAGTCACACAATGCATGTGTAGCTCTGCCTTGTTGGTGTTCCATAATAATCTTTTTTTTTCATTATTAATATGGTGAACTGGTGTCAAAGATGATTGGTCTGGCTATCTGTTAGGCACCAAGGATGACTCATTTACCTACAGATTGGACTTCTTTTATCTGCTGCTCTCTTCTTGTTGTTAACTGTTATTAACAACAGCAAAACATCTACCCATCTCTGGTTACGCCAATCTAGTTTTACATTATTATAACAACTAGGATTGCAGTATTCTGTTTAATATTTAGTGGACTGTTTATTGATGTCCTCATAAAAAAAAAATGTTTTGAGAGTTTACAGGACATCAAAGCCATTACTGATTTTGATATGTAGATTTTATGTTGCAAATCATGAGGAAGTATTTCTCTCCATAACTTGCTGTAGATATTTCTTGGTTTAAATACCTTCTGTAAGTCAAGATGCAAAAAAAAGGCCAGAAACCACATGCCCAAAAAGGCATTTTCTGAAGTATGAACTCAAAAACTCGTTAAAACCTGCACCCCTAATATAAGCATTACAATTTGTAACAGACAGGGAGGAGGTATTAGTATTCTACCTCTAGCATAAATGTAAAGTTTGCCTTGTACCAGCGCACTGGGCCTTCTCTTGGCTCTAAAATTGAGTGGGTTTATGCAACAGCAACTCAGGGCACAGGGGGAAGAAGTCCTAGGCCTCCCTGAGTGAACTGCTCAGCTCTCAGAGCTGGGAGAGGGAGAAAATGAATCATCCCATGCCTCAAGTTCTCAGGTTGGGGTTTTGGGAACGTTTTATGAAAGCTAATTCTCTCAAATTGCGGGGGGATACGGCAGTAACACGAAGCCGTCGCATGCCACTCCCGCCTCAGCGTGGTGCTGCCGGCGCCATCTTGGGGCGGCACCGCGGGGGCTGAGGGGGGTCCGTACGGAGGGAATTAAAATGGTCGCTACAGCTGTGAGGGTGTTGAAAATGTTACCGTGACCTTTACAAAGAGGGCAGAAATAGATGGGAGGTGGGTCCTGGCTGTGAGCTGAGGGAAGCTGATGAGCCTTAATTCTCACACCTGGCCTGTGGGGAGAGTGCGCAGCAACAAGGTGCCTTTTGGCCTTTGCCTCTTTGAAAAAGCACAACGGGTGACTGCTTTTCCTGACCCAACCCAGTGCAAATATTGTGCAGAGGTGGCAGACACAAGATGCCCGTTTAAGCCATAGATAATGTTCTTGAGGGACGACCATCAGGAAAGGGGCATGAAAGATAACGAGGCCCCCGGCGGGGTGGGGGGAAAGCAGGTGCTGGGGAGCACCAAATCAAGGAAAGGCAATAAAGCAAATGTGCCTCGTTAGTGCTGCCTTCTGAAGGTGAGAAGATGGAGCTGCTTCTCCAGTTTTTCACGAGCTGTGGAAGGACAGAACAGAGCATGGAGGTGCTGGTGCAGGTGGAAGTGGCGTGGGCTCATCCCGAACGCTTGCGCTTGAAGGTTGGTGGCCGTGACAAGCACTTTACAGAGGTTGTGTAGAGGAGTTTATTGCCTCACAGCACCACTGTTGTGTTATTGACATGTCCGGTTAATTTTAGTTTTGAATACTTACAGCAGCATAAGTTAAGGAAAAGCAGGAAACCTGTTGAGGCTCGTGGCTAGTTTGTAAGAATATGGAAAATATTGAGGAGAAAAATACCCTCTTATGTGTAACTGTAGAAGCCTGTGAAACTCAACCTGTCAGGTTTGTTGTCAGTGAGACTGTTTGTTTTGTTTTAGTTTTCCTTTGAAGCACCAGGTATTGTTTTTCGTGTATGCTTATTTTCTGTAGGACTATAAAGCATGAATAGCCTTCTTGGTAGTTCAGTTTAGAATTAATGTCAGGAATTGCACTTTCTCTCTTGAATAGCAACAAGAGCAACAAAGAATTTTGTTCTGACTTGCAACATTTTTTTTTTTTAATTTTAATGAAGAATATAGCTAAATTTCAAACCACCTTTACCATTGCTCTGTGGGTGTACTAGAATACTGCCCTGCATAGCCCAAATATTTAATGCAGCATAGCAGAAATATTTACTGTGAGCCAAGTGCTGTTGTTTTTATTCAGACAAAACATTGGAGGAATGTAAATGTAAAACACTTATAAGAAAAGCAAATAACATGAATTTGTAATGGGTTTTCCTTGCATGTGTGTGTGCCAGTTGCTGCCAAGATGTGAACTACCAACGTTTTCTTGGGCAACACACAAAGGCACGCTACTGGTTTTAATGTTTTTTATTTAAACACTGAGAGATGCTGTAAAGATTGCCATCAATATTCAGAAATACTTAAAAATAATTACAGGATTATGCATAGAACCTATACACAACAGGGGAAAAAATAAAGGTTAATTTAAAAAAAAAAAAGTGGGAAAAAATCTACAAAAAACAAACCAAGCAAACAAAAAAAAAAAAAAACAAACCACCACTAAACAGTCTGATCTCAAACTTCTGTGTATTTGTGTGGCATTTGTGGGCCTTGAGAATTGACAAAAGTCAAGTAGATCTATACTTTGTAAAGAATTTTGTGTTAATGGGAGAAGGTGGTTCAGTCATCGTAAAAAAAAAAAAAAAAATTAAAAAAAAAAAAAGAGTAAAAAAAGTGGGGTCAGTCATAGAGTGAGGTAAAAATTGAATATAATCTTGTCCTCTGCAAAAATAAGTGAATTGTTTTTTTTTTTATGTTCAGTGCTTTTTGGCTTAGACAAAATTGGACAGATTTGTGCAAAGGGAAGAATTGAAATGAAATACATTTCAAGAAGCTTCATACATTGAAATTGGGAGTATTTAGTTCATTTTTTTTGCAGAATCCTAAATGCAGTGTCACATAGGATGTGGTTTGATATAGGAAAATGTTAAGGAGTAAATAATTGCCTGTTTCAATGACTGTAAGTAGGAGAGTAAACATATTAATGCAACCAAACCTTGCTAGCTTGTGGTCCTGACATTGAAATTAGCAATGGAATTTTTTTTTTTACAGAAAAATTATGTTACATAGAAGTTGGGAAATTTTTTAATTTATTGCAGCTGAGATGATAATCTTTCATTGAGTTACTGGGTAATATTATTTTACTTAATAAAATTCGTTTATTTCTGTAATGGTTAGTGCTGGAGCTGGTGAGTATCAGGTGAGGAGAGCAGGAAGCACAGTATGGGTGTTCACACCTCTGGGCCTGAGTGTCTGTGTCAGACATACGTTTATCCAAATGGTGGAGTTTGTCTCGTGTTTATTTTTTTTTTGAAACTAAGTTTTATCATCACTAGATGATTTGTCATGCACAGCTGAGCTCTGAAGTGCACTCTCAGGGAGCAGAGGCAGGTGCTTCTCCTGCAGTGGGTCTTAGATGTTTAGTTGAACAGAACTTTGTATTGAGACTGGTTTTGTAGAAAGAAAAACTTCCATGTGTATGGGCTGTGGTTTTAGTTGTGTAGTTAGTGTGGGTTTATTTTGTTTACTTTTTTGTTTTTAATTTGATCCAGCACTGCTCACAACTTAATATTGTGGTTTCTACATTTTGTGCCAGTGTAATCATCACCTGCTAGGTACTGATCTCTTCAATTTTAGCACCGAAGCTCTTTCCTTAAAGGTTGGGAGGATCAAGAGTACAGGATGCTTGAGAATTAAGTTATTCCACAATTTAGGATTCCTTCCATTTAAACCCTATTGGAACTCTGACTTTCCCCTACCCCCTTCAACTTGGGAAAGAATGGTTGTTCTGTTCAATGGGTTGTTGGGCAGAAAAGGATAAATCTCCCCGTGGCCTCCATCTTGAGTCATGCGTGCGTAAGTGCTGCCGTAGGTGTTCCTGCTATGGTAAGCCACCTTTCAGAGGTTGTCTCTGAAACCTGCAAGTATCAGCAAAGCTCAGCTGGAAGGTGTTTAGCATACATTTTAACTCTGACTGTCCCTAATGATGCCTAAAGCAGCAACAGATTAAGACCTTTTAGAATTACAGCTTATTATTTCAATATTTACCATATCTGTCATGATTTATAGGTTGATATTGCATTTATTAACATAATTACTTAAAAAAATAATGACTCAAGTCTTCTATTCTGTTGCAGAATGCCTGAATAATAAGACTTCTAGTTGCCTTGAAATGTGTTTATAAACTACTGATTCCTCATGACAACAGAGTAGCGGAGTATTTGGTTTCTAGAATATTCTATTCTAGAATAGCAAAGAAAACGTATTTATTGTATGTAAAAATCAAGTGTTATCTCTTATAAGCCAAGAGGGATAAATATTACTAAGGTTTAGCTGACTTTTTTTGAGACTAGAGTCTGCATGGTTTCACTGTGGAATGTGAAGATGACTGTTACACAATATTCCAGTGTTTACTGCCTGATTTCTTGGTATGTACGTTGCCAGCGCCTTTGACAGGCTAGTATTTGTTCAAATGGGTAACGTGAATCTTTAATGCCTCTCTTCCGTATTTATGTAATTATTGGTCAAGCAGCATGGCTTAGAGAACAGTTTAAAAATCCATTTGTCACACAAGTATTCATTTGAAAGCACTTTTATTTATTTCCTAAGAAAACTGATGTGTCACTTGTGTCAAAGCAGTTGACTGTCACCGAGGAAGTGGGCGGAAGGGACTTTTACCTAGACCCAGCCTAAAATCTTGGTATTATTTTTTTGCAATTTGTAAAGCTTTGCAAGTTGTGCACTATGATTATGGTTTCAAACGAAGTGTTCCCTTTACCCTTTCTGACAGCATACTTGCTGCCTGTTGTGATTTTGGTGAGCGCTCACACGTTGGAATTGGTTGTCCTTCAGCCCACAGTCCCTGAGCTCTACTTCTGCAGCAGTTAGTCTCACTCAGCGCCCAGTAACACGCTTAGGGTAGCAAGAGGAACGTTCTGTAATGGAAGGAACGAAGGATTTAAGGATGATGGTAGGTGACACATCAAGAAAAGAGATTGCAGCTATTAGAGCTATTGGCAATTGTATCGCAGTGAGAGGCTGTGGGGGAATTCAGGAGAGATTTAACCAAACACATGGTATGGCGTTTGTGGGTTGCACAGGCAGTCTGAATTATTTTCTTCCTTTCTTCTGCTCTCACAGAGCTAAGGCTACTGTCTTTCATTTCTAGAAATATTGGTTGTTTGATTTGAAAGGTTATAGATAGAAAACATATTTTATCAATAGAAGCGTAAGATTTGCTGTCAATATCCATATTGAAATGAAATACTTCATAGCAACCTGGAAGAGTTTTAATTTCTTTTAAAAACTATAAGGTTTCCCAGAAATTCAGATACAGTTCATTACATGCCTGTTAATTTCTTAGACTTTCAATTTACCAGAAAATACAATTAATCTGGTGTTTCTGTACTGAACCCAGTGTCAGAGATATTTTCTAGTATTGTATTGTACGATATATAATATGACAACCAAATATTTATTAGTGTACGTTGAATTGTTGGAAGGAGAGACTTAAGCATCTACTAGGTACTGAGAAAGCCTATGCTAAGGGTTTGTGCTTTGGGTTTTGTTTTGGTGTGTTGGGGTTTTTTTTGTTTGGTTGGGTTTTTTAATTCAGTATTACAAAGGTAGATAGATTCTAGTTGCTTTTTTTTTTAAAAAATAGTTGTTTTGTCTAAGTTACTCTAGCTCTGTGTTAGCTGTGTAAAAGCATTTTAAAAGAATGTTATTGAGTACTTCTTTAGAGCCTCAGTGTAAGAATCTAGTAAGCGTAATTCCTAGAGTATATAACTACCCACTAATATAGCACCAGAAATAAAATCCAATGTGTTAATGAAGTTCTTGTAAGTTAGTGTGATCTTGATGTATGTAGATTCAATAAAGCTGACTATTAAAATTTTTACGCTGCTATGAACTTTCAGAGAAGTACAATGTAAAAGGTGTTCTGTTGTAACTCAGATAGGATCAAGGTTTGTATTTTATAAATGGAATGTGGAATTACCTTAGCCTTATAGATTGTGTCAGCAGATGGCAAAGATAGAGAAGAACGAACAAAATAGTTGAGAGTTTTTTGGTTTTTTTTTTTAATCAGGAAATTATACATGTCTGAAGTAGTTACATTAAATCTTGTGAAGTGTAAAATGTAAAAAGGTGTAGGGATTCTAAAGTAATACTTCAGGTAGGAGAACCTCAGTTTACTAGCTTTCTTCAAACAGATGTAACCTTTTCGAATAATCTGTCTTCTCTGAAGGTTTTTAAGTGTAAAATCAGGTAATAAAGATGTGTATGTCAAGAATCCTAAGCTCAGACACTAGATGCTATGGACATATAAAGACTGATACA
>WHYT01017925.1:15600-26988 GCA_009806455.1 Tetrax tetrax
TTTTTTTTTTTTTTTTTTTTTTTTTTTTTTTTTTTTTTTTTTTTTTAAGTCACTTGCTTATTTGTGTGAGGAGCCATTTTCCTAATTGATGGCTGCTTGATTTCTTTAACAGCTTTTTGAAAAGGAATTTTGTGCAGCACCTTTTAGAAAATCAGGTAGACTGTGCCAGGCAGATCTTACGTGCTCACCTACTTCAAAGGACTTGATCTATGTCAGAACAAGGGTTTATAAGACGTGACCTACCCTGGTAAGAGTCATGTTGGTTCTGCCTCAGTAGATTTTCTTATGCGTAGTGCCACACCCAGCGTGGACATGAAGCTGTTGGTGTGTAATTTCTCTGATTTCCTGTAGAGCTCTTCTTGAAAAATGTCATCTGTGCCACCTTCTGGTTCTGAAATGCTGCAGTGGTTTTGAAGTCAGAGATTATACTCCACAATTAGCATCTCAGTTATTTCAGCTTTAAATTGCTGAAGAGTGCTTGGGTGATCTGTTCGTTTTGTCAGGTTGTTTTGTAGGACATCTACCAATGTGTCTGTTAGAGAAGGGCTTCAGTATGGGAAATTTCTCACACTCCTTCACCATAAACTCATGTAAAGATTTCACAAGATTTGATACTGTAGCCTTATCTTTTCTGAATGCTCCTTTTATGTCTTTATTTCCCACAGAGACCGCTTGGAAACTTCCCACTCTGATACCTTCCAGACAAATGATTCATTATTATTTTTTTATGCTGCTTGCAAATTATCTCTTATACCCCCTTTTCATCAGGTTAATATTTCATTTGCCAAAGTTCACAATCCTTTGTATTTTTCATGGTGGGATACTTTTTAGCTGAGAACTGATTGGTTTTTTTTTTTTTTTATCTAGCAGTGTGGGCTCAGGACATATAATGAACTTGTACAAATGTTTCTTGGAAGTAGCTTAATAGCTTCCATAATGCTCTTCAGTGTATCACCACCTGAGACTGAGTTAATGACTAATTTTTTTTCCCAGATAGTATCTGTAGTGGCTAGATTTAAACAAAATTAACCCCAATGTGCCCCCTCCAGCCCACCACCGTGCCCCCCGTAATAAAACAAACAAACAAAAACCCAAACAGAAAATCAATCCAAAAACTGATCATTTGAGCTGCAGTGCTTTCTCTATTTAATAAACACTGGAAAGATAACAGGATGGATGTGTAATGTGTCCCACAGAACCTAGATCCTGTTTAAGTCGTCTTTGCACAGTGTGCCGAAGAGAAGGAACGAATTCAGGCAGCAATGTTGAGAATAAATTGGTAAATCTATTTCTATGAATGGTTGTGCAACCAGAAATACAATCAATCTCAACTGCTTGATGTCTCCTAAAAGTAACAACAAAAGTGAAGAAGAATCTGTCCTTATTGTGATTTCGAGTCCTTTTACTAGCGGTAGTCACTGCTGATGTTGGATGAAATACTATGAAAGAAATATTACTCTTATCTTCTGGAAAATACAATGGAAATGGTTATTTTTCTGCCAAATCTGTCAGTCTAGAGCCTTTTTGTTGCTTACTAGGATAAGAGGATATAGAAGTTTTATTCTAATATTATTCTAGTATTTTAAACATTATAAGCAGCATTACATTTAAATTCTAAATGAATACATCGTTGCAGAAAAAATACCAGCCTCCATCTGGCAGCCAAATAGTATGTGATATTCTGGCATGTTTTCAAAGCAGTGAGCAGTGCATCCTTTCCTTCCATGTCTAATTAGTGGCATCCCTGCTGTAGTCTGTGGCCACCGAAGTGTCTAACCCAGTTCACTTGCAGTTGGTTATCATCCCTTGTCTGGTACTGCATGGTCCCCATCTGTCTGTCACCACTTGTGAATCGTGACCTAGAGTGATTGCCTAGGATACTGCCCTGTGTCTTGTTTCCCAAAATCCTGGTTCTTCTCCCTCCACTGAGCTGTGCCTGCTTTCTGTGACTGATATTGGAGCAAAAGAGTCTTCAAGCGAAGTCCTGGCAGGCTGTGGGATGTATCGGCCAGCTGCTGTGTGTAGTGCTAACCTTGCTGCATGCTTAAATGTCAGACCTCCTCCTTTCACCACCTGAGACTAAAATAATATTTTGATATCTGCTTAACGCTCACTGCCTCAAACGTTGTCCTTGCTTAAATACATTCTTTCTAAATCATTCTTTCTCCTTTTTGAAACATCTGGTATTTTTTTTTATGACCGATACACACAAAATGAGCTCACAGCACGTGCTGCTGCGGGGGAACGGAATGCCAGAGACGGCCCGTTCGGCAGGTGTCACTCTGTGGAAGTAGAGGAAAAGTTGGTCGTTGTCCCCTCAGGCATGTTCTGAACGGCGCAGCTCCTATTGATCTGGGGATCAGAGACCATCCTACATTTGGTATCAGTTTCATAGTGTCTGGAGGTTTTTTGTCCAGATTTTTTTTTTTTTTTTTTTTTTTTTTTTTTAAATCTGAACCGAAGCCAGTTGGATAGTATCTGCAATGCTGAAGGGATTCAAGAGTGTTTGGAGATGCTTTTTCAGTTATTTTATTTCTTCTTTTTTTCCTCTCTTTTGGGGAAATGGCTGAATGAAAGAGGTGAAAATGTAGGCAGGACTATCTTGTGAAAAGTAATGGTATCTTGAGCACTAATTGGTTTGTGACATAACATAGGGGAAGGTTTGTGTCAGCAGACATGAAGCTGATGGTGAAGCAGTAGAGTCTCAGCAGCTAGTAATTTGACTTTTCTTTCAGAGCCTCTCAAGGGTCTTAATATGTGAAGATGTCAAATGCTGTGAAATGATGTTTTAACTCCTCCTGAAATTTTTTTCCATGTTAAATACTTAACTTGTGGTTAGAGTTGCATCATGAAATATCTGTAGGCTCATTTAGTTGCTTACAGTATAGAGAGGTCTTTCTGCTTTCTGTCATAGCTGAGTTAAACAGTTGTTGGAATTCATAGGGATCCAATAGTATTATTCAAGGATTTTATAAGAAAGTCTTCACTAGTATGTGTTGAAAGATACATAGCAGTGATTAGAAAGGAAGTTTTTGGTAGATTCTTCTTCATTTGAATGCTCTTTATTTGTTTTCACTATTTGCCCCTTAAATGCAAGTGAAATTTTATCTGAGACTAAGTCACCCTGAAGATCTTTGTGTTTTGGGAGACTGGAGTTCAGAGGTCACTTCCCCCCCTTCAGTATATTGGAATCTCCCCCCACCCCTCAATGATATTTGTTCTTGATAAACACTAAAAAGGAAATGTTCTTCTAATAGTATGAAAGGTATAGATATGATATGATTATTATAGAAGATAGCTGTTGAAAGTACTGTTTTCCCAGGGCACCATGATTACAAGAACATCTGTTTTGAGTAGCGATGGGCTGATCAACTGTGGAAATTCTGTGTTCAGTGGCTCTTGGCACTCCTCATTTCTCCCATGCGGAAGAGAGATGGAGTGGCTGAAAACAGAGCTGCGGTTTAAAGTACAGATAGACAATGATTCAAAACCTTGGGGAGAGGAAAAAAAAGAAAGACTATAATTCTGCCTGGAATTAGCTGTTTTTAAATATTGTGACTTTTATTTGTAGCTCTGTATTTTTGACATCCATTCAATGAGAGGAAAATGCACGATACTATGGCTAACACGTAACTGTGGGTGAGCAAATAGACAATGAATGTTGAACTAAGATGGGTCCAACACTAGAAAGTTCAAGTGAGTGCAAGAACAGTTTTTAAAATCTAGTCATTTCTCACTGACAGTAAATCACAAGTATGGATTGCATGCCTAGCTGATTTTAACTGAAGTTCAGTTTTGTTCTCTGGGTTTGTAAAAGCATGCATACTCTTTCTTTAAATCTGGTACATTCAAGAGCAATCTGGTTAGCTTCAAAGGTTGAGCTGTGGATTTCTGATGTCTGGAGCTCTGAGAAGTGTATTCCATCTGGCTTGGCATATTGGTTGGCTGTAGAGAGGCCACACTTCAATTATAATATGATAAATTGAGAATGGTGTTGCGGAAGGACCATTTGTTGTCCATAATAAATCAGTTCTTGATTTATACTGATGCACCTGTTACGTGTTATGTTGTCAAAAGTAGCTCCAGAACCACGTGCACGCATACTGCAGTCGACATACTGGTTTTCCACGAGTCTTCTATGTGTGCAACTCTGGTGAAAAATAATATCAGCTTTGTGGTTTTATGCCTTTTTCTGTCTGCACGGTAGTTCTCAAAATGGAGAGAACTGCTCAGCAGGGAGCAGGTTTCTAATATTCATGTGCATCACCGTGGCTGAAGGTAGGCAGAAGTGGGTTGCTGTTGCGTCTAGTATGTGTCGAAGGGGTGCCTGTCGTAGAGATGAGGCATTTGCTTCTTACCTCTATAGCCAGCTGACTGAGTGATAAATTATCTGAGGGGAGTCACAATCAAATGTATTTATAGGCACAATGTTGCGTTGTATTAAAACAAGGGCTTGTCCGTAAATCAACGTGACCAAACCAAATCTTAATCCAAGTCGTTTCAAAAAAAAATATTTGCTGTACCTTCTGTTGCAGACCTGCAGCTTCACTGTTACATACATGATCAGATTTTCAAGCTCTCTAGAGCACCAATAATATAAAGTTATTAATTGTCCATTATTGTAACATTTCTGGGTAAATACAAGATGTAGAATGAAAAAGACAATGTTTGGGTTCTTTTGTTTTCAGAGGAAAATAACCAGAAACTCATAGTACAGGACAGTTATAGCGTCAGTCTTAAATACTAATTTTTTTTTACTTGAAACTTACTGAGACAGTAATACTATATCAAAGAGAACATATTCATTAAAAGTTTAATTATATAGAACGCACATATTTTTCAGAGCTCTCTCCAGAGATTTTTGCCTTCTTGATGAGCAAGGACTGGTTTTTGAGGGTGGGCCAGGTGTGCCAGATGAGGTCTCCAGAAAATAAAAATAAGTGATTGTAAAACAGTTGCAATGTTGTCAGGGAGAAAACACATCTTTTTCAGTGATTGGATTATGTCATCATAGGAACAGGCCAAAATAATGTTACCTGCTTTCACTCTGGCACAGCAAATTTCTTTAGTGGTTATGTGGGGTCTGCAATGCTGTGCCTTTGAATCCCTTCAGAATTGAGCAGAGGAAGGCACAGTATTCATATGGAAGCTGTTCTTTCCTTGTGCTGGCTGCCTTTCAACTGGATAAATTCCCCAGGAAAGAAAGATGTCACTGATTTATGTGCTGGCTGTGCGTATGAAGAGAGTGGTAGTTGTGCTGTGTTCATCCCTGCAAGCGTGGAACAGTTTAGCCCAGAGCGTTTTCACTATCTTCAGTGGTCTCCAGTACTCTTTCAGTGCTTTTTTTTTTTTGTCGAAATCTCCTCTGGCTAGATGACTTATTTCATCTTTCAGCAGTATTTGCCCAGAGCATCTTTAGATTTTTGTTACATCTCTTCAGCGTTTTATCTGTAGGATACCATTTATTGATTAGTTCCACTAGGCATGAGGGGAATACTATTTCTGAGCCTATCATGGTTTCATTTTTGTAAGTATTTATTTTCTTTTCTATTTGTGCCCCTCTCCTACCCACCTTCCCCAGTATAAAAGCCTTAATACTGTATCTCCTTTGAGTATTTTCAGGGACTACCAGATGGCCTGCTAACCTTGCTGTGTCCTCAGTCAGTCAGTGTACTTTCTGAACCAAAACCCCCATCAGGTATCTCTCAGAATTCTGGCAGTCAATGTTTTGGGCGCTTTGGTTTTTCGTGCAACACAACGCTGAAGTATTTGACAAGATCCTGATGCAGCTGATGTGTATCAAAGTCCCTCAGGGAGCTAAAGCTTATTTTAGAAAGTACAGTCATCTGGATCTAAAGAATTTGTGCAAGTTCATTTAAAGAATAATTATTTGCATTCCTGTTGTCCTTCTAATCAGTAAAATATGGCCAATATGCTTACATTGCTTATTAACTTTTTAAGATGGGCCTCATTCTTGTCTAATCTCATGTTATGGATTATCAGCTTCATTAGAAAGAAGCATATTAAATATAAGCAACTGGTCATCCTTCCTATGCTTTTTTCCTTCCTGATTTTCAGTGGTGCTGACCTCAAAATCTACTGTTTACTGTCAGTTATTGTGGGTTGGTTTTTAGAATAGAGGAGCTAACTGTACAGACATTTTTGAGGTTTATTGATGTTTTCTGTGGTTTCAAGCAATCCAGCTGCAGCCATTAAGTGTGAGTCACTTCCCTTCGTTTTGCAGTGTAGCAAGTTAAATAAACACAGTCCTATTGAAATCAGGAGTTTTATGTCAAACTTCAAGGTTATGCTTAAGGCTTTGCTGTTCAACTGTGATAGCATGTTCTAACTCCTTCCAATTCTTCCCACCCCCCCCTCAACTTTCACACTTGTGGAGCTGTGAGTAGGGAATGACTCTTCGTATCTTTTGACTGATCTTCCATGAAATGTTTTCTTTAATATTAAAAGAAGGAAGATTTGCTGCCATACATACAGTAAGTGGATAATAAATAACAATTGACTCAGGGTTTTCATGGTTCAAGTGTCCTGTTTGTATATGTCTGACACCTGGACTGTGATAGATACCTACCAGAAAAAGGGCCAAGTTTTCAGATCCAAGATTCTGCTTTTTGTAGATGCCAAATACTGTCTATAACTCTTTTCATCCATCGTTAGGTATATTCACCACGAATCATTCGTCTGTCAATGTTTGACTTGCACACAAAATATGTTCTTTGACTGTTTAAACGGAGCAGAGATATTGTGGAGTTTCTTTGCTTCACATCAATTAAGTTCTGTATTGTAAATTTGAGCAAGGCACATTCTTCAGTTACCGTTGGATGAACGTCTATATTAAGACAGTGCTTAAAGTTAATCTCCTGAATTTTGAAGAAGTGAAACTTTTGCAGAAGTAACTCCTAGTTGCATATGTTTTATTGCTGTTCTTTATGCACTAAGATCTTTTTTTGAAGTCTACATCATGGGGCCCGTATCTGACTTTTATTTCTAATTTTTTTTTTTTTTTTTTCCATAAAGACTTGCTGTTCGTCAGACAGAGAATCTCGTGCTGCTGCTGTTGCACATGAATGGAAAGCTGTATGAGCAGTCTACCATTTTTATTAGAGTAGCAAGCAAAATGCATTGCAGGATGAAGTTTTTCTAAAGATACTTTGCTTCTCCAGTTCTCATTCATTTGCATTGCTTCATCTTTGTAAATTTGTCTTTGACTTTGTGCGTATGTCATCTGCAATAGTTTTGTCTTTAACATAACAGAAGTAGAGCATAAACACGTAGTTAACAGGAATTACAAAGCTGCAAAATGAAACCAGTATTTCAAACAAAGCTAGAAGAGATCTGCTGTTAATTGATATTTGCAATTAATTCAAACAAAAAGTGGAAAAACCTTCAAGCCCCACCCATCAAATCTGTCTGTAAGAGGTAGTTAGGGGCAGAGTGAGAATGAAGTCTTGTGAAGAAACCTGTAGTAGTATGTAAATCTTAGGTTTGATATAAGCTGTCAATCAATTTATGTGCTTTCAAAGCAGGTCAAGTGGTGTTTTGTGTGCACCTATACCTATAAATAAATGTCTTTCTCTTCTGTATTTGTGATCAAACCTTACCAAAGCTAGCCATATGGAACTTGTTCTTTGACCTTTTCAGTTTGTTACCTTCTCTTGAAGCTGCTCTCTTTTAGGAAAAATAAATAAATAAATAAAAATTAAGAGTAGTCCTTACTCCTCTTAGTTTGGACAATATGCTTCATGTATTTGTTTGTATCCTGATGTGATTTGTGTGAGAATGACAGTTTTAGATTCCTGACTTGGCCATTCATAATTTATCACTTAAAGACAGATACACTTACAAATACGCTATGAAGCACTAATGTGCATCTGTCCATGAAGAAGCTGGCTGGGAATGTTGTTCAGGCAAAGACCTTTTGAGAAATAATTTTAATGATGGCTTTTGGATTTAGTAAAGAGTCCTTTATTTTCCTGCTGTGCTTAGAGGAGAAATTGACAGTGTTATTTAAGTAATTAAAATAGGTTCAAGGCACAGACTTAAATCCCCAAATGGTTTTGCTGCAGCTTTATTTCAGTAGCAATCATAGAATGTTTTAGAGGGAGAGATGTTAGTAGTTGCTAAATTCTCCACCCCAGCTTTCCTTTTTTTTAATATATATTTGACAGTTTCTGTGTCGAAACCAGTAAATGCCAAGCTCTATCCTTAAAGGTATAAAATGACGTTAAAATTGAATCTTCACTAAGGCATACTATGTTTGGGGAAGGGGAGGGGAAAAAAAAAAAAACCCAAACTTAAGGACAGTACTCTCTCCCTATTTCAAAAAGGAAAAGTAGTATCTATTTTGCAGAAATAAATTGTCAGTACGTAGCAGTCCACAAAAATCTCCTTTCACATAAACTGATGGAGGGCAGTCTTTTGGATATAGGTTGTAGTCCAAGGAAAAGAATATGCCATCCACGAAGACAGAAGAGAACATTTCTTTTTCCTCTAAATAAGAGTATTTACAGACTGTATTTTATAGTTGATTTTGTGATGAGGTTTTCACAGTTACAGTGCAGTCAGAAGACAAAGTGGACCTTAGAAGACAGGCACTAGAAGTAAATAGATGACAGTTACGTATTGCTATTGTAAATAGTCGTGAAACTTTGTTAGATATGCTAATGTAAGTGTGCAGGGCATTAATAGAAAGCAGAGGAAAAAAAAAATCCAGTTTCTGGACAGCTAATGTGATAATTATTTCCTTTTCATAATGGAACATACATTTTAGTCCAGAACAAGGAGAAAAGTTGCAGTTACTTGTCTTTTCTTTATTCTGTTGGAATGTGAGCAGGCTTGATGAGATCCAAAAGAAGACACTGGGGGATTTGTGTAAAGTTGTTACAGTAATTACAGAATATTCACATGCAATAGCTCAGCACTATACACAAATAGCAAGGCTAGCACTGAACCAAGCTAGCTCCCAACCGTGAAACTGTACTGGGGTTTTAATGCACTCTGTCTCTTGGCAAAGAGGCTTCCCAAGCTGATTTGAGTATCTCTGCATCTCTTGGAGATAATGAGAATTGACCCATTTGGTATGTTTACATTGCAATATGATTCTGTGAAAATGGTCACCAGCATCACATCAGCAATCCTGGACTAACAGGATTGCTTTTTTTAAAAAGAACTTGTTCTATTACTGGATAGTCTCTCGCAAGTTCTTTATTGGATTTCTATGGTACAACTTGCACAGTATCGTAATGTTCATCTTCAAGCGCGTCTCACAATCCAGTTACATTTACTGGACCAGACCTGAGTCTTAAAAACTGTGTAAGAGACTTTTGAGGACTAAATTGGGAATGAATTATGATTATTTAGTTCATTCTCTGGTTAGATTGTAGTGATTCCTATCTTATATTTTTTCAACAACTGTCTGAATTGTAGGGCGAAATAAGTTTATTGGATAACACTGGAATTGCATTTGCTCTTCATTTTCTGAACGTATACTATGCTTGAGTTGCATAGCAATAACTGGTCATGTAGTGTGAGATGAGTGTATTGCCCTTAGCAGTGCAATTTTCTAAAAGTATATTGTTAGATTGATTGCATGTCAAATGCATTAATTTTACCAAATGTAGTGTCTTTTTTTCTAGAAATTAAGACTGAGATTGATACTTAGGGTGAGCTCCCATCTAGAACGGAGGAAGTGAAAAGGATCAATGGAATTATATTGGATAGTGAACATTTAATCACTGCTGGGGCAAAACTGACATTAAAAATGTCTGTGTCCTGCAGTGAGATTCCTAGAGTTCTGAATTTAACTCCTGAAAATGAATGATGAGATGTGATTGTGTTGCTGTGTTTATGTAGTCACTTCTAGGCGCTTTGCTCTACAGAGCAAAACTTTGAGAAACGTCTTGAAACTGAGCCCTGGGTAATCCAAACTAGAAATTGAATGCACTTCATTACTAATGAGGATGAGTACCAGTTGGAAGCAAGCAGTTGTGAAAAAGTCATGGAAGTAGCGGTTGCAATTTGACTCATATTTAGGTACTTGCTGTGTCAAAGTTGGAATTGTTATCCCCAGCAAGAAGAGTCTTAGGGTATCATTGCTTATATAATGTGGGAGTTTAACGGATTGTGTCTGTCCAGCTTATTTAATTGTAAAAGGATGCCAATGTTGTTTTTAAATCTCTTGTCGTGCATCCTATCCAGCAGCTCAAGAGAAAAGCAACTCGAGGCATCAAGGGGTAAAGTTTTACGGCCGTAATAGAACCGTGTTTCCTCCATCGATGTCCAGTTTTTGCCTGTCTGAAGGCAGTCATTATAGGAGCTGCGGGAGGGCAGAGAACGAGGTGTTCTGTTCTTCCTATTGAAGGTATATGCAGCTATGTGTGAGTTAAGATGGAAGAAGAAAAAAAATAAACTCTGGAGAAATAGAAATCGCTATATTATCAGGGAAATGTGGGGTCATACTGTGCATTATAGCTAATATGTAGTAATAATGGCCATAGTATGCTTAACATTTTGGAACCTATTGTATTTCCCATTTGGATTAAATTAAATACATACATCATTCTAACAAACCTCTCCCAGCAGATTGTGAACTTTGGAAATGGGGAAGGGAGTTAATGGCAATGTATTTCATATTGGTGTTCCTCTGTCTAGTGATTCAATTATTTTCCCATAAAGAATTTACGGTTTCTACACAACAGATGTTGGTCAGCTTGTGAATAGACTTTGGTGAAGGTGGAGTGAAAAATGACCTTCAAATACAATAAACTCAACAGCTATTATTTATCTTATTGTTGAAGAGCTGGGCCTAATAACCCATTTCAAAATAAGAGGGAAAGAGAGCTAGGACACAGTTGAATTGCAGCACCAAAACCCTATGATCAAGAGCTGATCTCAAATACAAGTGGAGTCTGAGATACCAAATCGTGGTAGTTCATCAGCAAGAATTATGACTGAGGGAAACAGTGGTGAAAGATATCTTTAAAAACAGGTATCTGAAAATAGGAAGGCAGTAGTGAAAATCTATCCCTTCTTGGTTTATTCTATATGAAGTGAACTTCTATAAAATGATGTACTTGAACAGCTTAGGAAATGGGGTCACGGAATGGTCTTGTTTAAATAATTGCAAGTTACAGCAGTTATGACATATAAAGAGGATTTCTGTACCAAGTAATAAGTTTCTGAGAAGACACCAGCAAAGTAACAATGTATTCACAGGTGATCAACGTTTTTGTGTTTGTAGTCATTTGTGAGACAAAAAGAAGTCCTTTTCTGGTAATTAAATGCAAGGTGGTATGGGGGTTTTTTTTTTGGTTTGTTTGTTTTTTTTTTTTTTTTTTTTTTTTTTTTGTTTTTTGGTTTGGTTTTTGGTGT
>WHYT01017925.1:28172-70433 GCA_009806455.1 Tetrax tetrax
TTGGTTTTGTTGTTTGTTTGGTTTTTTTTTGTTAAGGAGGGCTTTAATTTCTGTTTCAGAAACCTGTACTCGCTCTTTCATGTATACATGATATTTAAGCAAGTTCACTTACACATGGTGTTTTGGGGGAGACTGGGAGCAGGGACATTTTTGTTTTAACCTGCTAAAAATCTGTTGAAATTTCCATAGAAAAATGTAAAGTAGTGATACGGGCTTCACGTCTGCCAAATCCATGTAAAGCAGACAGCTAAAATAAGTATACTGTGGAAATCAGTATTCAAATTAATCTTGATTTATATGCATTAATCTGTATTTCAAGTTTTGCATACACAACTGTAACTTGATACGTTTTAGATGAACTATGGGTGTAAGGGTTGCTGCTTACTGAAGAGATCCATGTCTGCTCTATTTAGAGGGGGCAAGCAGGGGAGAGAATTATGTTGTTTGTAGTTAGAAAACACATTTATAAAGTGAATATTACGTTTAAATAATGTTAACAAGCTTTCTGTCATGTCCTCAGGTGGAGATGTTCTTAAGCACTGCTGATGATATCTACTGTGTGATAAATGTAGGCAAGTATTACAAGAGTAGCAGCTGGGCAATGATTATTTTTTTTTTTTTTAGAAATTTTCACATAGTGCCTTTTAGTAATTATTAAAAACAGTTTCCAAAATGAATTTAACCTCGCAAACTGGGGAAAAGTAGCTTAGAAATAGTAACTTCATTTGTCTCCTAGGATATGCAGTGATGCTGTAGCATGATCAGTAAGGACAAGACTCCAGAACTAATTCAAGCTCCGTAACTCGGCCTGCAACCCTTACTGTCATCCTGGGAAAGAAAAAATAGTTCCTGTTGATACTAGATCTGCCACCCAGTGAGGAACATGGCCGAGTGCTGCTTGGGTGTCAGCGTTAAGTCAGAGCAGTTCTCTGAACTTGGTGCAATTCAAGCCGTAACCCAAAACACATTGAAGAAGCAAAAATAATAATGCAATTATGAGCAGCAAACACCTTTGGGTGTTTTGGTGTTAACAAATAGAGGAAGTTTATAAATTAACAGAGTTTACATAAATTTACACAAACATAGTAAATAGTGTTTTGTTTTGGTTTTTTTTTAATTCTTCTAGGAATTATGTCAAATAATAATATGCGTAGCCTTAGGGCTGGAATATGAACAGTAATGTCAAAGACTGGGCTTAAAAATGTTGTAGCCTGTTGTAGAGCTGCAGAGGAAGAAAACTGTTTGTATGTATTAGATTTTTAATTGATTTTTTCTTCCCTGGAGCAGAATTGCTGTAGGACCGCATCTAAGGAGTAGCATGCCGAGTTCTGGTCTTGTCCTTCGCTGGACTGGAAAATCCTGTCTTGAACACGTTTAACTGGGTATTACCACGAAGCTGTTCATTTTACAGACCTAGTGGCTCTCATCCACCTTTCTCTTAAGTATCACTTCATGCTGCACCGATGTGCAAGACTTCCATAGTGCTAGTCCCTTAATAAAATGCAGATATACTTTTCTACTCTCAAATTCAAGTTCTGCAGCTGTCAGCTAGCAGAACTCCTCTTGTTGACTGTAATTTGACCAGCTTCCTCTGCTTTTACTAAAGCTCTGTGCTGTTGCATTGAGCGAAGACTTGCTTTACATCAGTGTAGTAATGCTTAATTGAGTTTATCTAACTTTTTGTTTAATTGAGCATCAAGTAGGTTCAAATTATCAGGTGTGTTCTTCAGAGCTGCTCCCAGGGAATGGCTTTGTGTTTTCCCACATTTAAGCAGCAAATAGAAGGAGGACCTATAGTGCCAAATGTAAAGGACTTTCATTTGTCACTCCCCGCCCCAACCTGTGAGTTCTTGTGCTTATAGCATCCTTTTGAATAATGCTTGGAATGAGACTGTTGCTCTTCAGAGTTTATTGCACATCAGAGCAAAGCAATACTCTACTCACTTGTAAATTATTCTTCTGTCAGGAGGAGTGAAGAAAATAGAAGCAGAATTCGGTTGCCTACCTGCTGTGCTGTGTGGTTGATGGGCCTCTAAACTGTTAGAAGGTGCTGTGTTTTCTGAATGCCAACAGGTGAATTTTGCGAGAAGAGGGACGTATTTATTTTGCAAGATGGGATGCTGGGGAGTACTGCAAAAAACTTACTATGGAAGCTTTATTCAAGTTGATTACAGATGACAAGCTTACTAGGAGCTGTCTTCATAAACTATCAGTTGCTATCATCTACTCTTGGTTCCCTTTATAGCTTACAGCTCACTTCCTGTTGACAGGCCTGTGTTGTAATATATGCCCTGTA
The DNA here is from genome assembly GCA_009806455.1 of Tetrax tetrax. NCBI lineage: Eukaryota > Metazoa > Chordata > Aves > Otidiformes > Otididae > Tetrax > Tetrax tetrax. The sequence goes on from WHYT01017925.1 coordinate 30,469, forward strand.
TTTGATTTTTAAAAATATTTATATACTGCAGATGTTCTTTACTGTAGAAGCTGTCTTGCTCAGCTGTCTTGGTGCGTATGAGAAGAAGTAAGAACTGGAATGCCATTGGATTTTATCCTAGAAGTTTGTGAGGGGACACCCCACCCTGTTATGGGATTTCAGGTGTTTTTGAGACGTTAGTGGTAGCTTGGTAGTCTGAGTTGGAAAATTTATTGAGATGGGTTCTGTATTTACACCCAGGAACGTAGAGTTGGATTCTAGGAGTTATGCACGTGGGAATGCAGTGTAACAATTCCTTCTCCTCTAAGTGCTGTGTTCTGTTTGAAAAGCAAATAATAATTACTCTGAGTTTAAAAAACAATTACTTTAAACACATCAGAAAAGCTTAACTCTTCTTGATGTGTTTTTCAGTTGGCTGTGAATTTCTTTGTTGCAGGCAAGTGGTCCGTTTACTGCCTACAAGTTGAACCAATATCCCCTTTCTGCTTCAGAGGGCCACCTCCAGATCTCATCAATGCCACCAGCGGAGGTTGCTTGGAAAAAGTCACCTTTCTGTGAGAAATGGGTGTGCTTCTTAGGGGAGACCTTAGAGCAGGATCATCTGGAGGCTGAAGTATTGCGTTTAACAGCAGCACGTGTCAGTGCGTGCATCCTTTTTAAGCCCTGCCCCTATGGGCAATACGTGAGTAATTACATTACCTTGAACATCTCAAAATGGTGAATGGTACTCTGCTACAGGGAGATTGTTTCTGTTAATTGTATTGCTGAAATGTTTCCATATGCACGTATGAAATGTGGCATGTTAACTCAATGAAAACGGTAAGAAAAAATAATTTTACAAGTTCTGAAATGCTCCATGTGATATCAGTGATGACAGCGATAGCAAACAAAATATATGAAAAGTAAACTGTGTCATCCTAAAACTGAAGAAAGGAGAGGCTGAGGTGGCAAGCTTCAATTGTAGCTGAAGTTAATTTCTTATTTCTGAATTTACTTTTTTTCATTAAAGAATCTTTTTAGATATTAGGTATTAGGTGTTTCTAAAGCTTCCTACTGCCATTTTATCTTTGCCTTCTATGTAAACTAGATTTGAATTCATAACAATAGTCTGTTCTGCAGTTTTAAAATATCCTAATTATATTCTGCAGATGCACTGTCTGCATGTATGGTGGCATTGGCCTGCCTGCCCACGTGTAAATCAAAGTTTTGGGACATGTGGTTTGAGATCACTTCTTCCTTGTTTAATTTGGGTCATTGAGCTAGGAAATAAAAACACAAGATGGAGGCTGACTTGATATTGAAGACACTGCTTTGGAATTTGTTAAATTCTAGTTTTATTGCAGGCATATTGCACTGCCATAATTTGCTTGGTTTCTGTTTTTTTCCGCTGTTTCCCAAAGAGGAGATGAGTGATATTGAATTTCTTTTATGGCTTAGTGGAAGAACTTTTTTCAAGTAATTAATGTGTCTTTCAGTGAAAAGCAATCATCTCCTGTGTTTGTGTTGGATCAGTACAAGTGGCTGACTCAGCCTAAAAGGGCAGGTGTTGTGGCAAAGCAGGTAGCTCTCGATCATCTCTGGACTGACAACTGATGCAGAGTGTTCTCGGAGGTCAGTTCTGGGTGAGGCTGCACTACCTGCTTTCTACAGCAATATAACAACCAAGGCTGTTGACATCTACTGCCGTGTGAGTGACACACACTGATTAATGTCCTCAGTAGAAAGAAATTTGTGAGGAAGGTGGCATAGGGACATAAAGTCATTCTTCTTGTCAGAAGTAAATGCTGCGTGGTCTTCCGTGCCCTGCACGGTGTTCTGCAGTCTCTTGTTCTTAGAATCAAACCAGTTGTTGTCTTGTTTCACTGATACAAGCACAGAAAAATGGAATTAATTGTGGTATTTAATGCGTGAGAAATCAGAAGTTAGTATGAACTAAATTTCTCTGCTGTTTAAATTCGAGGGGCAACAATAAAGTGTAGAAAACAAGGCAATCTTGTGAGACTCAAATGCAGCAGGTGAAAAATTTTACAGTAATTACTGTGGACTTTACTATTTCTTGATGGGAGTAGGCATCTGTGGCTTTTGGTTTGTTTATCTTGCTCAAATTAAAAAGGAGGGGGAGGCTTGAGGGGAGGGGATGGCTTTTTTGTTGTTTTTTTTTTTTTTTTTTTTTTTTTTTTTTTTTTTGTGGAGGTTTTGGGGTTGTTTTTTGAAAGGATTAAAGTGAGTGTTTTTCCCCAAAATGCAGTTGTTTGATAGATACCATTTGTAAACTGGTCTGGTTTTACAACTTTGTGATGGTATGGATGGTTTTGGCAAATACATTACTTAGCATCAGATTCATATGTGTTTGCAAAACTTAATAGGGGCAGATACCATTTATGTTTTTTGTGATGGTATCATCCACCTCAGAACAAACAACATATAAATTACATTTATTTAACTTTTTTTTCTATTTGTTTAATAATGTTAGTTCATTAATTTGCAATTTATTAGAAAAAGAATACTGGGGAGAGGATGCTGTTTCAAAGTCCCAGACTGTAAGAGTTTATAAAAACTAATTTCAATTAATGGCATTTCAGTAAATGCCACTAGAGGGTTACATGAATAGCCTAGCAATTACAGCAGAGTCTATTCTGTTTATTGCAGTAAAATTTAAAGTTTTCCTCAGCTAGTGAGAACACTGACTGAGATCATTTTATATCACTCTCTTAAAATGGTTTGTTGTAGCCACAGTAATAGAGTGGGATGAAATTGGTTTGAGGTGATGTGAGTTATGGCACAGTGATATACAGCGTAAAATACTGGCAGCGTAATATGTCAAAGGCTTGCTTTAAACCAGAGGTTGTCCTCTGTCTTAAAGTATAGTTCTACTAAATATGTATTATGTATACGCACTTAGGTATTTACAGAAATCTTCTTCTGAAGTATGGTTCTGCATTTTCTTAGGGTACAAGTCTATGCAAATTCTGTTCAATGGATCTGCAGTGAAATGGGCCTTTTAGGAAGTTTGAAGTAGATTGCAGCGTTTTTCTGTGGAACGCAAGCAGATTGTTTGGGGATTGGTACTAGCAGCTGAGAGAGATTAACATAGCTCCCTTTCTGTCCTTCGCAATCCCTTTACTCAGATGTTTGTCACTTTACTTGTTGTTAAGGTCTCATCAGAGCGATGAGCTCCTAGCTGAACACCTCGTTATGTTCCCCAGAAGCGTGCGGCAGTAGCTGTGGCTGCGTGTGTGAAGCCAAGAGAGAGAAGTTTTTACTGCTCCTTCCTCCCAATGGCACCTGATGATAAACCAAGAGGATTTAAGTTTTCTGGTAGCTGTGCAGAAGAGTTTATAGTGGATTATACGGCAGAGTATATATTACATTTCTGCAGGTGGGACAAAGACAATATGTTTATGCAAACATCCTGAACAGCTGTGGAGGTTTGATAACCACGAACATATGGAAGGCAGCACAGGGACAGCAGGTGAAAGGTCCCATTGTCTTTTTCTTACAGTTGCTCCCTCAAGTATGGGATTTAGATCGTATTATCAATAAAATTGACCAGCAACCCTCAACTGCTAGAGGTTCGGTGAGCTGATGCGAGAAGCTAGTAATTTCTGTCCAATTAAAGAAACTTTTTAAGAAGCAAATGTACTTTCTGAACAGAGTTTCAGGTGCTAGAGGTTAGCCAGATGGCACTTAGTGTATGTCTGTAGTTGGCTTAGTCATCTCCTGGGTTCTCAGTGAAGACTCCTCTCAGTCTAGGTTAAGTTGCTCGCTCCTTTTTTTAACTCTTTCCTTTTCGTTAGATTGCTAAACCTCTTCTTGAGGTTTAGCTCTTGCATCTACCTAATTACCAATTTTATTTAATGTTTAAGGGTACTTAATCCTGCAGGAATCAGAGTAGTGATTAAAGAGATAGTGTAAAAGGAATATCAGAGAAGAACAAATACAACTAATGTGGTTTGGAATGGTTTTGTGCTACAACTAACTCCTCTTAAAGTGAAGTTCAAGATAAAATTAATGTGTTACCCTAGAGGTACGCATCTGGATGGCTTGGAGAGAGCTCTAACTATTTTTCTTTATTTTCTTTGTGGTTTTAGTACTATGTGTAGAAATAAAGTTGAATCAAATCACGTTTTCTGCATAAATGGAGAAGCGAAACTATGATGAAAGCACCCACCTGAGAATACTATCAGTGACCATTACCTGTGAATAATCTTAGATTGCTAGTTTTGGCACAAAGTAATGTGCTATAAGTCACCTATTGTTTTATTTTGATTTATGCAAAATAATAAACTATTGCTGGCTTGGAGTGTATTTCTCAGTTTTTCCTTTTAATACATCTGTAGAGAAGTGATTATCTATACTAGAGAGAAATATTTCCTTACTGTAATTCAACTATCATTGGCAATAAATTTATTCTCAGAAAATAAAATTTTGCCCAACTTGGCTTTTGTCAATTAGTTTTTAACAAATGGCTTTTGTGTATGAATATCTGCAAGCTGTAGCAAAAACAAAACTGCTGGGACAGGTGTCAAAAATCTCAGCCATCTGCTGTGCTGATACCCACGAGGTTCTGAGCTTTGCGATGGAGTTAACAGCCATTACGAACAGGGCTGTTATTTCTGTGTTGTTCTATACCTTGATAAGCTTCTCATTTAAAATAAGATAGCAGAAAACACTGGGTGCCAAGTTGCTTAGAACCAGAGCAAGTTTTGTCTTTGGAAACTGTGAAGCCACCACCTTGCACCTTTTCTGGTGGTGGGGGAGAAGGGGAAGAGACCATGTGGGTGGAAAGCAAGCTTCCCTGGGTTACTCTGGCTACCCCAAATTCGTATCCTCTTCTTTTAGCATCATGAGTTATGATTATGATTCCAAAATGTCTGGGTTTTGGAACTCTCTTGGTACTGAGCATAATTTGATTCAGAAACGAATCCAACAAAATTAACTGGTTTGTAGCGTGTTCCATTTCACTGTGCAAATGACCTGCCGTTGGTAGGCGCTGGTACGCGGTAGAAAGGAAGGTTGAATGGCAACTTGAGTTGCATCATCTTGGATGTCCATAACCAAAGTACAGACAGCAAAATGTGCGCCTGATCTCTAACCTGCTACACATCTCTACTCATTGCTTTTCTGAGGCCGTGTGATACCAGATTCTAAAGCTTAACAGTTCAGGTACAGCATAGAAAGCATTTGGAAAAGGCTGCAAGTCATTCACTCGTTATTGTTATGATCATTTGTTTACTTAATTTTTTGTTATTGGACAAATCAGCAGAGGAATTAATTTTGGCAGTGATGCTTAAGAGAGGTATCTGCCAACTTGTAACCCTGCGCTGCCATCACTGCCCTGAAGCAATGAATGATTCTTGTAATTTTCTCCTTATATTTCTCCTGAATAGAATTTCAGGTGGACAGAGGCTCCTAATCATACTGTATTATATTAAGTTATTTTGGGACAGTAGGGTTGCAGTGTGATACAGACTGTTGTTTCTGAGAGAATGAATAGACCTGTATTTCAGAGCTATGGCATTTGGACAGGTAAACAGAAAATATTCCAACTGTAACCATTATATGATTCTCTAAATTTCAGTGGTATCCAGTCTTCAAAGTTGTCACTTTCTTCTAGAAAACACCTAATAATTCTAAGTTCTGCTTTTTTTTTTTTTTTTTTTTCTTTGATGGAAGAGCGCGTAAAAAACAAAATATTGAAATATTGACAGCTGTTAACTGAGAAATGAAAGCAGCATTTTACAGGTAACAGGGTGGTGTCAAACTGCGTCAGTCCTCAAAGCCACATACTCCTAAACACAGGCTTGTTACTTACTGGATAGCTTATGGAGTTATATAGTTAAAACTGCAGCAGGCTCGCTTCTGCTTTTGCATTCAGTGCACGTAAGGCTCCTACTGAAGCTTGTGTGAGTTTGTTGTTTGATTAATGGAGACTTGGACATTTTCGGCTGGAAGAACTGTCTGGTCTGTGTAACAGTGTTGCTAGACCATCTGGGATTTTCATGGGGTATCTGGCCCTGGTGTATGGAATCTTTAAAGCCTTTAATTGCTTACCTTGTCCGCGGTGATTGTGTCCTCTTGGGTATAAGATAAAGAGGAAACTATTTTTTGTTTCTGTTGGCCATTGTGTAACTACAGTACTCCATGGTTTAGTTCTTGATAAGAATTATAATCCTCTAAGTAGGAAAGAGATGATATAAAGTAACTCCGTCTAGTCTCGCAGTTTGTACTTAACAAAATCACAAGGTAATGGGAAATATTTAAAGATTCAAACAAGCGCAAGAGAACCTTGGGACTAGTGTTATTCCCTGTCAAGATCTTTTTTCTCGGAGCAGTAATGCATTAATTTTTTAAAAAAGAATGACATAAAAGCGGTTCAGTGAAAACCTGTAGAAAATCATCCAGATTACAGCTTGTTTGACTGTTGGCAAAAAGTATAGCACGCATGGCCACTTGCTATTCTAGCATAACACCAAAGTAAGGTCAGGCAGTCAGCTGGTATTCATGAGAGCACCAGACAGCAGTGCATCTGTTCCAAAAGCAGATGGTGAGGTGACCCAAAGGAAATAGAACGGCGGAGGGCATTTTTACAGCCAGCCACCTCATCTTCTATCGCAAATTTAAAAGCAAACAGAAGATGCTTGTAAGAATTGCTGTAAGAGAAGTACATTCTCTGCATATATACACACACACTGCACAATGTATGTGTAATGATATATATTATATACTATACCAGTGTATACTATGATTATAATATTGTTAGTTTATAGTATAATACAAAGACATACATGTACGAAATACTGCATATAAAAAAAGGAAAGAGCTGGGCAGTAATGATCTAGCAAAGCAGTTTATACTCATAGTTAAGTCAAGAATGCTCCGTGTCAGTCCGTAAAAGTAAGCTAAGGTGTACATTGGCAAGGAAGTTCCTGAGCAAATTTGCTGAAGACAGCTCATCCTAATGCCACACGTTACTCTGGAATTGTAACCTTAACGAATGTTGTTTCCCTGCCCATTTTTAAGAAAGAAACTTACAGTAAGTCATTAGGCAAGCATCTGGCACCAAAGAGACTAAAATTCTCAGGCAAGCTGCTGGTGACACATTGCGGTGCCTGTTACTGACTCGGAGCAGCGCGGTGTTCGGTGTGCATTAGAGGCCCACCTGTGTCCTGCAGTGGTGGAATGCGTGGCTGTTAGAGGTTTTGACTGCGTGATTTGGATACAGTTATAAATACATTGCTTTCTGGATCTGTGCTGTCAGCCTATAGTAGTCTATGCTGGTTTTTCATCCATTGAACCTAATCTTTGCTGTATTTTACTTTGATTGAGTTAGGGGATCTCAGATTTTCTTGGTTATTTACAGCTTGGAGTTTTTGGAGTGGTATTGATTAAGCTTTCTGCTGAAGATTGCATGTTATGTCCTAAGTTCTTGCTCAGGGTTGTTAAAAGCAGGAAGAGCCAGTTCGGTGCAGACTTCTACCTTATCTGTGCCTGCTAGCAGAACATTTGAAAGCACATGGTCCATTTTTCATAGATCACAGCTTGTACATTCTTTAAAAAGCAAGTGGAGGTTTTATGTTGGCTTCCACTTGCAGATCCCAGCTGTCCCAATTTTCTTGTCCTCTAATATGTCTGACTTTAGCTCAAAAAGTTGAGGAAGGAAGTTGACCAGTAACTGAAGCTATAATTGAAGCCATTAGCTACGAGACTAAATGCTTTCTGCTTATGACAAGGTTCTGGAATATAAATATTATGCATATTATAATTTTTAAGTGGAGAACTGCTCATATAGTTGTTATTCCTGCCTGATTTTTGACACGAGAATACTTGGGTGGGATTGTGCTTGTTGTAACTGCGATGTCGTCCTTTGCCAGCTTTTAAGAGACGAACAGGCATCATATTAAACCAAACTATGTTTCTTTTTCTCTGGCTCCATTTTTTTTTTTTTGTTTCTTGTTATATCAGCTTTGTTTAAAACAAGCTGACTTGCTACTTAAATGCAAAAAATCTTGATTCTCTTTAACTCATTTGAGGGAAACAAGCAAGTAATCTAGTCTCCAATGGCACCAGCTTCAACTGACGTGGGTTGTGACAAGAAATGTCCTTTTACATTTTACAAGTCCTAAACTTGGCACTTCGGGGATTAACTTAAGAGAGAAGACGGTACATCAGTCCTCAGTAACAGCACATAAGGTAGATTATTGGCATGGATCTACTGAGTCTATCTGTTACAATCCCAGCCCAACTTGGAGGAGATGGTCAGTGTTTTAAACGGTCTAAGACAGGTGATTGTTATGTAGAGACCAGATTTTTTTTTATAAGATATGCTATTGATTTATTTTCTCGTACTACTCATGATTTTATGTGTGATGCTAGATTAGTTCCTCTTTTTATTTTTGTATTACACACTTTTAAAAAAGCAGCAACTTTTAGGAATGTGAATTGTTTCAAAATAACGGAGTGCTGATGCCTTAGCGTGCAATTGCTAGTTAATGTAAACGAGGCACTTGTATGTTACAGTTGAGGTTTACTCACCGGAATAAAATAATGTTTTAGCCGTTTAAAAAATAAATGCACATTTCTAGCCTAGCCTCTATTTTAGTAACTGTAACATAGTCGAAGAAAAAGATCAAGCGTACACTCCGAATTCCTGTTGTTCCTTCATTGTGAATACCCCGATCATTTTTTAGGCAAAACCAACTGTTACTTTTCTTATCCGGTAACAGTGATGCTTAGCATATTTCTAACACCCTGCACTGCACATGCAGTCTTTAGATTTAGTTTGTGAAGTAAAATGGATAGTGCTATATCTATTTTATTAGCAAAAGACTGCTTTCAAACAAGTTTTGACAACCCTCTGTGAATCCTGGAGAGCCAACATCAGGTACTTTATTTCACAGGAAAAACTGTGTTTCATGTCACTCACCCAGGGAATATCGGGGTCACATTGCCAGGCAATAAACATCCTGTAATCAGAATCTCTGAAAAGAGATTCTAATTGTATCAATAATGCTTTTAAAAATAAGAGTTACTAATTGATTTTGAAAGCCTGTGAGCATATGGATAACTTTGATTTCTCTAACACTTCGTTATTGACTCTCAGCTGCAGGAGATTTGAGCCTTTTTGGAGGACGTGTATATAGGAATGCACTGAAATAAAGCAAGCAGGCTGAAGCAGAACAGAGGTGGCTTCTGATTCCTACTGATGTGAAAAGGAATCGGAGTGTTTTTCAGAATGCTAAATACAGTGCTTGTGGGGGGAAAAATATTTATCTGCTGTAATATTACAGAGGTTGATTTATAGTTTAGTGTGCTTTAGAAATATTTGTGAGTAAGTCTTCCAGTGTTATCTGTAATATGCAGAGATGGACCTGTAAGTGAAAAAATAGCAAACTGAGACACACATTTAATTTGCCTAAAGTCATTGAGTTAATGGCAGAGCAGGAGTGGGATGAGTATCTAATTTCAAATGTCTCTGTTATCTGATAGGAACTTTGATGGTGCGATACCTCTGATTTTTGGTTGCCTACCTCAGGAGAAGCTGATGCACCTATTTCTGAAAGGAACTTAGGGAAATCAGTTCTGGCACAAGTCTCTCCATTTGGGCAGAGGAGTGCCATCTTTAAGGTTTTGAGTGGCAGTCACAGGACATTTAAAAGATGAAAAACAAGTCTGCTAGAAACAACTGCAGAATACTGTCATCTAAGCACTGAATAATTGGTACCTATTACCAAATATTCTTTCTCCTTTGAACTGCTAAGTAAGTCTAGGGCATTCTTTCTTGGAAATAATTTGAAGTTCTGGAAGACAGAGTTCTTCAAGTCTAAAAGACTTGTCTTGATTTCCATCTGTGGGAGAAAATTGTGACATCGTAGGACATTGAATCATCAGAGACTCCTCTGACTTCTCTGTCTCTCAATTGGTATTTGCCATGTTCTGAGAATTTTGTAGTGTAATAAAAACGCCACAAATAATATGAAGCTGGAATAGTCAGCAACAGCAGACTTATTTCAAATAATTCTATGGAATATTCAAGTCCTTGTTTAGCTTTTTGATTGTTTGAATGCTTGGATGTCACCATCTTATGAGAGAAGATACACGAAATGAAAATCAGTGCAACACATACAGGCTGTGTAATACCACCATTTGGGGAGAAATACGGCATTTTTTTCAGAGGGTGTGATCATGGAGACCTCCCTGCTCCTCAAATACCTGCAAAGACTTTGCATTTAGAACTAGTGACAGTTTTACATTTGAGATCAGGAAAAACTGAAACACCATAGAGGGAGAAAAACAAATCCAGTTTAAATTTCAGCTTCAGGAATCTTCTACCGTTAGGAAGTTTTGACGTTGTAGACTTTCAGCACTGCATTTCCAGCAATTTTTCAATTGCACAGCTTTTAATTAGATTTCTTGTGTTCTGCATGTAGGTGAAATATTTGGTATGTCTGCCAGGAAATTGTCAAAAACAAACAAAAAGAGGCCGGTGTACCATGTCTGCTCATGATACAGACTTTCTAGTAAAGCATTCATATCTAGACTTTGATTTTATTTTATTTTTTTTTTACTGCTGAAGGCTGGCTGCAAGTCTTCTGTCTGTCTGTGTTCCCCGCCCCCCCAGATTTGATATGTATTGTTGTGAATGCGATTGGCACATTCTTACACTGAGAAATATATAAACCAAAAATTACATCAGTAGTATATGGCAGAATTGTGTAGCACAGCAAGTAAATATGCGAGTATAATCTCTTTTAGGAAGACTTGGAAAATCTATAGCAAATGGAAATTTTCATATTGAGTGTGGGAGTCAGACATTTCAGTTGCATGCTAGTGTATTAATTGGGGTGTGCAACCGAACACTAACTCTGCTTTGGTCTGAGTTAAAATTTTACAGGCTAAGTTTACGCTGTAACATTTTGCACTCCAACCAGTGCTGGATTTGAACATGTTTCTGATCAGGCTGGCACAACAAAGATCTGCATGGGAAGTACAGAAAATATTGTTAAAGACTGAAGAACACACCAGCCCACGCCCTCTGCCACATCCACAAATACTTATACAGGAAAAAAAATTGGGAAGACAGTACCACTTTAGTTGTTAAAATTCTGTCCAGTGCCTTAAATAGAATCATACATATTCATGTATTTAATTTCGGTGGGGATCTCCTGTTAATCTTTTTTTAATTCTGACCATTTGGCAATTTGCTATACAGTTAAACTTTCAGAGCATCGTGGGTGAGTACTCCTATTCCATACTTTCAACCTTGCTGTAGCAAAGGTATATTTCTGTTTTGGCTGTCTTCTGTAGAGATTCTCTGCCAGGACCTTTTCTCTGCTGCTGTGTTTACCATTTAGCTTAACCACAGTAATTTTGCTGTTAGAAAGAGTTGTTATATATGAAATTGTACTGATTCATGTATTTCTGAGGTGCATTCACTAATGTTGCCAGAAGATTATCATTACTTCTATTAGGGAGAGTGCTGTTAGTTCTCAAAGCACTGTGCTGGATTTTAGACACCATTCGAAAAAAAAATTCCAGATTCTGATGGTATTTTTTTTTTTTTTTTGCAGTAAAAGTCTTTTAATGATCCAGTAGTCATCAGAACTGACAACTTTGTAATTTGAAGACTTAGTGCACAGATGTTTCATTATTGCTGTGGGTACAGATGATTTTCCTACATTTAATCATAGTTGCTATAGTTACAGTCAATGGAGAAAATTACACTATTCAATAGGTGTTGGGGGTATTTGAAAGCATAAAACCCAATGTTTTTTATGTATTTCTACCATGTGCGTTCTTGGCTATAAATCCTAGTGGAATTTCAATACTTGTGGTAAGTTGCCAGTCTACAACTTGAATTTTTCCTGCCAGGTCTGTTTTGTTCCATGATATCACCTGCCACACTCTTCTCAGCCTTTCCCTTTGTTCCTTGTCATCAGGCTGCTTTTCATTGGGCTTCCCCCCCTGTTCTGAGGAGTTGGTGGTAATATTTTGTCAGACAAGAATGGCTTCTGTACAAACAGGTGCTTCTGCCTTCTCTAGGGGATCCACATCCCTGTTGAGACAAAAATCTGTGTATATTCCGGTCAACACTGACCTGCTGTCCAGTTTCTCTGTTGGCAAATCCCACCTTCCTTCCTGTCAGATGAAATATGTTACTACTTCCCTCACCCTCAAAGTAATGTGTCTTCTGTTGTCTACTTTCTCTTCTTTATTATTTTTATATGTTTCTGATTAGACGTGCTTATGTTCTTCAGTTGGTTGTTGGTATTTACCATGGTGAAGTTTCACTTTAGATATTTATGAAACTGGGCTGTTTTGTAAACTGATGAAAAAGGAATGCCTGAGCAGGTTTGTATTTCTTCTATTGACTGTCATGCGTTCCAAGTGCAAATACTGTGAGAACATCCCTGGTACTTTCCTTGCATTTGTTATCCTGAAGTAACTGAACTTTCCTGCTGCCAGGAATGACTTTGGATTTTCTCATTAAAACAAACCAAATTATCTCATGGTATATTCTCTAGAACATTTCATAGTAAGAATAAAATGGATCTGCCATATATGTAACTTTTTTTTTTTTTTTACACTTTAGTAATATTGCTACTCTTAGCAAAGTTGTTGAATGCTGATCACAGTTACAAAACTTACGCAGCAATCTGCATTTTTCTTTTTTAAGAGGCAAAAGGCTAACATTATAAATCATTTCTAGGGAGTCATTATTCGCATTTTATTTCATCTGTTATGTTAAATAGTTTTAGCATAGTTGTGGATTATTCCTGTGGTCCTAACTCATTCCAGTGGCAGTTAGATAAATGAGCTAACTCATTTTCCTCTTTAATAATTTTCTTTTTCCAAGTACTCAAGTGAATTAGACAAGTGACATCTTGAAGGCTTCAGTCTCTTGATACAGGAGAGATAAAAGGGAGACTTCAGTAAAGCTTGGTCCTTACTTAATAGATGTTACAGGCATTAGATTTTATACTGACATCTTTTATACTAATTCTTAAAATGTGATTTTCAGGTTCATTGAGCCTGATGTGCCATTGCAAGTACCTTTAGTGTGGTATTAATAATCCTTTCGAAAATCTGACTAACTGAAGTTAAAGGTTATATAAATATAATGAGTATATAGAATAACAGTCCTTTAATGATGAATTAATGAGTTGCTGCTGATGCGAACTGGAGTTATATGTGCATGTAGGTGACTTTGTTTTTCCACAATGTCTGTCTTTATCCTGGAAATTCTTTTAAGAAGCTTCTGGATGAGGAGACCACTGGTCCATAACCTAGTTCAGAATACTGCCAGAATTGATATTCAGTTCATTGATTAACCACGAAGAAAGCATGTTTCAAATCATTACTGTCAAAACATTTAAAAAGCCCGGTTTGGCTTTGAGAGCCTGAAAATGTGAACTGCGTATGCAAATTCAAACCAGCATGAATAGCAGTCTTGATTTGTACCCTGCAACATTTGAACAACAGCAAGCAAAGGCCAAATCAATTATTTTCTGCTTAGCAGCCACTGAATATTGGCATTTAAAGTTAAATACAAGCTTCAGCATTTGTAGAATACTCTTTTATATGATAAACTTCCGGAAAAATCTAGCTTTCCTATGCCTGCAAAATTGGATAGGCAATCTCAGAAATTTTTTTGAGAGACTTTTGAAGATATTGTAGAAGTAAAATTTGGCCAAAATTGGTTGGCTCTAACCAAGTCATCAAAATTGTATGAACTTGTCAGCTACCAATTCTCCTCTTTGTATCCTGTTCAAAGTGGTTTCTAATTCTTGTGATCTGCTTCATACTTTATAAAGAAAGAATGCCCTTGTTCCTTTTTTGTTTTTAATGGTACTTTGGTGTTGTGACAGTTAAGTCACCAATCAACGGTTGAGGGAGACCAAAACTGGTCTTTGAGCTATAACGTGGCTTTATGTTCTTGAGAAGAAATATTTTATTAATATTCTTTTTCTATGCCTTAAATGCTGAGTCTGAATACTAAGCCTTATTCTATTAAGTTTTTTTAGATGTCAGGATAAGATAACACATTTAAATGTGTAATATTTCCCGTGTATATTTCTGTCTTTGTGACGCCTTTTTTTAATTGTCAAAACAGACTATTAGTATTAACCTGGTTAAATCAAATTTAAATAAATGCAGACAGCTCATCATATCAAGTGATTCATATGCAAAGCACAGTGTATGTGTGTAATTTAGTAAAATATGGAAGTTAATATCAAGAGTTTTAGGAAAAAGGAATTATATCAAGTGTAATTTAACCCAATTGAGATTGATTTAAAATAATTTTATTTTGAAGGGAGATCTGATTTTCCTAAAGCAGTCTTTCTTCACTGTACAGACTTCTCAGGACTATAAACTTTTCTTTTATAATAGTATTTTAGTACACTAGGTAGAATAGCTCCCACAGTGCCCAAATCTCATCAATTATCTTATACTTTCAGTAATTTGTTACAATTCTCCGTATTTTTCTTCTTTCCTTGTGGTAGCTTTCATCCATGTAGACTTTAGTAACCAAGCTAATGCGGTATTACTGCTAATCAATTTTTTAATTTATCTGTATTAGGACAAATTTTTGACCAAGGGCTGTTGGGCTATTGTTTTATGCTACTTTTGTGTTTTCTGTAGGTATTTTCCAATTCCAGTAGACTTAATTCCTTGCTTTGGTCCATCAATCCCAGTAAAATTAGTGTTCTTAAGTGAGTGTAAAACACTCAAACATGCAAACCAGAGAATCCAGGGAATCTCATACTGAAAACAAAAAGATTTCCAGCTTTTTTTAACCAAGAGAAACCAAGGATGGGGTTCAATTTCATCAGATTTTAGACATTTGCAGATCTCTAGTAAGATGTTATTGCTTACATTAAAGGTAGTAATCATGAACTCTATACGCAGTGGGAAGAACCAGATTCTTCTGGGATACAATTTGTCTGTCTTACTTTATTTCTCTACTTCATACATCATATTTCAGAAGTGTATGTTTCTCTGTGATGCTAGAGGACATCTGTGTAGTTGATAGTTCAACTTTGAGAAGAGCCCTACTCCAAATGAGCTGCTGACAGGACAACAGGAAACAGATAGGAGTATGGAAGATCAAAGAATTCTGAGGATTATTAAATTGTATTTGTATTCTAGGAGTTGAAGGTGCCGCCTCTCAGATGAGTTAGCTTTAGGTGATCAACATTTTACCTGGTGAAAAGTCACCTGTCCGGGGGGGAATAAATCCAATGTATGATTGATATGGCTTTTTGTAATGAGAAAAGACCCTACTCCAAAGCCAGAAACCTTGCAGACTTTTTGGAAGGGCATTGTTTAGGGTCTCTGCAGACCTTCCTTGTCCTTCTCCTTCATCTCTCAGTTGTAAATGGTTGCTGGCACTTAGTTACCACACCTAGATACCACTATTTGTTTTGAGCATATTGTATTTGATGGATCCGATACTTCTGTTGACCTTACAAATTACTGACACTTAAAGCTGCTTGTTTCTTGTAGTAAAGCAGAGTTTGAGATTATTCCCTAAATAATAAGGGCATGGATCACAACAGTACTGTAGAATCACAAGACTGATGTGTTAACAACAAGAAAAAAAGTACTGATTTTAGTGGGTGGTAATTACAGGGAGTGAAACAGGAAGCTATATGGTGTATTAGAAGAAGATATGGTTTAAAACAAAAGTAGAAGAGCTACTGAGGCATGCATGGATTAAGTATCAAGAGATTCCTTATGTACTCCGTACAAGTCCTTTAATGGCAGCTGATAACAAGATGATCAGTGCTGCAGTGGAATGATGGTTGGCATGCTGTGCGGTTCGTCAACAGCAAATGAGATGGAAGAGATGAAATTCAAAGAAGCATAGAGCACTGCATCTCAAACACAAATTTAATTAATATCAGTGAAATCTGAGCAACCATGGGATAGTACTACTTATTCTTTTGCTTTGGATCCTACTTTGAGTTACACTTCCCTTAGCTTGCTTGTGATATAGTGATAATGTTGTTTGTAATTGTCGTAGAGAAAAAGGGAGACATGATAGTTCTACAAAAATGTAGAAAAAGCTGAAAACAGAGGAAAATAACAAAGATGAATTTATGGTAAAAATGAAGATGTGAAGGATGAATGAGCTGAGAGCTCAGGTCAGAGCTGTTCTGTTCGGGATCCTCCAAGGTTGCGGTGAAGAACACAAGCACTGGCAAAACTTTGAACAGTTGTATTCTGGTGTTTCATAGTTGGATAAATGCTGTTCTGGCATTGAGCACAGCCAAGGACAGCACTGACCCCCTGTGACCATTCTTTATCTCCATTTGAAGCAGTCACAAGGTGAACGTGTTTTGGCATGGCGTTTCCTGCAACTTTGCAACTTTTGGGACTAAGCACGGAGCAAGTCACTATGGGAGGCTTTGCTTAGACAGCTCTGTCTCTGATGGAACCGATGTCACGCTGTCAGTATTTCAGTTGTGCCAAAGAGTAAGCAGAACAGCGAAGGTGAAAGGTGCTGGTGTTGTTTTCTGAACAGCAGTGGCTGCATGGAATGAGGAATTTCCCTTTTAGTCAGAATTCCAAAATGTAAAAAAGTAGTAGTCTGAGACAGTAAAATAAATGGAAAACCAAACCAAACCAAAACAAAAAACACAACCCCTCTCCCTCTTTTAATTTAACTTAGTTTTTACATTTTATTTTCATTGTAAGCCTGGAAATATTGTCTGAGGAGGTGGGAAAATGAGCAGACGTGAAACTGGGCAGGTTTCCAGTAAACGTCATTGGAATTTTGATGTAATCAATGTGTTTCTCCGGAGTGTTTGGATTCTTTCAAACTGGCACTTGCTCTCCTAAAGCTGTTCTGTCAGAAGAGTTTTGACTGGCTCCGATATCTACAGGATAAAGCAAACTTTTCCTGGAAGAGGATTTATTCTGCTTATGAGTATAGCTGGAAGGCCTTGAAAGCAAACTGCTGTGGAGAAGACTGAAATAAGTTTTGCATTTTCATTTCTTAAGAAAGAGGAAGGCATGCAGTGACTTTCTGCCAGGAAAACTGGAAAATTGTGCTGTTTGACTTAGCAGAATTATTCCTACATGATAAGGAAGTGGAGAGAGCGCAAGCACTCATTCTGCCTGTTTCTCATCACCATCTTTTGCGTTCTCCATTCATTTCCCAGAGATAAATTTCCATTCCATGTCCTCTTTGCTGTATTTTTTTTTTTCTCTTACTGAGACCTGGATATGAGAACAAGGAAGTAGGGGATTTCTTGCAGAGAATATTGTCTTGTTTTCAGTTTAGATCTAAAAGTTTATAGTTTTGGCAATTAGAATTGAAGAAGTAAAAATCCATCTGTCAGTAGAGAAAAGGTACAGTAAGTACACTTGGAGATACACTGTTTTGTCAAGTTATTTCAAGAGAATCTGTCTGTGCAGGAAAGGGCAGAAATAACTCATGTAAATATAGTAAAGAGCTGACAAATGATAATTCTCAAAAAATAAGCTCTTCTTGCGGATAAAAAGCTCCAAATGAGTAACCCCTGAGGAAATCAATTCCCAAATGGCTGTATAATCCTCTGAGGCCAGCTCCAGTGCTCTTTTGTCTCTAATTGTATTGGCAGCTGGTAGTTCAACTTTCTGGCAATTTATCTTCTCACTGCATATTTATTGAGAGGTTTCTTGTCGTAGTATTGACCATACGTTAACGAGGAAGTGGTGGATAATAGCAAAATCCCTACGGTCCTGACAGATGTTTTCTTGGTATGGGAGCTTTTGCCCACAGCAATGGGCCTTTTGACATATGCACAACAAAGTGAAACTTAGCGTTTTTGAATAAAAATACAGCATTAGTTAAATGGAAGAAGTGAGTCAGTGATCTATATTCAGTTCCTGATTTAAAACTGGATTGTCATGGTAATTTTTTTTGAGACATGCAAAATTATGTGGAGATAAACATGCAAAGCTAAAATAAATGTAAAGCGAATGCTGAGAAGATTGTGGTGATATCAGTTCCTTCATAAGATGATGATTCCAAAAGAGCAATTAAGGAAAAAGAACTTCTGAATTTAGTTATACTTTTTTGTGTGTGCGTGTCAGTCTTAAAGAAAATTTTGGTTAAGTGATTTATTTATGATCTGATTAAAAAAACAAGTCCAAGTCAATGAACCATCCAAAACCCCCTGCCAAACAAAGAACCCCAAAATCCAAACCACAACTCCCTTTTTCTATAGAGAAGGCTGAGGTATTTAGGTTGTCCTGTTTGTCTTTCACATCTCTTGCAACACTTTTCTCCAGGTAAAGTCAATGGAAGTGTTTGGGTTGGGAGAAGGAGAAATTGTTCCCAGTGACTTGTACAAGGTGGTGGTTTTACTGGAAGTGTGTGAGCAATAAGCGGTGTGTGTTTACATGTATGTGCACATTCAACTGGTCTCATTTTTGCAGCCCAGTTAGACTACTTAATGTAGATATCTGATTAAAGTACAGATGCTGTTACTTACTGAGTCCTGATTTTTTTCCAGATTGGAAAAAATGAAGTGAAGCATCACTTACAAAGCCTTTCATAGTGCCTCAGACTTTGCCTGGAACCCCAAACAGTGTGTGAGTAGGAACAGTGGCTTGCTTGTTCTGCCTACAGCTCACCAGCAAAGAAAAAAGTTACCATTCTTGTTGCACGTGTGCTTGCTGTTTTAGTTTCTGTCTTCAGAAGATAGTTAGTAAAATGACGTGCTGTGTCTGTGTGTTATCAGGAAGATATGGACATTTCGGAGCATCGCATTGTTAGATATAAGCTCCTTGTTTGTCTCTTAACATAAATATTATGCTGCTCATGGAGATTTGATAAAGTTCTGTCGTTCACAGACAAGGCACTAAGATGCCATAAATACAGATGGATAAATATTTTCCAGATGGGATTTTTATATTCATTATCTGAGCAGACCATTCTGTTGTCTGCTGTCATCTTTGTTTATGAAAACCTGCTCTGTAAATGAGCACCTTCCTGCTAATTCCTTCTGTATGGCAGATATTTGGATCAGTAAGTAGAGACCTTTAAATGGTTTTGAATAGTGACTTTTGCCTTAATGATCTTTGAATTTGAGTGCTATATGTGTGTACAGCAGTTCAGGAGGAAACGAACCCAGTAATGGCATAGCTGATTAGGAGCATTGTAGTTAAATGCCATCAAAAGAGTAGGAATAAAGTTTTTATTTAAACACTAACATCAAATTCCTAGCCTAGCATCCTGCTTCTGAAGCTTGGCAGTTTAGTTCAGCAAAGCCTTGTAGCACAGCAGCAAAGTTCTTAACCCATTGGGAATGGTTTAGATGGACTAGAAACCGAAGGTAATAAGGAGCTATTAAGGGCAGATTTAGGAGGAAAGACTGTAATTTGGATGGCATTGGATTCCCCCGGGGACTGTATCTACCTGTGCCCTGTGAATGCCACTGTGGATTTAATTCAATACAAGTAACCTAAAAAATGAGCCTTTTGGGTTTTGCACAGCCCTAGATAAGAATAGGTGGTTCTTTCTAGTACAGCTTCCTGCCGAGCTCATGGATAATACCTTTTAGTGTATATGGCCCCTTGAGAAAGTGGCAAAAGAATACGTCTCTAAAAAATATTGTGTTGTAAAGACTTGTTTTTCTTAGTTGTGGATGCTCTTGATTCAAGAGAATTAAATATTAAGTAAAAAAGACAGGCCTGGAAAGCTGACGAAGCAACCTGAGGGCAGTGAGGAATTCCCCAAACAAGGGGAGACTGCGGTAAAGAACAAGACATGGTTCCACCCTACAAAAGGGTGAGCGTGGCATCGCTGGGTTTGGCAGAGAAGGTCATTGTGCTCACATGCCCAGGTACAGTAGTATGTGTTTGTTTAGCTGTAGACCTCATGAAAACAGCAAATACTATAGCTGCATCAAGAGACCCTAGCAATAATTGATTTTCTGGTTCATCTCAAATTTAATAAACCATGCTATCTGAACAATATTTTACAAAATTTTAATATCTTATACTGACAACCTGCTTTCCTGAGACATCATATTACAGACCTTTCACATAAAGCAGCTTTAATCTGTGTTCCTCAGCATCTATCATTAAGTATTCTGCCTGCGCATCAGAAGAAAATCAGATTAGAAGCAGACAAGGAATTCTTAATAGCATATTTTACGTTGAGAGAGATATTAATGTTGATTTGATTTTTAGGCTGTTGTGTTTTATGGTTTGCATTTTGAGTACATCTGATTAACTTAAGGGGAGGCTATCAGAGATGAAAGATTAAGTCATGCTATTTTGAGGGAGATAAAGGATGATAGATGACAAGAACTAAATAACCCACTCGACCAAGCTAATGTGCTCAGCAATCATTAGTCACCTGTGTGATGCCCATGGTGCTTCACCATCTACAAATGAGCAATGCAAACCTGATTTATAAATACATTTTCAAATAAAAGCACTGCTCATTGTCTGTTTTGATTTCAAATTCCATTTAATTTGATTATTTTGATAGCCATGAGTTATTTGGGGAAAATAAGTGAGTCTCCACAGTTTTCTAAATTTTTTTTTTTTTCCAGAAATTTTGAAAGTTCTTTTATGATGTGACCACTTCTACTGACTCTGTGGAATTAGCAGTTCACCAGTGTCAAAACCAAAAGGTCTTAATATTATGTAGGAGAAGTAACTCAAACAAAACCTTTTAATTAGGAATTAATTTAAAATAACTCAAACTTCTGTAGGTAAGGTTTCTCCTGGAAAAAAAATCTCTACATGGAACTTGCATCACAAATACAAGGGATTTATAACTATGAGATTGCGTAACCTAAATTCTTAAATCCTGTGAAAAGTGGATAGGGATTGGGTGCCTACCTGCTTGAGAGCACTTTTGGCAATAATCTCCAGTGTTTCTATGATTTTTTTTTTTTTTTTTTTTTTTTTTTTTTTTTTTTTTTTTTTTTTTTTTTATTGCTGTATTTGTGGGGTATATGGCTGGATTAGAGAAAGCAGTAAGTATTACTGGTTAGCCTAACTGGGCCGTATTCATAGAAACTAAGTTGGCACCTTCCCAGTGTTTGGATTTGTTCAAGTTTTTTGTAAAAGTATATTTAGCACTCTGGTCTTTCTCCAAACAATTCTCAACTCTTGCGTTAATTGCATTATCCTTAGAATATCTCTGTTGATATGTTGTAACTTTATTTACTCTGAATTCAAGAACTAACAGCAATAAAAAGTCAGGATTGTGAAGCAAATAATGTTATTTTGAAAGTTTCAGGAGTCTGGCAAATGGCATAAGGTTTCCTTTCAAATCTGGATTAACCTGGGCTGTGAACGAGCCTTTTTAATGAAAAGGGCAGCTTTTGAGTGCAGTCCCTGAGGGTAATTATCATTTTCTGGGATCTTATTAGCATGCAAAGTGGCATAGGCAGAACAGCAGTATAAGCCTCAGGGGCCGACTGAGGGGACAGTAATGCATATATTATTGTAACTTGTGCAATAATATTTAACTGTATCAAGGGATACATTGGAAAAACTACTCTGGCTTATCCGAGCATTTTGTATCATTTTAATGCTATGATATAGCTATTTATTATATATTGAGATCAGGGCTTCATTGTGGATTTAGGAGGCAAGGGTTGCAGTTTTGTTACAGAAAGTTCAGTTACAGTAAATGTCAAGTGATTTGGATGAGCTAGGTCTGTGCTCTGTGGCTGTCCATCTTTTCGTGTGATTTGGACTTAGTTTCTATGTTTGTAGAGGAGATTTACTTACGGGCAGGTTCGACTTTTTGGCTAGTGAAATCTGCAGTTTAATCCAAGTAAATGTTTCTGAAGTTTTGTGGAAATTTCCTACTTGAATACACCTCTTTAATATTAGACTTGGGTAATATCCAGTCACGTGAAACGTGTGTTCGCTCTGCTTTGAGCAGGGGGATCGTGCCAG
This sequence comes from Tetrax tetrax, assembly GCA_009806455.1. Classification (NCBI taxonomy): domain Eukaryota; kingdom Metazoa; phylum Chordata; class Aves; order Otidiformes; family Otididae; genus Tetrax; species Tetrax tetrax. Next base: position 52,387 of record WHYT01017925.1, read on the forward strand.
AGGACCCATAGCAGGTCCTGTGAACCTAAACGTGTGTCTGATTCTGTGCACCTGTGAGCTGCCCAACTCACTGTTGCAGAGTTAATAAATTGATTAATAGATGGCAGTGTTCTTCACCTTCAGTTTGGCCACCCTTCCTAGGAACAGAAGCGTGGGCATGGAGGTGAACGTTGACCTGATGTTTGCAGGCACTGAAGTAATTTATTCTGCCCGCAGGTCTGGTGTTGGCTCGGTTTTTACTTTTCTTAATGCTTCCCCTCCCGTTCAGTAATGGTGCTTCTCAGCTGGCATCATGCAATGTCTTAAGTGCATTCAGAGAGTATTTCTGATTGCTTTCTTTTTTAAGGGATGGAAGAATTATGATGAAAAACAGCTGAAAAAGGCAGAACAGTGTAGAGTATTAAAGAAATCTATGTAAGAGTTCTGAATTGGTACAACATCACGCTGTTAATAACATTTACTCTAAAAGCTGTGTATAATGTGCATCACAAGTAAAGGAAATTCTATGGCTGTAATATCTTCACCTCCTGTATAGGAAAATCCCACTCCAGAAGAGAATAATATTTTGGGGAAGAGATTATGCTGACCATTCCTGTACATAGAGGAGAAAATTACCTATGCTCAAAAAAAGTTTTCAGGACTGGATTTTACTCTCATTATCACTGAGGATTTATCACTTCCTATTCCTATAAGCTTTTCTAGGCTTATATAATCTTGTTTTAAGCTCTGTTCTTTTTAAAAGATTAAAGGGCCTTGGGAGTTTGAGTTTACAGTTTACAAAAGTATTATACGTGTGGCCTGAAGCTCACAGAAGTTACAGCAGTGAAGAAACTTCCTAGACTCATACTTTTATTGTACTGTGAGATTTACTCAGATGAACTACACATTGGATACATGCTTAAATAGAATGTATTTTATTAGTCTTGATGTATTGGTGTTTCTCTAAAAATGGGTAGAATACAGTGGTATATAAAAAAATTGTGGGAGGCATGTGTTTATTCTTAAAATACCATGGGTTTCATTTTGTTACTAAAATCTTTTAATTTAAAGATATTCATTACTCTTGTATTTTACTCCTTTTTTTTTTATATTAGTGGCTAATCTTCATTGGGATTTTATCAACTCGTTCTTCTCACTGCTTTTGTAAACCTTACTCTATGTTCTATAACTTCAAATGTTTACAGTAATAGTAACCACATGGCTCCATAGAAATTGAAATGATGTCACGTGAAAACTAGATTAATAGGCAGACAATGTATCTGTATGAACTTGAAATTTAAAGCAATTCCTTTACAAGTACCTAGAAGTAACATTTTGGTTCTTAAGACATTCAGCTATCTTAAAAACAAAAAACCAAAACCAACCAACCAAAAAAAACTTTGTTGCTGCAGATGAGATATTTAAAACCAATATATAAGACTCTTTGAGAAAATGCGCTTACATGCAGCATATACAGACTGAAAACCCAAGCCTTAAGTGTTTATGGATGTATATCCTGGTATAATCCTAAAACTACACACTTACTGGAGTGAGGAAGTTTATGAAATTATTTGCAAACCCTTAAAATGAGTCTTAAGGTCTCCTGATAAGGATCAAGAGGGACAGATCCCTATTAACATGCTTGAATACAGTTTTATTCATTATGTGGGTTCACCATCAAATTATGCCACCTAGACTTTTAATCTAACACTTCTTTTACTTACTTTTTTTATTATTATTTTTTTTTTTATTCTCATCCTTTCTCATAAATTCTCATAAAGGTACTGTTCTGTTCCAGGCTAGTGGCAGGCTTCTTGAGTATAGCTAGAAATCTTCAGGAAGCTTCCAGTCTCCCTTTGTGCATCTTAATTGTCTTCTGTGTAGGACGAATCTCGTACAGGAAAATCCTGTGTGCCCAGTGTAACGGATCTGGGAAGTGCTGGAGAAGAAGCTTATTGATGGTAATGATAGACCACTGTAGATGGAGTGGCAAGCAGCTGAGATCCTGAATCTAGTGGCTCCTCGTAATCCTTATCTCAAGACTATGGAATAGAGGCACCAAAGACAAATGAGGGTCAGAGAAGCTTAGTCTCTGAAACTCTGTTGAATTGTAGTTTATCCCTTTTGTAAAGAATCAAAATACTGGGATGATGGCCTGTGTTTATGTGAAACGATGATAAATACTGAAACTTTCCTGTGAAAACTGTGGGCAGTGCAGAAGCTATGATTTATTACCTTTTTATTTTCTTCTGTTTTGCAAACTTTCAGTTCTTTTTTTGTTTGGAATTAAATATTTCAGAATATACAGCAGCGTATCTTACTGTGTATCAGTATGTCAGTGCTCCTTAAAGCACAGGAATTCTCCTTCAGAAATCATAGGTTGTGTAATTTAATCATGGAAAATGTGGGAGTAGTTACATATAAACCAAAACCAGATAATGTATGTTTTTCCTATTTCTATAGGTCATTTTATAAATGAATTCCCATTTTGGTGTAAGAGCACACCTAAAATTTACCAATGAATTTTATTACTCATCTCTATTTGTCATCTACTATTACAAGATACTGCATTTGAAATTGAAATTGAACAAGGTAATAGTTAAGGAGCAAGTGGTTATTTTGGATTTCTACTAAGCAAAGAGGATACTTCAGACAAGGTCAGCAAAACTGCTCAAGAGTGTCATTAGATAGTGCTTCCAGTGGAAGTCTCACCAGGAAGCAATTTAATATCTCAAGACAACTAGATATTTATCTTCTGTGGGATAAATTAAAGAAGAAAAAATAGCTAAATGGGAATAAGAATTCCAGGAGTGCTTTGTGCTTACACAGGGAGCATTTCTGTTACAGTGTCAGATAAAAGATGGTAGTGTTCTGATAATTTTGGAGTACAATTTTCTAGTTACATCACTGTTCCATCCTCATGGGAATTAATAACGAGGCATTGGAATATGGTAAGCAACCACTCAGGTAGCTGTTTGCAGATATGTGGGAATGCCAAGTTGCCTTTCCTTTGTCATAAGCACAGGGAAGGACTAGGAGTGCATGGTGCAGAGGGATTTTTGTGGGTTTGTTTTAATGTGTGTGTGCTTTCTCCTCAACTTGAGAGTTGGGAATGGATGACACTTCTCATCTCATCAGGCTTTTTACTTCTTCAGACTGCCTCCTCATCCTTTCCCAGGTTCATTTAAAAAGCAGTGACATTTCAGCTGGAAATCTCCCTAGAAAATTTCTCTGCAGTCTGTCAAAATATTTTTCTTTGATAATGACACTATATATGTTCCTCTTCTTATTTTTGTTATTACTGCATATAGAATGCTAAATACTCTATCTTCATCCATCTAACAGTTTTCAGACTTCTATACTCCCTCTGCTTACCGTCCCTTGCCAAATATGTGCCTATACGAATGGAGACGGAGCAGTGTTTTATTTTTGTGTGAGCAGACACGGAGTGTTAGATCATCTCGGAGCTTCACTTGAATGTTTATGACAGTCTCCGATGCCGGATACAGAACTGTGTCGGGTGGGCAGACAGCAGCCAGCCTCCCATCCCTGAAATACGATGAATCAAATGGCATCTTGTACTAGCAGTGCTGTTTATTGTCGTTCAGTTTAAATGAAAACACGTAGCTCTTCAAATGCACGAATTTCAACTTGAAATATTCTTGGCTATCTTGTAAACAAAAATGTTATGCCTCATACTGAGTCTAGTGGCCGTTTCTCACATACGGCTTTATGCTTTTTCTCCATTCTTGCTGTTTTTTTCTTGTGTTTGTTTAAAGGCAACTGCTAATGTAGTCTTTCTGCTGTCATTGCACGTAAAAGAAAGTATGCGCCAAGAGTGTGCTTGTGCAGGATGGCTTCATAATCCTTGTACTTCATGTTTTGTGATGGTTATATTTAAAAAATGCAACTTTTGCTTCATTTAGTAGATAAAAATGGAGCTGACAGGTAGTTCTTTTGCTCATAAGTCTGATTATGTCTTAAAGCCACTGGGAAGGCCCGAGATTAGCATGAAAGAATGAGTGCACAACTCACCTTCATATTCATTAGCATCCATGGCCGGGAATCAATGATGACAATTTACTATTTTCTTCCAAGGCTTAAGATCCTCAGCTCGCTAATAAATCAAGTTGGAGACTTTCATTGCATTATGGTTGACCTGGTAACATTGGAATAATAGACAGGCAACAGCCAACATCACTGACAGTTGATATCGATAAAAATGAACGTGTTTTAAAAAAACTTAATAGCATTGGTGATAGCGTGGAATACTCTCTTGTGAGTGTATTACTGTTTTGAAAAATAGGTAAACAGTTCTGCCTATTGCAGAGATTTTCCACGTATTAGAAAACTTGCCTTATTTTGCTCCGGATTCTTAGAAATTTTCAGTTACAAGTGCCACTTTGGTTTTCACTCCAGCAATATTCTGAAGCAATGGCAATCTACAGAAGAAACAAACGTTGTAGCACAAGAGGCTTCTGTCATTGATGATGCTGCTAACTCCAGGCACGGAGACTGTTTTAGCTTTTGCTCTGTAAAAGCCAGAAGAGTTGGAGCCACACCCTACTGAAGAGGCTTATAGAGGAGGATGAAGGGTGATTTCAAAGGCAGGGAGGAAGAGCTTCAGGCAGTTAAAATGTACAGATAATCTGAGTCAGGATTTGCTAAATGGCCTGACTAGGGCTGGATTTCTCTTGCTGTTTTGAGACAACTAAACCAAACACATGGTAGCGTTATCCAAAGGAGAAGTAGCATTTCTGTTACACATTCCACTGTAAAATTTGCTTCTGCTTTTTCTGATCTAAGAAACATTAATGAAAAAAATCTTCCTTCAGATTTTATTTTTCAAGAGCCATTAACTGTCACCAGGATTATCAATGTTTACGTGAGTTCAATAGAATTGTTCTCTATTCATAAAGGGAAAGGTCATGGGTAATTCCTCCTCTCTGGTGGCTTATGCTGGGAAAAGAGTAAGGAGAGGAAGACAAGAATTATTTGTTACTCTGTTTTTAGAACTTTACACATTTCAGCAGTATCCTTTCTCTTATTTTTAAAACCTGCCTCCTTTTCTCATATTTCTTCTGCTTCCTCCATCTCTATTTAAGCACTTGATAGATTTGCTGTGTGAGCTGTTGTCACCAAAGCATCACATCTCTGGAATAATTTAGAAATGTTCTGTCGGTCTCCGACTTGTAACGAGTCCTGATCCAGAAATTCTGGGGTCACAGAAAACAATTTTCCCCCTTGAAAGAATATGTCCTTTAGGAAAAGGCCGTCAGTACCATGTAAAAGACTGTTGAAAACAGCAGGGTGTTTGGAATAAAAGTCAGAGCGCATTTTGTAAGTCTCCACTGAAATGGGAATGCTTTTTAAACTACTGTTGGTTTCAGAGGGGAGGAGAATCATGAAATCTTGCAGAAGCATTTGCTTTCCTTTTCTCATCTTTTGTCCAATGTTAAAAATATTTTCTCAGACACTGAAAACCACTAGGTTCTGTTTCAGAGAACACATGGTGTTCCCCTCTATGTGCAGTGTACTTCAAACCATGTAAGGCCAGCATTTGAAAGCACAAGATACGTAGTGACAAGGATGAAAGGGTTCTGTCTGCTGCTGCATATATACTGTAAGGAAATTATCGTTGTATTATTCTCGATCCTCATTCTCTCTTTACCATGGGATTTGTGTGAAAAAGTTTATTTTTGAAAGTGAAATAGAAGTTAATGGCTGTGAGTCTCAGAGGGACTTGCAGGTCACTTATACAACAGAAATGAAACAGGTAGTATCTTACAGCGACTGAAAAAAAGGGTGGGCGGATAATCACAGCTTAACTACAAAAGTTGTGTAGTGTTTGTTTCAGATTCTTTTTTAAATCCTGGGAAAAAAGCTTTATACCTTGTCCTTCGAGGAGTTTCAGACTTGAGTTTCAGTTATTTTATGTAACTCAAAAGAACCACTTAAAAATAGATAGCTGACTATTTCCTTTCTGGTGTGTTGAATCAATTCTGTTTGCGTTTAGCTGCAAATGTGAAAACTCATCTGTATAGCAGTTAAAAAAAAAAAAAAAAGCTGTTGTGGCTTAATATTACCAAGGTCTGAAATTAGCCTGGAGAAGTCTACCAATTTTTAAGCCCATCACAAAACCCAACCAACCAAAAAAAAACTCTTTACCCAAAACTGAGAAAAGTCATTACATTTAGCTGTTGATCTTTCCCATTATCCCTTTCAGTTTGAGCTGGGGGAAAAAAAAATAAAGATTCCCAGTACAAAAAAAATTAAGAAAATAACAAGAGTGAAGTTGAGGGGAAAAATACAATAGGCGTACGTAGGACTTGGAAAACACCTTTTACACAGCAAATTTGAAATGGGAGGGAAGCCAATAAATTAAGGAAATAAGGAGAACACATTTACACTGAAGCAAAACTTGAGGTGACAGCTGTAAGCAATTTATATATACAACCAGTTTTGTAGATGGATGCACAGAGGTTCAGGGCTAGGCATTTTCCTATGTTTTTCCATATTGATAATAAATAGAAACAGAAAATAAATACAATCGCTTGCTTTAATAACTGGGAGAGGAGCATTTAATTCTGAACTTACACGTAAGGAATCAAAAAGATTTAAGTATCAGTTGCAGGCACATCCCTGAATTCAACCTGAAGCAAGAGCACAAAAACTTAATTTGTCTGTTTTTAAATGTGTTGGTAGTTTGTGTAATACCTTCCAAATCATAGAGGGGCTGGAGTGTTGCACTAGGACTTCGCATGTCTGCTGGGAAGACCCGAGGGATACGATATCATTGCACACGGAAACAAAGTGGTTGCCTGAGAACATCAGGTTCTCACTCCAGTGCTAAATTCGCAGCTCTGAGGCAGTGTACTTGTTAAAGGAAAATAGTGTTTGCTTCCCACACTGCGCTGGTTTTGGGATTGGACGGAACATCACCTTGCCCGGTATTTTCAGTCTGTTAAGTTCAGCTTGAGTTTTTATTTACGCAATCTGAGTGACTGCTCGGAACGCTTAAGATATGATGCACCCTAACAACAGAATGTATTTGACCTGAATAAGGACTGCAACGTGAGGTGCAGCGTTTGTTCGGCTTTTGATGTTACACTCTTTTTTTTTTTTTAAAAAAACATGTCTAGCAAAATCTGTGATGCCCAGTGCAGAATTGTGGGTTTTTTTTAGCTTCTAAAAAGCTACAAGTCTCGTTCTCGGTGTCTCAGAGTACAGACTGTCAGTCTGTGTAAATGTCCTGCAGGTATGATTTTAATGCTGAACAGCACGGAAGCTTTCTTTTACTCGGAGGTCTCTGGATATTTTGAGAAATAACAAATACAGATGTAGACGTCTGTGTTCTTTTGTAGGTGTGATTCCTTTTCAGTAAATGAACAGGAATGACTGGTGTGGTTAGCTAGCTGGTTTATTTTTTTTTTTTAATATTAAAATGTTAATCTGTTAAGTAATGTGCTGAAATGATTGTTACTCCTTTTTCACGTACATGTGTTAAATGTCCTTAACGTGTGCAGGTATGCGAGCAGATGAATTACAGGGAAAATACAATTTGGCAACATCTACATTTTAATTTTTGTCAACTTTACCATACAAACACCAACTTTTGTACCCTGATGGAGGAAGAAAGCAGTAGAAAGTTAGAAAAGTACACATCGAACTCAAAGAATAAGCAGCTGTTTCTTAAGTTTATTTCTTCATTGTCTAACTAAACTTGGAAGAAAAACAAGTTACTGTGAATATAAATGAAAAGCATGTGACATCCTCTGTTTTTTCAACACATGGCTTATGGTCTGCAGAACAAACTGAATTTTAAGTAAATATTTGAAAAAAAGAGTTATGGGATCGGACCCAAAGCAGGATGCTGCCTATTGTAAGACATGTTGCATATTGTGGTGTTAGGTCTACTCAATTCTAGAGAAGTTGGATGTTTAAATGAAGTTGGGGGAAGCTTTAATGAAGTTTTGAATTTAACTTTGAACACTAATTAAGTAACTTTTCTTGCTCTGAGTCTCTTTTCCTTTTATATATCATTCAGTCAGTCAAACTATATACTAGTGTTGATTTATCTGTCCTCCATTTTTTTTGGCATATAGCAACATTCAGTTACACGACAGCATGACAGCACTCTAACATAGGCACCCCGAACAGGGCTTTTCTCTATCCTGCACAGCCCCCCCTCCCTGGCCCCCCAAATATTGTTGACAACCCGTTCACTGACTTGGCCTGACATTAGACTCTGGGTCTAAATGAATCCCATGTTCAGAGTAAGTTCTGGTGTGGGCAATTTCAATACAAAAAGCAAAGTTCAAAGTTTGGAAAAATTCTGAGTCTGTAAACAAGACAAAATTGTTTAGCGACCTCAATTTACAGGACTTCTCACAGTCCATAATACTTTGAATTATTAGGCTTTTCAAGTGCATTCCTACCTGCTTTAGCCCTGCCTCCAACAGGCAGTTAGAGTTTGCCCAGACATCTATAACGAATAAAGAATTAGTAAGTATGTGGTATAGCCAATGCAACTTTTTTGGTCCCATTTCCAAGCTAATCAACTATCTCCAGCTCTAGAAATGTATTGTCTGTTGTGGCTGATGGAATAGTGGAACGTGGGAGAGAGGTGGAATCTTTGATGGAAAAACAGTCTGAGGCAGAGATGCTTGCCTCTTCCTGACCTTTTGATATTGAGATAAAATATATCCATCTGTATATATTTAGCCCACTTAAAAAATTCTTTGCATGTTTGCTTAATAGTTTTCCTGTCTCCCAGTTAGTTTGACATTTTTCTTGACCATTATTTTGAATTGCTAAATGTAATTCCAAGTACTTTAATTCATTATTTTAAGTAATGCGTTATGGAAATATTAATAACACTAAGTTATTTTATTTCTATTTCCCGGTAAAATTAAGAGTATTAAACTGCACTATTTTGAAGACTTCTGTATGTTCCTTTTGCAGTACTGTATGCAGGTCTGAATGCAGAAAGTGCCAGGAACAACTTGCAATTGCTCGGAAGCCACTTTTGTACCAGTTACATCGCTGTTTATCCTGATCTTTGGTGTATACCTCTGTTCCAAGCTGATGCCTAAGACAAATACATTTGTATGACCTAGTTAGAACTGGATCTGAAAGCACGTTTATCTTCTGTTATCTGTGTTCTTCTGTTGCATATAAAAATGAAATGTGCGATGACATACCACTGTGCATAATGCATGAGTCTTATCATTATTGTAAATTTACGGAGATTAAAGTGGTCTTAATTAGCTTAGCACATACGAAGATGCTAGCAGTGAATTAGATTTCATTCTCCTCTCACGTAAGGTGCCTCTGTTGTGTTCCTCTTATTCATGTTAAACCCTTCAAAGATTCCTTCTTTAAGCCACATGCTGTGATGTGAGATTATTAAAGGGTCTTCCCTTCATCCTGGCTTCTGGTCTTTGGGGAGAAAAAACCAGCCACTGGATCGAAGAGAGGTGTTAAACCTTAATAGCTTCTGGCAGAAAGATCTATAGCGACGTGGAGACAAGCTGTACTGATCTTGATAGGACATGCAGTTATTTCCATAATCTATTCAGGGTAGCTCCCGTTAAAGAACCACGTAGCTGGGTCCTGCGTAATCAAATTTTCTTCCAATCTCAGTTATTTACGTAGCTTCATAGCACTGTGGTAGAGGAGGTAGACGTGATCAGAACAGTTGATAAATTAGACAAAGGGAAAAAGAAAAAATCTGCTGCCAAAAACTTGCTGCTGAACCATAACCATCTGCGTTTGCACTGGAGGAGAGTTAGCACGCATATAATTCATGCAACAGTCGGCAGATGCTACAGACTGTGGCGCTGGAAATACTGCATGCCCTAGTCTTCAATCAATGTGGTTCATCCTGCTTCCCTCAGAGCTTCACAGGCATAATTTGACCTCTGTGTACTCATTTCTGAGCACTTTTTCATCAGGCTCCAATCCACTGAAATATTTCCCACACTACTTTTATGATTGGAGATGTAATTAGGAAAAGACATAATTAAAGTCATAAGTACTCTTTATGGATATTGCTATTGATTTTTGGCTGTTTACATCTGGTATCTTTGAGAATTCACTGACTTGCACACCATATCATGAGTTCTGCATAATCTATGCATAGTATAAACAAGAGAGTTTCAAAACTTTAGTCCTTCCTTTGGAAAAAAAAAAACAAAAACCAAAAGGCAAACAATTTCAGTAAATGAACACTTCAAGCCATGTACTTCTGATCAAGCAGGTTACTGCTCTTCATTTGATTGCCCAAATGTTTTCTTAGATTTTTCAGTTTGACTTACTAGTCTGTCTTTCTCATCCAGTAGAGTCAAAACCCAAAAATATTATTTTTGTCCTATGAGGGAAGAAAAAGTCATGGTTGCCATTTAATTCATATTAATCCATATGCATGTAATAGCTCTGCAGCTATCAACTGTGTAAAATGTCATTGAATTTTTTGGCATTATCATCATTTTCTAGTAATAATGTTTATTAGAGGCAGCCTTTCAGTATATCTGGCATCTCCTATCCAAAATATAAAAATCACTATTAGTAACTAGCATCCCCATTCAACGAGATAATTAAGGCCTTACGCATACTCAGTATGTCTGTGCAGCTAGGAATGGGTTTCAGTAGTGCTCTGGCTGAATCCTAAGGCAGCGCAAGTATTGGTGCGAAACGATAGCCATCTAGCAGAATGAAAACTTAACTTCATTAAGTGGTTTCCTTGGGGCTGTGCAGTAAAGTCAGTGGACAAGACAACCAGGAACACTAGCTTTTAAAACCTTCTACCTAGTAGGCCACCAACGTAGAGACATCACTTCTAGGGTTTGGTTTAAATGTAGCTCAGCTAACACTAAAAATGGGTTGGGAGAGCGGCAGATGTGAACGGAGATGCTCTTGGTGCCTTTGCTTTAATGCTAAGCAATATTTCACATTTCTTTTAATTTAGTGGCATAGGAAATTCCCAAAATATCCTTTGCTTTGGGAACTGTAACGCAGCAACTCGTAGGAAAACATAGGTGGTCTTGTTTTCATGCCCTGTGTTGTATTTTATTGAGGCATATACAGAATAGTACCCTGCCAAATGGTGATCCCATAGCCCAAACTAATCCCGGTAGAGCAGATGGGAGTTTGACAGGGGAAGAAACAAGCTGACAGCTTTTCCTCAAATAAGAGTCATACAGCGTGTTTCCAGTGCCAAGCTGGATTTGACATTTAATTTAAAAAGTCTCTGAGGAAAAAAAAAGACCAAAAAAAAAAACCCCAACCCCCACAACCCCCAAAAAACAAACGAGCACACATGCACTGAGACAGCTACAGAGTCAATTTGGTCTTATTTAAACCTGAAACCTTGGTGCCCAGAAGGCGTATTATTTGGGGGAGGGAGAGAGAAACAAATCATTGAGGTACCGTGGGGAATATAGACAGCATTAAAAATGTATTTTGACTGGGCTCTGCTACCAAACTTGGCTTGAGGGTATAGTGATGCTTAACAAGCAAAAGGAATTACTATAAATACTCAGCCTGAGCTACTGTGATTAGAATATAATGCAGATGGTATATAATCCGATAGGCTTCAGAACAATAGTTGTGTCATTTATTTTTGTGCATTTGTGAAGTTGAGAATGTTGAAGGTATGAAGAACCTTAGCACCTTTGCAGCAAATAGCTGTAGTCACAGAAGATGTTCCAGTTCTCTATTCAGGATCACTCCATCGTGCAAGCCGAAGGCAACCATGGGTGGCTTTGGTATCCTTTGGATTCTCACAGATTTTTAGGGTGCCTTCTGGAGCAGTTTCTGTCTGTGAGGTGGTCCTGTGGTGCGCTCGACTCTCACTTGGTAGCAGCAGTTGCTGGCACTCAGTTCCTTTCTGAAAACTTCTCACGCTCAAAGGGAAGAAACACACACCAGAACCAGCCTTTAAAAAGGTGTGAGATTCTAAGAAAAGTGCCCCAAACCCTTCAAGAAAAAATACATTGGTTTCTCTCAGCCTTTTTTTTTAATTTATGGTTGTGTGCTTACATGGAGAACCTGAAGATGATGAATCTGATGATGGCTATATGAAAATAGAGCACAATTAAATTAGGAAGTTAAATTGTTCTCTTTGCAGTTAGGCCAAGATTATTATAATAGGCCAGGATTATGCTTTGCAGATTTTGTTATTTTCTGAGGGTTCAAATTCTATGTCAAAAAACTGGTGGTTGGGGGGAGGGGAAAGCAGCCTGACACAAGTTCCTTGATGTTTCTGTGTGACTTGACACATAAATACGTTATTAATTTTATTATTTAAATTTGTACGTTATACTGCTTTGAAAAGGAGATGAGGATAGGTCATTTCCCAAAGGGTTTGTCAGTGTGGCAGATGTAGAGATGACAAGACAAACCAGCAAGCTGTAATTTGGAGGGGTTTTGTTGTTAGTTTCTGAAGTAATTCTGTGCAACCTGCTCACTATATTGAGTTTAGGAAAAGATAAGTACAGAATTTATTTATCATTACAGTGATAATGTAATCTAAAATCCTACACTGATAATTGCTTCATTCTGGGTAGGAATGTAAAAGCAGTAGTTTTTCCCATTTCATGGAGGGATTTAGTAACTTGGAGATTTTCGAAGACTGTGAGGTAAGGTACCTAGTAATGCCTTGATTTATTTTTTTTTTAATGCTAAGCAAGTTACATTGTTATTTCCTGATCCTTCTAGAATTATTTGACTGACATTTCTGGTGACTTGTGAAAGCCTCAGTGTCTGTCTATTGGTACTTCTAGACACATGATTTTTCTTTCCTATTCAGTCTGTTGGAGCTTAGCTGTCGCTCAGGGATACACTCAAAGTGTGTGAACATCCAGAGCTGCTGCTGACTTGGAAAATCAGAACAGTTCAGCCCTCTGGCATCTCTGAGCAAGAAGTAGATGTTCCTCCAGCTGAAGCCTGGTGGGATTTGCAAGAGACATCACCCTCCCCGTGAGGCAGGAACAGGCTCTTTAAAGAAGCACAGGCTCAGCTCAGTGCGAAAGTGATCGTGTTTCCCTTGCTGGAAAGGCAAACTGCTCAGAGCACTGACTGATCGCGAGGTTGAAGTGGTGGACACATCATCAGTCCCAGTATCTTCATACCTCCCCCCTTGCTGACTGTGTTTTACAAGTCTTTCCTCTCTTGATTTTCTTTCTAGAGAAAAATTGCAGGAGCCTGGCTACGGAAGTATTTGCATCTGCGCTCCTGCAGTGAGCAGAGATGGCTTTGTTAGGCCTGAGTGTGGTAGCTTTGCCTTGGAGAGAGGCGTGGGATTTCACATGTGCTCTGACTGGAGCACTTCCTCATTTTCATCAGTGCTTTTTACAACCTTACCTCTCCAGGCAGTTGCAGATCAGTGTCACGACTTCCACAGCTCCTTGCTCGACTTGTTGGTTGCTTTGAATCCCACGTGAGGTACATACTTCTGCCCACATCGTGTGTGTTGAGCCTAGGCCCTGAGTTCAGGTGACCGAGACTCCCACTGGGGACAACCAATCCCAAAAGTCATTTGACATCAGACGTCAAGGAATGTGAATCCTTTACTGGTATTCTATCCCTTTTTGCTTTTAAATTGGTCCTTGGAATCCTGCACAACTTTGGCTCCCTTGGAAACAAGTTACCTAGTTTAATTCTTTAAGTTGGATGTTTCATACATGAGTACCAGATTTCAGCCACTTTGTTAATGGTCTTAGTAGAAAGAAGCTTTTGAAACTATTGTTGCTACCTTAATTTAATCATTAAAGGCTGATACCTAATTTCATACAATTGTACACTAATGAGGATTACTACTGTTTCTGGCTTTGTCTTAAAGCACTAGCTGTATTGAGATTAAAAAACAAACAAGAAAAAAAAAGCAACAAAAAACCCAACCAAAACATAGCAACGATAATTAAAAAATTACTGTTTCTTTAGGGAGCCAAGATTAAACATCAGTATAATGTGTGTCGCTGTAGAACGTTTAAGTCTCGTTGACAATAGATCACGAACTTTTTACAACACCTTTGACAAGACCCAGTTAAGACAGCTTTTACAGATTATTTCTTTCTCATTCTATTAAGTAGTGAATTTAATTCCTGTGAAATGTTAATAACTTTAACTGCAACAGGAAAATAGATTTGATTCTCTCTTGAATAATCATGTAAAGGATAGGTGGTCTACTGTTCATGCATTTCAGTGAGTCTTAGATTTAATAAAAGTTGAAATAGTGTATAATGTTAATAAAATACAGTAAAATGATATGGAAATACTATTTATTGGTATAGGTTTTGAGATGCTGAATACATTAGTGGATGTTTTAAACTAGACTATCACAGCCTGTACCCAAAGTATGTATATACTTATGTATAGGAAAGCAATAGTCTTGGAAATCTAAAACTTGCATTAAGTTAATTAATAGGGTCTTTACTGTGAATTGTTTCACGCGTGTTAGCATGCATTAATTCCTCTTACTGTGGTAGCAGTGGTTGAAGCAGTGCTGATCCTGTACGGAAAATTGCTCACTGGACCAGATGTATCACAGCAGGATGTTACCAGGATGGAAATCCCTACAATCAAAAAAGCACAACTTTATTATTTTTTTTTCTAGTCTTTGTATTTCTTTGAATTATTTTAAATATTTTCTTTTTATCTGAGATGGTGTGAGACTTTAATTGGTAGCTTCGTTCATAAAGCATTGAGAAGTTTTCTTTAATCTAAACAAGAGACCATAGCAAGAAGAGTTCACAAAGGACCTTGAAAATTCGTATCAAAGACAGCAAGTCGTTATCCCTACAAATGAAAATGAAAAGCAATACTAGAGTCATAAATAAAATTGGGACTGTCCTAAAATTCAGGAGTAACCTCTCTCTCTTTCCGCGCATGCTGTAAAGAATTGAAATTATACAGTTCAGAGCATTTCTCTTATCTGAGCAGTAGGTATGTAGAAAAAGTACATCTTCCAAAAACCAAATGATGCTTGGATAATTGACAGCATTATTGCAACCTCATGTAAATAGAAGATGAAAGATGAGAGGGAGGAAGCAAATATCAGAATTTTTATGACGTTATCACTTCTCGTTGAGAACCTGGAGGCATAACACTCATAAAACATCACAGATACCAAGAGATCTAATGAAGGCACATACAGCATCGTAAAGACATGACGTTTGCATTAAAGAGGGCTTTATCTGTTGCATAATTGCATCTCAAGTAATGTAGAAAGCTGAATATAAGAACTGCCAACCGAACTCACTAAATCAGAGGGAGGTTATACTGCAGGAACCCAATTGTTGTGCCATAATTTTGCTTTAATGGTGCCAGGACAAGGATATGGCAGCAGCAGCTGGCGAGAGAGCTTGGAGCCCAGGGAGCTGGGCTTACAGTAGATTTTGGAGCTGTTAGTCCTGTAAAAGGAAGAGCGAAAGGAGCAGTGGTATGATTTACTCATTCCAGAATGAATGAAATTATCACTGTCTTCAAAACAGCAATATAAAAAATAGTTATTTATTTCCCAAGTGGTTTTAGATCACAGTCACAAATCAGAGCGCAAATGATTAATTTTTCTATGGAAGTATGGTCTGTACTGTGAAGTTCTGTTTTATAATAATGCTGAAATCGAGCCTCCTAATTTTTCCTGTTCTGGAAGAATACAGTTCTTGTTTGTACTTACAGATGACACTTTGCCAAACATCTAACTTCCATGGGAAGAAACTTCTAAAATCCATTGCTGCTTCATGCCATCTTTGTATGCCTTTATTTTTATTCTTTATGTCTATTAAAGTTTTGGAAAACAATAGAATAATTACTGAGACATACCTTGAAATTCTAACTTGCCTTGAACTCAGCACTAGTGCTTAGGTCTTGATTTGAGCTTAGTAGCAGCTGTAGTATTTAACTCATTATTTACCATTTTAATATTTTATTGCATTGAAAAATTAATCCAGTTAAGAATCTTCAAGAGAAAATTCCCATCCATTCTTCCAAAGCATTTGTAGAAAAATATTTTTTTTTAATTTTTCTTTGATTGAGCACTTAAACTTGTATGAAGCCTAAGGGAACAAGTATTAGCAAATACAGATCATCACAGGATGCCTTATTTTCCTGAAGGCACGGATTTCAAGTAGATTTTACTGACTATAGTGAAGTGGTGATTTTTTGTTTGTTTGTTTTTAGAAGGTGCTGAACACTGTCTGGTAAAACACTCTTCTACCTTATGTGAACCTGGGATTCAGTCCATTCATTGTGCTAACGCGGTTTCCTGTTGTGAAGTGTTGCTGATACCTGTGACTTATAATTTCTTCACTATCCGCTTGTTTTTATGTCAGTAGAACTGAAGCTTACATGTGGACAGAAACCCAGCTTTCTATGCCGATGAGCGTCTGTAAGAATGAGAAATTAGAAACTTTCCTTGTTTTACTGAGCGCTTGGGATGTGCTCTCTACCATGAGATGGTAGCAGGGAGTAGTATCTGCCTGCTAACCCGTGTTAAATATGCGAAAATACTGATTTTCCTGACAGCTACAATGAAGTTAACTGCCATACCTTCCTTATGCCTTGAAATTAGAAGTATGGGGAAGACACGTTGAGCTAATAATCAGAAAACTTGTTAGGCATTGTCATCTGCACAGTTTAGTCCAACTGAAAGTAGTAGTACGAGTGTAAACTGTGCAAAGAATCCAAGTGCTGCAAAGACTGGTTCTGATGTTAATGTAAATAAGTGAACTGCATTAGTTCTACTTCTATTTGGCCCTCAAAGTTTTTCTCATTTCAACTCTTTGTCATGATATTTTAAATGTTGGGTTTTTTCACCTCACTTTTGCTCCATTATTTTTAACACTTTTTATATTCCAGGAAGTACTTACTGCCAGGAATTCTGTATAAAGTATATACATACTTAATATATAAAGAGGTCAGGAGCCAACACCTCTGTGCAAGTTCAGTATCTCCTGCAGTTACTGCTTCCTTGGAATACCTGTATGGCTTTCATGGTACTTGGGCTTTTAGTGCCTCAGATTGTTGTAGCTATACAAAATAAGACTACGAAGAACTCTGATCCTTCTTAACAGCAAGTGACAGAGCTCAGATAGGGGCTGGTCCTGTCAGCTGCAGGAGAGATGTGCCTTGTGATACCCTCACAGTGCTGAAGAGAGCTTTACAAGTTTCAAGTTTTGTTCTATTTGTGAACTTCTTCTGAGCTGGTTTTAAATCATTTTGAAATTTTGATTCCATATAAATGTGTAGAAAACACAGGAACAACAAAAGGGTATTCTTTTCCTGTGGTCTTGCTCCTTTGCAAAATACACTTGAAGCTTGTTTGGTCTCACTTTCCAAAAGGATTTGGTAAGGATCGGGTTAGGATGACTTGCTACTTTTGGTTAGAGGAAGGGCAGAGTGCAGGTGAAGGACAGAATCCAGTACTACTGGCTAGCATGTGACAACCTCTGTATGTGGGATGTCACTGTTACTGCTTACATCTCCATAAAGAAGAGGTGCAGTTGATGGTGTTGCTGATTCATAGCTGCTCATAACAAGCAAGCTTTTTAATGGTTTAGTCAAGTCTTCAAGGTGCCACCTGACACTTAGGCATTGGGAAGCCAGAGTCTTACCACTTGTTACAAAGGACTTTCAGGTCCATCTTGGTTGTTTTTTAAATAATGTCCTTAGGGAGCATAGGAGACCCAAATCTACCTTTGCTGTCACTGGCTTCCCACTGGTTTGAGGACAGATTGAGTAACCACAGGAAACAGTCCTTCATGGTGATTTTTTTTACTACTGTTGTATCCTGCTGTGGAATACAAAGATAAGTGTGAGTAGAAACATGCAAAGCTCGCGCAGGAACCTACTCAGGTAAGTAACTGCAGTGTTAAATGTATTTGCTGGATTACACCTCTGTTGGAGTTCAGTTAATCATTGAAGAGCCTGTAATTTGTGTGGTCTTCATAACACATTAGCAGAAGGAACTTCTCGTTGAATTGCAATGCTCAGTTTGTATGACCAGGGACAGTTACTTTTTTTTTTTTTTTTTTTTTTTTTTTTTTTTTTTTTTTGTAGAATAATTC
>WHYT01017925.1:80014-95685 GCA_009806455.1 Tetrax tetrax
AAGTAGTAGTACGAGTGTAAACTGTGCAAAGAATCCAAGTGCTGCAAAGACTGGTTCTGATGTTAATGTAAATAAGTGAACTGCATTAATTCTACTTCTATTTGGCCCTCAAAGTTTTTCTCATTTCAACTCTTTGTCATGATATTTTAAATGTTGGGTTTTTTCACCTCACTTTTGCTCCATTATTTTTAACTCTTTTTATATTCCAGGAAGTACTTACTGCCAGGAATTCTGTATAAAGTATATACATACTTAATAAATAAAGAGGTCAGGAGCCAACACCTCTGTGCAAGTTCAGTATCTCCTGCAATTACTGCTTCCTTGGAATACCTATATGGCTTTCATGGTACTTGGGCTTTTAGTGCCTCAGATTGTTGTAGCTATACAAAATAAGACTACAAAGAACTCTGATCCTTCTTAACAGCAGGTGACAGAGCTCAGATAGGGGCTGATCCTGTCAGCTGCAGGAGAGATGTGCCTTGTGATACCCTCACAGTGGTGAAGAGAGCTTTACAAGTTTCAAGTTTTGTTCTATTTGCGAACTTCCTCTGAGTTGGTTTTAAATAATTTTGAAATTTTGATCCCGTATAAATGTATAGAAAACACAGGAACAACAAAAGGATATTCTTTTCCTGTGGTCTTGCTCCTTTGCAAAATACACTTGAAGCTTGTTTGGTCTCACTTTCCAAAAGGATTTGGTAAGGATCAGGTTAGGATGACTTGCTACTTTTGGTTAGAGGAAGGGCAGAGTGCAGGTGAAGGACAGAATCCAGTACTACTGACAACCTCTGTATGTGGGATGTCACTGTTACTGCTTACATCTCCATAAAGAAGAGATGCAGTTGATGGTGTTGCTGATCCATAGCTGCTGATAACAAGCAAGCTTTTTAACGGTTTAGTCAAGTCCTCAAGGTGCCACCTGACACTTAGGCATTGGGAAGCCAGAGTCTTACCACTTGTTACAAAGGACTTTCAGGTCAATCTTGGTTGTTTTTTTAAATAATGTCCTTAGGGAGCATAGGAGACCCAAATCTACCTTTGCTGTCACTGGCTTCCCACTGGTTTGAGGACAGATTGAGTAACCACAGGAAACAGTCCTTCATGGTGATTTTTTTTATTACTGTTGTATCTTGCTGTGGAATACAAAGATAAGTGTGAGCAGAAACATGCAAAGCTCGCGCAGGAACCTACTCAGGTAAGTAACTGCAGTGTTAAATGTATTTGCTGGATTACACCTCTGTTGGAGTTCAGTTAATCATTGAAGAGCCTGTAATTTGTGTGGTCTTCATAACACATTAGCAGAAGGAACTTCTCATTGAATTGCAATGCTCAGTTTGTATGACCAGGGACAGTTACTTTTTTTTTTTTAGCAGAAAGATATCTGTTTGCTGTTAGTATAGTTCAAATGCAACAGGACCTGACTTCTGACTTTTTTGTTTAGTTTTCTTCCAGTAGCATAGGAGAGAAGTAATTCAAACTTTGTACTTCATATTCATGGCTGTTGCAACAGAGTATCTTCTCTTAAAATGAAATGAAAAAAAATGTATTTTCTGCCTCATATCCCACCCTACAACAATTTACTGCCAAACCTGTGAGGTATTTTGGCTTCAGATGTTGGGCATCTTAAAGAGAAATTTGTTCTTAAGTCTCTAACATTCAAAAGATATTTCCAGGCCATTGATTCAGTGGATGATGTGTCATCTAATGCGTAAAATAACCTTGAAATCTAAAACCCGGCTCTGATGGCAAAGTTCTGTGAGTGTCATAGTATCGTGGTACATCTCTGAAGGGTTTATTTCCATACAGATGGCTTACCTGGTCCCAAAGGAGGCTTTCAGACTACTGAGGTCTCAGTCACATCCAGAAGTACAAAAGCAGCACTGCTTTAGTGCAGTTACATTTGGTCTGTTGAGCAACTTCTCTGACTCTCACTGGATATCACAGTCACAAATGAAGTGGGAAAAGTACAAACAGACCTCCTACACGTGTGATGAAGAGGTTTTTAGGATATACAAGGAGAGTTACAGGGTATTTCATGCATATTCTGTAGCCTACAAAGAGGAGAAAGCAAAAGTGCCAAGTTCACAATTTAGAAATACTTTGCCAGTAAAAGATGAAGAGAAGAACAGTTGTGTCGCTCTACAAGGCTTCTTTTTGTCTTCTGACAGTACAAACACAACATGAGACAGACATTAGGAAAATGTTTTTAACGGAACGCTTCATGTGACAAACGTGGAACTCCTCAGGAGATGCCGTGCTTAAGTACCATTCCTGACTCCAGTGGTGTGCAGGAAATAGTCCTCAGACCTCTTCAGAGAGCACAGCTGCCAAGATCCTTGTTGGCATCAACCCATTCTTATTGGAGGATAAAGAGGAGGAGAGTGGAATACAGAAAAACTTCAAAACTCTGCCTGTTTTAGGGAGAGACTGCACAGTGCCAGTTAATGTCAGAAATCCTGCTGCGCGCAGTCCATTTTGCTGATCAAAACATACTAAAACTGAGTCACGGTCATTAAAATACACAAGAAGAAGGTTCTCTCTTTTACTCTCATCTTTATATAGTTAATTAGGTTTAAAATGAAAATCAGAGGCTCGATTCTAATGCTTACTGTGTTGTGACTCTGAAGTAACTGCATTCAATCAATTCAGTTACCTGGTACTGCATCTAGGTAAGCGAGATTAAAATCTGACTTTAGGCCCATTCTGTGGGGGTTGCTGTTGTTTCATTTCTTGTTCAGGAATGTTGGGAAAGAAATGGAAGTTAGCATTCAATGAATCTAACCTCCCAGAGCTCTTCGTTAGCAGTACAAAACTCCATCTCTGTAGTTGCCCTGTAATGGTCTGTAAGAGTTTGCAGATACAACCGTTGTGTTGTATTGGTATCAGTTTGATTTTGCCCAGAGATAAAGCGGGGAACATAACCAAAGAATGCTGACAGCTGAGTAGTTAGGCTGCTACAGAGATTGCAAAATTACTTCAATTCTTTTTTCTTTCCTTAAGTGAAAATTCACTTCTCCAAGAAATTGAACTGACAACACTGGGAGAGTGACTGGTTTTTGTAGAACAGGCAATGGCTTGCAGAAGTCGGAGCCGTTTGCAGGTAAAACAGAATAGCTCTCTTCTGAGCCCTACCAGCACAAAGTTATGTGTTTGATCTATCAAATTGAAATGGACTTCATTTATATCCCTCTAGCTCAGGTGCTCTGTGGTGCTGGAAAATTCCCTTGAACTGTCAGCCTACTTTTGCTTAACTGAAAGAACTTCACTGCTTAACCAGAGTTAGAAGCTGTTCCATTCTGGTTCATTTTGCAGTCAGTGAAAATTTGAATTGCCCCATGACTATTTCTAGCCACTAAACATCTAGGAGGCAAAGTAAGTGGCATGGGTGGCTAAAGGCAGATACTGAATGACTTCTGAATGCTTTGATGGGCTGGCGAATGAATAAAATGGGAACAGAAATATTTGTGTCTCTAAGGTCTGGTGAGGCTTTCTTGAGATGGGGAAGAGAGCAATGTAGCTGCAGTTCTTAGTTGGCTCCAAAATAAAAATAATAAATCATACTAGTTAATGCCCTGAAAGCAATTAATTAAGCCTCAATCATCCTCAAAAATGTTACTGTTAACAAAAAGCAAAAATGAAATGCCACCGTTGCATTTGTTTATTGCCATTGACTGTGTAAAGCATTCAGTGGTGTATGTACCAGCTTGTAAGATCTTTTGGTCAGGAGATGTCATTGCTGTAGTTTCTCATGCAACTGCTCATCTGAAAAGTGCTTTCATGATACGGCACCCTTTGGCGCTTTGGTATCAGCTGTCACAGTTCTCCTTTCCCTGCTGTCACTTGTTCCGCAAGTGCTACCACTTGTTCACAGTTCTGCTAAGTGATGGGTTGGGCAACTGAAACTTCGAGGTCCTGGTCTGTATCTTCGGGATCCCAGGGCTTAAATGGCTAAATACTGAACTTCATTGTCTTTGTCTGTAACGTAGCGCTGAGTTGGTACCACGCCCACAATTTTTGCCGTGGTGTCTGTCTGTCTTTGATAGAAATCATTTTTCTTTTGCCTGTGAGACTTAGACTTTTTCCAGATATTGCACTAGTTAGTTATTCAGAGAGTAGAAGAGGAAGTTCTGCGTGTTGCCTAAGGCAGCCTACGGACCGAGTGCGTGATGTAACCCATCCACGAGAGCCAACAGCTCTAAATTCTGTAGCATTGCCTAATTGTTCAATCAGTGTCATTGTGAATAGCCTATTTCTGCTGAGGTGAAAAAGAAAAGCAGCTTTCAGGGTAGGATTTCTGTTGGTTTCATAGGGAGTTGCGTGACTAAACGCTAATTGAGGTTCTGAGGTTTAGTGCTCATTTCCCAACAAACTCCTTTTGAAATTTCAGCTTTGGAATTTAAAGCTTCTGTGCTGATTTAAAAAGCTCATCTGCATTTGTAAAACAGAAAAGTATGATGTTTTTTGTTGGGTTTTTTTTTTCTTTTTTAACTTTCAAATTAATACTTGTCAGTTCCTGGCCACTCACCATGGCTTCCTCTGTACAGGCTTCTGCTCTCATTGGGAAACTGATATTTGACAGAAGCTTCATGTTTGTGTCCAGTCTGTTACCTGGAAAGTAAAAACTGAATCTGATGGCTTACCCTGAGCTCTGGGCTAGTAAATCCAGCTGTAATAGTACGGAACTGAGCTACCACAAATCCAGCTCAGATGAGAGAGATGGTCTGTGGTTTAGATAAACCTAGATCACAGGACTGAGGTTTTCTTGGCCGCATCAGGAGCAAAGCGTTGACAACAGAAGTGTCTGAGCATACTCCAGGCTGTGATCCAGGAACTCTCTCAAAAGATGACATCCTGTTGCACTCTGTCATTCCAAGTGGCAGCAATGGAAACAAAGAATAGACAAATTTAGAAGTCGAGACCTAAATATGTTTTTGCTTTTTTTAAGACAGTTACCTGTTTTAAGAGACAATATTACCGATCCATCATCTTATTTAAGATTTTTTAAAAAATTAATTTAAACTGATAGAAACTGTTGAGCTGAATGAACTGGAAGTTCTTTGTGCTTTTGTTGTGGAATTGTGATATTGTCCTGCTCAGAAGAGTCAGAAAGGGGGAGGTCATTGTGAAACTATCCAGCTCCTGGAAAACATATCCTCTGATTTCTTCTTGGTGGGTGTTTGTCTGTACTGTTCCTTCTTGATGGTGGTAGAGCTGAAGTCTCTAGAAGAACATGGTATGATTTAATTAATGTTGGCTGAATCGTAAATTATGCAAAGAAGTATTTTCCACAATCTAATAGTCCCTTGGATTGAATATATTTCTCAGGTTATTTATTTTTAAGTATTGAGAAAGACAGTATATGGGGGAAAGGGCATTTTGATTGTCTTCTGAAAGGGAGGAATGAAGGAACATCATTTTGCAGAGCAGAAACTGCTGAAATAGGTTTATTTTTATTACGTATTTATCTTCTGAAATTTTAAAACTTCCTAGGAAAATGTCAGTTTATCAAATTCAATTATGCAACCTTCAGACTTACTAAAACCTTCCACTTCCCTACTTCCCACATGCTTTCTATATTTAATAAGAGCATTTTCTGCAGTAACTAGCCTTGACAGAGATAATTGGGAAAGCAGTTTGCTTTCTTCCTACCTACCTAATTTGTTTTTTTACTTTTTAAACTAGTTCCTCGCTCCAAGACAGAACACCTCAATCAGAAGAACATTTTTGCTGGTCACAAAGGTTTCCTGCATGAGCAATTGCCTAGGAGTGTTTTGAGTCTAGGCTGTGCAATTCATTACGATTCTAATGCCAGCTTGGTTTTAATGGCTCATTTTAAGATGTTCTAACAGCAGTGATAATGAAGAGGAATCTCAGCAGATCCTTTTCTTAATTTGTAAGAACTTTTCTTGTTTTTATAGTTGTTTTAGTCAACTTGTCTCACAACGTGAGTCTGTTCTTTGTCTCTTCATTTTAACTCCTGTACTAACTTTATATACCGTCAAGTATAGAACACGTGAAATAGATGGTGCTGTGTGAAGCACACAGGCATGACTAATTACAGCACAGGGTGACACATACTGGAGGTATTCAAACACCTTTTTGAGGGTTTGCATCCTTTTGTGCTTTGTGTTTCAGATGTGATGGCGCTTTGTGAAAGGGTTCAATCTAGGATGTCTGCATGTTGCTGATTTACTGTAAAGAACACTTTTCCAGCATAACGTCAGTAACAAGAAAACATTTTGATTTTGTTTTGTTCCCAGAAAAGATTTTATAACTAATTCATAATTTTATACGTGTACCTGTAGACTTTGGCACACTAAGTTTTACTTTAGTGCCATCAGGAAATTTAATGTGCATTGAAGAACATCATCCATCTGACTTTACCTATCTCCTCTGACAACATGGGTAGAGAATGTAGGCCTTTACAAAACAGCAGGAGATCATAAAAGGACCAGGCCGTGGCTAGCAGAGGAGGGAATGTCTGGAATCCCCAAAGGCCATCTTTGTTTAATTTTTAGTTGTTTTGACTCCCTTAGCATCTGTAATCCCGCACTGGGTGTTGGAACAGGAAGGTCACAGCAGATCCGCTCAATGACTGTGGAGTCTTGACTTAACCTAAAAGAAATACTGATGATAAGGACATATATTAATCCTCTCCTTCTCAGGACGTTAAGTTTATAACTCTAGGGCTGCAAAAGGAGACTGTGTCCTATCAGAATTCACAGCTGGTTACGTTTCATACAGTAACTCTGGGACATAAAATCAACTAGGAGTTTGTTTCTGGGTGCAGGGGCTAGCTGAGCTCTAGCTCAGATCTTCCCTCTGCTAGATTACTGCCTTACTCACTGGGCTGAAAATCGTGCTCACCTGTGTTCTCACCTATTGTTTCAATTAATGGTTTCTTTAAAAAAGACATGACTCAAAAAAAGCTTGCTTCCCAAAGGAGTGTAGGCAGTGTCTCCCCAAGGCTGAGACAATTTACCTTCAGGTGCATAGAGCACTCAGTTAAGACATCTTAATTGGAACCCTTTTGGGTTACAGGGAACAGTGAATGTGGCTTTTCTGTACTGCCAACATACGCTTTATCCGCTCAGCTACCCACTGAAAAGGGAATGCCCAAGGGCTGGTTTGTATTTAAGTGTATCTTCTGCTTGTTTGAAGGACATCCCTTAGACTGGAACTAGAGGAAGACAAGCAGGTAGGCATCTATTTTGATGGTCTGAGAAAGTGTGGCCGTGAGACTACTCAGCTCATGAACATAGAATCAATTCTGAGTATGGCACAGAAATTTAAAATTTAATCACACAGGGAAGAAAACTTGGATACTGCTAAAAACATTCACATGTAAAGGATTGATGATGGTTGGAGTTTCGCCTGCTGGATTATTGATGCTTTATTCTGCTTTAGTTCTCCTTTCAGCATTTCATTTTTTTGTAGACCTAAGAAATAAAAATAATTGAATGAATGTCTGAATGTTGGATATTCAAAGTATAAGTTGGTTATTTTTTCCATTGGCTCGGGTTCAGAAGTATTTTTGAAGTGAAAAATCTGTCCTTGATATAATCATCTGTAACGTAGTAGTAGGCCAATATGTTTAGACATCGTTAGGCCTTTGACACTCATTTATTAAGATGTTTATTTTAAAGGAAACTTGGTTAACAATCTTCATAAGAATATATTGGAGTATTACAAGCTTTTATGAAGCAGATATTTGCTAGCTTGGTAATTAGTTTTGTAATTACTAGGCAATGAATACTTAAAGTATTAAGTACAATCTATTTACCCATGTTTCAGGTGTGCCAGAAGCTTAATGAAGCACAGTAATCGCATTCAATACTGTAAAATTAGCAACGTGCACGCATTTTGAACACCCACATACAGCAACGTGTGGAAAAATTGCCACGAGCTGCATGAATGGATTAGTGTTTATAGTAGTATGTATGTTGGGATATTTCACTTGTAAAGAACATAAACGTCTGACGTCACAGAATGATGCTTAAACTTAGTTTCAGGTTTCAAGTAACAGGTTCTGAAGAACAATATGAAAAAGTTTAGAGTTGTCTGGAATATATGGAGAAACTCTTTTACCATGAACAGAGATAATGAAAATCAACTATGACATTAATACTTCTCTTTTATCTTTACAAAGCCCTCTTCTCTCCTGTGATCCAATCAATTTTCCAAAGCCAGACACACATGCAAACTCAACTCTTCTAGATACGTGCCTCAGACACAGTAGAATATTCTTTTTAGAAATCATAATTTTTTTGTACAATTTGATAAGAAGAGCTGGACAAAATATTGTCAGTGAAAACTGTTTTTTAAGGAAAGCTTTAGTATTGGTGTGAAGTTTTATCCTCTAATTTCCTCCTTTCACAAGCGTAACGGTTGAAAGAGACATATGTAAGACTTGCCAAGGAAATCCTTTATAGATGTTCTGGAAATGTGAAGATCAAAGCATGTCTGTGACTGAGTAGTTTGGTTTTGTTTTTGTTCCAGCACCTGGAGAGACAGTAACTGCCTGATGCCTTCAGCACTCCAAGTAACCTTTCTAAAATGATGTTGGAGGCAATATTGGTCCCGAAGGTAGAAAGAACAATGATGTTTAATCTGCTTTGTGTGGTTTGTCTAGCTGTTTTCAACAACAGTTGACTAACTACTTCTTTTTACTTCTTTGCAAATCTGACCTTTGTGACTTTGTTATTTTTATTTAGCTTGGAGAAAAGGAGAGGTATGAACTAGCTTCACTCTGAAAGGAGGAAGGGAAGGAAAGTCTCTAGAACTTCTGTAACAGTCTAGAGTCCAGCTTGAAATAATGCTCCAGAGGTTGATTCAGAAACATCATTTTTTCCCCACCTATTCACTGATCTCTTGCTTCCGAAGTCTGTAAAAAGTACAAAATTTAATACAAAGGTTCATTCGCTTAAACTACTCTGCTTTCCCACTTCTGCTGGGAAAGTTTCCTCATTCTTATTTCCCTGCATCTGCAGTTACTGAGCCCTCGTCTTAAAATTCAGCTCACAGAATTGTTGCCATGAGAATATAGAGAATTACAGTAGTGAACATTCAAGAGCTTTGAGGAGGATATAGATTGTCATGCTTAAGGGCTTAAACTAGATGAATTTTTTCTTGAAAGCAAATAATGTCATAGCTGCCTACCAAATAGTTTCAAACATGGGGTTGCCCCTAGCTGCAGGTTGACAGAGTGGGTAGGTTGCTTGTCTAACATGTAGCAAGTGCAATCTTTGTAGTCTTCACTACCTTCTCTCAATTGTGCATGAGGTTTGGGTCCCAAGGATTTGCAGATGGAAAGCTAGCTGTGTTTCTGTTGTGAACTCCTGTAAGCTTGGTTACTGAAACTGAGCCCCAAACTGGAACTTCATCTGAAAAAAAAAAAAAAACATACCTAATCTTGAAGAAACAATAGCACACATTTTCTGCTGTTAGTTAATGAATCATGTATTATTGTCATGTATACTGAACTCCTAGTAATACTTACTCAGTTTTTCTAGAAATCAACATCGTCAATCCCGTGGTTCTTCACTGAACCTCAGAACAGAACTTCCCAAAGCGCTAGCTGCAGGTAGACACCTAACTGTGTTTAAATCAAGAGCAGTGATTTACTTGATCATCATCAGTAGATTTTGAAAATGCAGTGGTAAAGTTATAGACGTACATTTTATTCTCTGCACAGCCTTTACATTTTGAAGAAGTAAAGGAAGCCAAAGGGGCTCAATGTGCCTAGCTGCCTGAATGTTCGCATATCTTTTCCAAGTGGTTTTGTAGCCCCTGTTTGGTTTAGTGTTGTACCACCTTTACTGTGGCAATACTTAGTCTAATTACCTAAGTAGGTAGTTATGTTGTGAAGGAGGCTATCTTCTGATTTTTCTGACTTAAAAGATGCATAAAGAGAACATGTGGTTTTGATTTGTTTGGCTCAGGAACAGTCTGGTTTCCACTTCGATGCCAAGTGTGGTTAGGAACATCACCGGTATCTGTGTACGTTCCTTTCTATCGAGCTTTAAGACTAGAGGATGGACAGCTGATAGCAGTTGACAGAACATACCCGGTTCTCTGAAATAATAGTAATTAAAGCACTTGGTCTTGTAGATACTTCATTAGAGAGACCAGCAAGTGGTAAAGAGAGGCAATTGCATCACAAAATTCAGCCATAGTTTTGGTCATTCACATGCAGGTTTTTCCAGATTTGGAGGGCACAATGTTGTGTTGCCAGAATCAAAGACAAATTTTTGGAGGTGAAAGTAAAAGTTGAAGAAATGTTGTACCGCAGCTTTGTAACTGTTTGATATCTTATTACTTGGTTTTAGGTCATTTTCCCAACCACTAATCCTTGGTTAGGCTTCCAGTGTTTCTCAGCATCATTGAAAGTAAGATTAACAGGTGAGCCTACGGCAAGGAGTCCTGGTGTTCTGACGGATCACTTTCCAATAGCAGGACCAACATTTACAGTCAGGTAGTACAAACTTTCTCTGTAGGATGCAGTTCTGTGATGTGATAAACAAGCTCCACATTCCCAGTAGCGATCTGAGCGCTTTGAACATCCTGTGTGAAATACATCAAGATTCACTTCCAGCTTTGATATTATCTGATACTCCAGGATCCTATTTTCCATCCTGGTTGCTCTCAGAAGGGCAGGGGGCATGCAGATGAGGACATTCCCGTGGGATGAAATTGCTGTTCTGAGTCAGGGTCTACATGGTTTTTCATCCGTCCCATCCATGGCCAGCGTAACAGCAGCACCGAACACAGTTAGGCTCCGATTCACAGATGTTAAATTGCTACATCACTGTGTGAGTCAGACTGTAATTTGGAATGAATATTACGTTCACATCTGTTTCGTTATCTCGTGTTTCATGTAACTTCCCACTTTGAAGTCAATACAGCCCTTTTATAACCAAACGCACATTTGCCCTGTTTCTCAGTAAATTTTAGGAGATGTCCCATCTCTCAATCTTCCTTTCACTGAAAGACTGTATCAAGGGTTTACTGGTTTGTTTTGTTTTCTTAAGAGAAAAATAAGCCTTTTAAACGTGGAGGAAAGTGAAACCGTTCTGAAGAGCTAACTAATCCTGCAAAATCTCTGCTCAGATTGTAAACCTCTCTCGTTATGCTAAATTCGAATTAGATGGGGAACAATAGCTCAAAGAGGCATGGAAAAATGTATTATAGGCAGAGTGCTGCTGTTTTCCTTTTTCATTAAAGCTAACCCCTCTATTTCTTTTTACATAAATTATACTTAGAATTGTGCTATATTTGATTATGCTCTTCAGGCTAATGAAAATCTAACGTTTGTGATTCTATCAAATTAGCCCTGAATACTGAGAAACTATTTAGTAGTCTGTGCAGCATGGCCTCTATTAATTGCTGTTTGATTTAATATATATGAATACACTTTATAAAGTGAATAAAATTCCAGGTGAAAATTTACAGTGTATGAACAATATATTGTTGGAAAAATATATTGTTACAGACTGTATATAATAATTCAAGCTTGTGCATGCATGCTTATGTGGGAAGGTATGTGGACTTTAAATATTTAAAGTAATCTGGAATTCTATCTTTCACTGTTCCTGCCATCATTTAGTTTCCTCCTTCTGTAGTATGTCAGTGAGGTTTTTGTCACGCAGAGCACGTTGATGCTGCCATAATGGCCACATCCTTCCAACTTCTGTATGCGTAACCTGACTCTCATGAGTAAAATCTGTATCAGTGAAATTTCTTCTGTATTTCATGCACAAAATAGTAGACCTGAATGAGATCTTGCATCAGATAAGCTGTAAGTATGCTTTAAAACCTGTTTATTTCGCAATGCAGAGGGCTAAACATCAGCTTTGTGGGTTTGTTGTGTAAATAATTACTAAGTTGGTTGGTTGAGAAGCAAATACACTGATTTCAATAAGCTGTTTTGTTTAAAAGACTGTAACCAAGTACTAACCAATTTTGTTGCTGAAAATTATTATTACATAGAGTCAGACTATGTGACTGTTGAAATAACTTTAAATTTGGTAAGTGTTAATACCTGATTGGGTGTTGTTTTGTCTTTCATTCCCTCACCTCTTCTGGCATTTCTAGTTTGCCTATTCTTTTTGTTGTCGTTAATTTTATCACTTAGTTAAAACAATTTTAACAAGAGTAATAGAGGAAGAAAACAGTGACTACATTTAAAGTATTTCAGAGTATATTTAGATAGATGAGGTCAGTGGGAGTTAATTAATTTTTTTTTTTTTTGTATTATTGAGTGTGTCCAAGCTGCTTCTGAACCAGAGCAGTTAATGTTAAGAACTTAAAGGGAAGAGTTTAGGTCCTACAAGACTGAAGAAGGTCAGAGATTAAGGATGAGGATGACCTAAGGAAGGAAAGTCTGGCATGAGTAACTGGATTATTCAGGCAGGTACCAGGGTGAATTTGGGAACACTCGGTTTCTGTGCCCCAACAGCAGAGCAAGGCTGGGAAGAATAATCAGCACAAAGTTGTTGAGCACAAATTACATCAAACAAATCTAGTTTCTTGTTTTGATCAAAAGGCTAGCAGAATAGATAAATAGGAAGAAGGAAACTTACTGAAATTTCATAGACCATTGCATTTAATAAACACCTTGTGTTCTCCTCAATCCAGTTCTAGTCAGCATGCGAAATGAAGAATCACAAGATAAACAGAAATCAGGATTTGACTGAATAATTAAAAGTATTACACTGTAGAGGAAAAAAAAACAACACAGCCAGTATGTGTTAATGGGATTGCTCTATGTAAGTTAATGGAGGTATTAATATTTCTGTGGATTGAAAAAAAAGAATACAATATGAAACTATATGAATGCAGTAATGCCCAGAACTAGAGGCCTTGGATGGAGTACTGTGGCCAAGGCTGGGTACTGCTCTTGAGATGAAAGAGCATAGAAACCATGTTTGCTTGGTCTGGAAAATGGTAAGGAAATGTGGATGTAATAACAGTCTCGGAATGTTTTAAGAAAAAAAAAAAGGGGGGGAGGGGAGAGGGGAGTGAGGAGCTTCCTTTAAAGATGTCAGGATGTCAGTAACATTTTTTTTTTTTTTTTTTTTATGCCTCTTGAGCAATGACAAGGAGTAATGGAGAAAAATAAGGAAAATATCTGATTATAACTGTAGTGAGGCATTACAAATGGCTGCGATGTCCTTTATTTGGAACTATATTAGACAAACAGCTCTGGGGTGGTCAAAATCTAATTAGTCTCATTGCAAGGCTTCCTGATAGCCCTTCCAGCCCTATATTTCTGTGATTCTATCACAAGTATTTAAAGATCTAACATGACTGTATTACTGCGTCTCTGAAACCTCGCAATATGTGGACTAAAAATAGCTGTATATCCTTCTGCATTAGAATTTGTAAGCGCAGTTTTCCTAGCCTGCAGCGATGTAGACCAAAGCATTCTTCACAAGCAGCAATATTAAACTACTCCGTACAGCACACAAAGATGTATTAAAACAAATACAGCCTATCATTGTCTGTCTGGACGAGGCATTGAAGAAACAGGGAATGCCCTAGGCAAGATGGTCCTCCTTCAATCCCACTCAGTCAAAAGAAGACCAGAGAGGAGAAACCGCCTCTTACACATAAATACATTTGAAACTTTCCTAAATGGAGGCTTTATGCATAGACCTGAAAGGAAAGCAGAGCCATAAAAAGGCTTTTCCGAGAGCAATCTTCTGAAAGTTCCAGCGTATTAGAGAAGTTTTTTAAAAGATGCTGAACATGAGTTTAGGCCCCTAAGATCTTGGGATCTTAAAATTTGTGACTCTGCTGAAGCCAGACAGAATAACAATTTCTTATGCAGTCCTTATTTGCCGGGGAGCGAAATTTTGCTCCTAGCCGGAGTGCTAGAATAAAGCCCTGTAGCTGTAGAGCCTCTTCTAAGCTTGAAACAATTCAGAAAGGAGTGTAGAGCCAAAGGATGCTCATGGTGTTCTGTTACACATGTTTGTTTGGGAGCAAGTGTCCGGAATGGCCTGTGCAGAGGTTCTCCCGTGCTAAACAAGCCAGATCTTATTTTACATCATCGATCACTCCCTGGTTATGGTATTTACGTCCGCTTTTATTATTGACTAACGGTTGAGTAGAAACAGAAGTTTATACTTCAGTTATGTAATGTTTCTCCTTAAAATTCATCATCACGGTGGTTTCCTTTTAAAATTAACACAAGTTTACTCACAGATTTCTCCTGTGTTCTTAGAATTTGTGACAGCTGCTGTTCTGACCCTACAGTTCCTGTAGCTTTAAAGACCATTTTGCTCTGAAATAATAACTCGCGATAGCCAAATGGCACTGCCATTCCCCTGAGACATTAATATTAACACTGCTACCTGTTTAGGCTGGATGTATGGAAATAACTTATTGCCTAACTTTTATCAGTTATTAGGATTAAGTATTTAAAACACAATGCAATTGAGTACTTAATGAAAATAAAGATGTATACAATTTGGAGCGTCTCAGTAGTGAAGTACTCTAGTGGGTAGTTGGAGTATTTGGAAAATTTAGTAGAGCTACTCTAAATTAAGACTTGAATTAAGACTAACACGGTGAACTGAGAACCAGTGGACTAATCCCGAGAAGTGAGAGCTGTAGGGGTTTTTTTTTCCACAGAAAAAAGCAAACAGTATTATTGTACACCACGTGGAGCTTGGCTAATCAGAGGCGAAGCATAGTGTAGTAGTCAAAAGTGAAGTAGCACTTGAAAAGCGTCAGAAAGCACACGAGTCCTTCAGCATTTGCTTTATTCCGTCCTTCATGTAGAAAATGTCAAGTGCCACTTGAAATGGAAATACGCTTTGAAACACCCAAACAACGTTCACTTTTCTCCTAGCTGTAGGTCGGCTGCTGGAGAAGTATCGTATTTCAGATTCCAGAAAAGACTGACTATTGCCAGCGCCTTATCATCTGCGCTCTACATTGTGATATAACTATTCTCTCTCCCATACCTCGGTTATCTCCACAGGGATGTCTTCCATGGGATTTTTTCCTCTTTGGTGGATTTCCAGTCAGATATCTGTCATGGTGGAAAGAGACATCCCGGTTTGGAAAAGGGTATGCCTGAAAGGATGTGGAATTGATGGCTTCTGGCAGCGCTGCAGCCACTTTTGAGTTCTAATTTATACCAGGCAGACATAGGATGCCATCTGGTCGTGCCAAAGCGATTTGAAAGGAATCACAGAAATACACGTTTGAGTTGGCCATCTGTCCTCGTGTCTGTAACATCATAGAGGGAGGTATTGGCATGTCTGAGGCCAGGAGCTGAGCTTTTGTTGTTTGTCTCGGAGGTTAGGGAAGTAGGATCTGGCACTACCCTCTGGTAGTAGAAGTCCTTCAAGTTGTTCAAGCTTGATTGTGTAACATGAAAGGGGAAGAATGCCAACTGATGTCTGCGTCTTTGGTTTCTCACTCATTAGCTTACGTTTCTTGGCAAAACCATGTGTTTGGGGGTGTATGTGTGAGGGGAGGTGGGCGTAGATGTACCCAGTTCTGAAACCACTCAGAAGTAGTTGCCTTCTCACCTCGGGTGAGGAAGTAACATGGTGTTAACAGGTCAAAGAAGTGAAGATACTTTTTTCCTTCTGTGTTTTTTTTTTTTTTTTTGGTTTGGATTTTTGTTGTTTTGGTTTGGGGGGGGGGGGTTTGGG
>WHYT01017925.1:95705-118262 GCA_009806455.1 Tetrax tetrax
TTTACTTCAGAGCTTTGGTGCTCACACATCACACCAAACACTTAGAATAAGTGATTAGGAGTTTGATGGATGAGTCCTTCCACTTATTTCTTTTTTTAAAAAAAGGTTCCCTCCTCGCAGCTGGGACCATATGAGTTACCCAAACACAGATGAATAGATTAATTCTTTACTAAAAAGGTAATGCTAGTAATTATCTCATTAAGGCTGTTACATTGTTATAAACTTTCTTGAGCACTTTGTCATTTGAAGTTACAGAACCACTGACTGATTACTGGAAGTTAAGGGTGAAAAGGTTGGTTTTATAAACTCCTAAAATTACCAAAACCAGATACTTTTCCTATTTGGGATTTTTCAGATTGGTTGTTTTGATTTTGAGTTTGTTTTCATTTGGGTGTGTGGTTTTTTGTTTATTTGTTTGTTTGTTTGTTTTCTGGCAAATGAAGGAATCTAGATATCTGACATTAATACTAAAAGATAAATAAAACTTGTCAGGTAGTGGCAAATGCTATGGAAAATAGGGTAGTTGAGGGAAATGAATCTTCTTCTGACACCTCTTTTCACAAATAAGCTACTGGATTTAGAAGGATATTAACAATCCATTTATATTATTTCTCTAAAGCATCTCTTTCTGTGTTTCTGTTATTTTTAAAAATGAGCTTTTGTTCTGGTTGGGCTCAGTGTCCCAGCATAAACGTGTATTTCCTCTGTAGACGGAAAATTGCAGTTACATTTCCAGATGAAGGAAACTACCACACAGCACCCATAGACTCTCTGGTAGCAGTGCTCAAAAAGGAGGCCAGGCTCCACAAGGTAAATATATTAGGTAGATACCTTCCACATGGAACTTGATATTTTGTCTTCTCTTGTAAGCCCCATCAATGCAAATTAATGCAAGTACAAGTTACACATTGAAGGGGGATGGTTTTCAAGCATTTTCCTAGAGATTGAATTCCAGCAGATCAGCAGCTGGACCAGGAAGGCTGATCACACTTAGGACAAGAACTGTTTGTATTTCTGTGGAGGTTCATTCTCATCAGACGTTAGGATAGCAATTGAGTTTTGCTCATGAGCAGGTTCTGGAAGTCAACGCTTCAACAATATCTCTTCTCAGATCTAACTCCTTGCACGGTGCTGCACATGCACAACTATAGACACGTCTGCCACCACTCTGCGTGTCCGGTAATGTGACCTCTCTACGTGCAGTTGGTTTGCGCTTAAGCATTTCTCAATCATACGGGAAAATAGTTTGACCAGACTTGAGTTTCAGCTCCCATCAAGGTCTGGAATGTCTCCTGTTTAGGAATTCAGGAGGAGGAATGATGCAGGAAATAAAGATGCACCGAAATCTCCTTTTGTGGGTTGGTCTGTTTTTTTTCCACTTTTATTTTAATCTGCGAATACTCATCATACAAATGCTCATTTATAGGAAGGAACTCCTAGAGATGTTGTATTGTGTAAACCAAAAAAAAAATTGATAAAATACTCCCAAATTCTCTAGTTTTTATGTTTGCATGCAGAACTTGTAGTAAAATAGTGCTAATCTCCAGGTGTGCTAGCTCTGCATACCTAGCAAACTGAGCTTGTAAGTGGGTCTAACATTATGGATGCTTAAATTGGGATTCAGTCAACTGTTAGCAGCAAATACGTACCGGGACAGTTTTGCGCCTGCTGATAATGCCTGGTGATACATGTTTACATGCGTGTGGTATCTAAAAAGGCTCAGGTGGAGTTTCTTTGAACAGTTTTCCAAGCTTGGTATTTTTAACAGCTGAATGCTTTCTTTGATCTTGTGTTTGATGCTGTATCAGCAAAGCAAATGTGAGTTTTGTCAGGGACGTAGGAGCTGGATCAAACCCATAGAGAGAATTTAATCCTGGTAATATTAATGTTGATGCATGGATTCACTAAATACTGCCTTTTTTAGTGAATGAGAATGCCTTAAACTCTTGCCCTTAACTCTGAATTACAGTTCTCTCCTATTTAGCAGGGGAAAATCGTGGTACATGTTTTTGTGATGGGAGGGTGTGAGAATGAGAATGCAGGGGGACACCACGTTTGAACATGAAAGCCTTTTTGATTTGTCAATGTACAGAAAGAAAATAAATGATAAGGCAGAGAATTCAGAACTTGTGGAGAGCGGGAGACCGTCCTTCTCGCCTCTTGGAAAGCAAACCTTGGGAAATACAAAGTGCAGATCACAGCGGTTGGTCCCAGTGTGCTGCTTGGTATGCAGCGAATCCAGCGAGCAAGGCCCTCAGCAGCAATCTTTAGAATCTATTACATTTGTTCCACAAAGTCACTCTAAACCTATTTAATCTCCTTCATCACTGCTTCTGATATCTGCACCTTATGCACTGACTAGACAGCTGAAGAAGAGATTTATAAGGCAGCGCCCTCAGTTGATTGTTAGAAGGCCAGTTTTTACACTTTAGGAAGGGCAATGTTTCATTTCACTTTATTTTTTACTTTATTTCTCCCCTACTGCGTAATGCTACCACTGACCCAGCAATACTTCTTGGTTTTATTAACTACCCCAAAATTAAATGGTGATTATCGGTACCGCCTTCTCAGGGATTACCTTGCACAGTAACGTCGTCCACCTTCTCCACATGGAAACACTGGGGGGAGAAAAATGGTGAGGGACTGTGGCTTTTGTGTTTATTCAGAGGCTTTTTTGAACCAGGCATTTAGTAGCAGATTGGTCTTTTTTCAAAGTTCTTTTGAGGGCACGGAGGGCACAGAAGCTGTGGCAGAAATCCCGAATGCAGCAGAAGGAGCAGCTTGTTTCACACACTAGTGCTGGCATTGGTAAGCAGGGATTGGCAGGGGGACTGAGTAAGGATCTCTGGACTGGGAAGTAAATCAGCAGCTTGCTTTTTCTGTGGTTTATGTTCTCTTTGTTAAAAGGCCAGTGCTAAGGAAAGGGAGACGGAGAACATGGTAAACTTGCTGTGGAATTTTTAAAAGCATTCAGTACTGATCTGAGACATTGAAGTTACCAAAACCCCTACCTGAAGTCAAAGAGGGAAGAGCTAATCCAATGTTTTGTGCTTTAAGAAGTCCTGTTGCTAGAGAATGAACTTTAGGGGAGTAGGCAAGACTCTAAGGCAGTCACATTCCCAGCAGCAATGGCAACTTGCCCTCTCAGGTGTGAGCTGAATTTGCAGGAGACATCTCTGTCACATCGGACTATAAATCTGCTGTCGCTGCCGTGTCAAGGTCCCTCTGTCCCTACAATTGCACTGGTATTGCTGGGAGATGTCCCTGTGGCCTCGCCGCTTCGCACGTGCTTTTACAGGGAATGACTAGTTCTCTGTAGGCTGATGGAAGCTGGTAGTGATAGAGGTGAAGAACTATCTATTTTTCCCCCTCAAGACTTCTTACAGTTCAGAGGGGGAATGTATGTCTAAAAACATTATGGGAAGGCTAAATAAAATTAACCCAAAGCATAAGGGGCCTTGGAAGAAATTTCCTAGAGAGAAACAAAATTGTGCTGTGCTCTTGCTAGTGATTAAGTACTGCTAATGTTATAGTTCTAGCCACTGAAACTCAATTCTCTTACTTAATTGTGTATTGTCGTGAAAAGCAGTGTTTCATCAGTTTAATAATGATTATAAATTATGAAGTTGCTTGAAAACTGTATTTTATTTCAAAGGTAAGTGTTATTTGGACTTCGTCAGCTGATACCGCATGCTAATCTGAAGAGTAAGGAGATCAGTAGGTAGAACTTGTTAAATTGATCAGTAATTTCCTGTTGCCTTTTCTTACTAAGCTCCTGACTTTTAACACACATGCTTCACAATTCAAAAATCGAAGTCTGTCTCTTGAAAGATCTGGGAGACGTCAAATAATATCTCCATCACAGGCTTTGTGGACTTTATAATTAAATAAACTTCTGAAACATGGCATAATGTTCAGAAATTTCCCTGCCTGCTGTTCTATGGAATTTCTTCTTAACAGAGAGCTAATAGTATTTTGGAGGCTTCTGACTGTAACAAATGAAATACCATCTGCTAAAAAAATTATGGCAATTCTATCATCTTCAGAGCATCCCTTCTGGTTATTGTGGGCAAAATAGAGTGAATGTTCAGAGAAAACAATGAGACAGGAACTAGTGTCATCTTTATTTTATTGCTTATATTCTGGCCCCAGTGGTAGTCTCCACATAGACCTGGGAACTCGCTGCGTTAAATAAAGTATAAATTGAGTGGTGCCAGGTTGAGTTGAATTCATAGCAGAGAGAATGACCTCGTCAAGGCAATCAGGGTTGCGAGAGTTGCATTTCCGCTTTTCAAATATGTTCATTTTTATTTTTATCTTACGAAAGACATGGAGAGAGGGATGAGAAATGTGGAAGGAGGTGAATGACAGCTGAGAATTTGTGAAAAAGGATGGATGGAAAAGTGGGTTACTGTCACAGTGAAGATGATGCCGTGAGGAAGGAAGCCAGCGAGCAGTCTAGGTACTATGCCACGAATGGTGTTAAGGAGTTTGAAGGAGATGAAGCAACAGTGTCATCTCTGCTCGCAAGCTCTGGGGTAGTACCCGCTGTGCTGGCCCTGGAGATCTGTTCCAGTTCTGACAGTCTAGAACCAAAGGCTAGGAAATCACAAGCGAAAATCACAAATAAAATACAGAATAAAAAGATCAATCTGTAGATCTTTGGGAACAGTGAACATCTGCTAGCTGCTTTTTTAGCTCTGGTGCTGCTCTGTTATGTTTGGGGTTTTTTTAGTACTCTTTTCATTTAGGACAATCATGTTTGGTTTGCCTTAGCTCAACAGGTGAAGAAGGGAAGCTGGTGCAGGTTGTATCTTCAGAGAAATGTTTCCTCCAGTGAAATGAAATCTGAAGGCACTTGGGATTCCCACCTGATCTCTGTTAGCTTTGTTTACGCTATTGTTCTGGACAGTAAACAAAAAATTGTGTCTTTTGTTGACTGGCTTCTTTTCTGTGAAACAACACACTCTGAATTATTTCTATCACATAAGTTTCTTATAATGAAAAATTCTAAAAGCCCTTTGTTCTTTCACTCCCCCTAATAACAGAATCAAAAAGGCTAGTTGTGCAGGGACTGGTAACAAATTGTAAAGGTAGATATGTAAAATATTGCTCTTCATTTTCCAGTCCTCTAAAATTAATGATTTTAAGGTTAAAATACACACCATACCCTACGAAGTTTTCTGCATGAATAAGGGAATGAAGCGTTTTCTTTGAACAGCCACAGTGCCGCTGTGTGCTGGAGAGCCTTGCTTTCTCCACCTTGAATCTCTTGGGTTCTGTCACCGTCACTTTATTGAAGATGCTGAGACTCAGCCTTTTCTTTTTCCAGCTTGGAGAACAAGCGCTTTGACTCCATCCGCAGCTTTCTGAGGAAGTAGCTGAATCTTACACTGTTTTTCCAGTTAAAGAACCTGCTGAGGTGTGCATGGTGGACCCCAAAAGGTGTGTTTGTGTACCCTGTGATGATCTTCCACAGAGAGAAATGGGGTTTATTCACCAGTGTTTACATTTCTGGTTGATAACTGAAAATAAAACTGTTGTAGAGGTTTGTAATCAAGCCAAAGGGATGTTTATATGGAGGAAGAGACTTAAGTTCCAAGAAATACTGGCTCACATCAACTTGTACTGTTCAAGGAGTTCAGTCTTGAGGGGAAAAAAAAAAAAAAAGAAAACCTATGTCATAGGATATCTTCTGTTCAGCTTGACTTGTATCATACAATTTCCCCTCAGCACAAAATAAAAATGAAATGAGCCGACATAGATAACAGATATGAATGCAGACATTGTAAGACATCTAAACTAAAAGTATTTGGGCTGGTTTTTATACGTGAATATATGAATGTCATCAGCTCACCTGGTTTAATCATTCCCTTTTTGCTGCCAGGGAAAACAAATTTGTATTGTACAATAGGTCAAGGATCTGGTAGGGAACAGAATGTGCCTGTATAAACAGGGAGCACAGCTACAGCTGTGAAATGCAATAGTGGATCTAACTTTTCCTTGAAGATGACATTTTAATAAACGGTGACTTCTTGCAGAGGATGGGCTGTTAGATTAGACTAGATCGATTCCTATGTGCTTCCAACTGTACATAAAAAAAAAAAAAATAGACTATATTCAACCAGTTGACACACTTTATTAGCAGGCCAATATTCTAGTCTACTCGGCTGACATAATGACACTGCTCGGTCACATAGAGAAAAATAAACAACCGTTTAATAACGCTCAAGGATTAAGTTGGCAAAGTCAAACCCTCGAAAGCTGACGTACAGAAATCCCAGTTTTGAACTTCTGTATTTTATCTGTCACTTCTGTGTGTAAAATTTACCAAACTCTCATATATGTCCCCCTAGATCAATGTATACACATTTTTTTCTCTGTGGCCCTCCT
The DNA here is from genome assembly GCA_009806455.1 of Tetrax tetrax. Taxonomy (NCBI): domain Eukaryota; kingdom Metazoa; phylum Chordata; class Aves; order Otidiformes; family Otididae; genus Tetrax; species Tetrax tetrax. Next base: position 102,099 of record WHYT01017925.1, read on the forward strand.
CTTAGGGAGTCCACAGAGTAGACAGCTACCACTGACTGAGTGGCAATTCAATAATTTTTTTAGTGTTCAGTGTCAGGTACCCAGTTCTAGTTATTAGACAACATCCTAATATCACACTTGATTACAGATTTATTACTGTTCTCATGGGCTGTTCATGGAGTTCATTATCATAGCATCTAAGTGTTTCACAAACGCTAACAGGTTTATCTTCACAACTCATTCTGAGTGGTGGTATTGTTATAGACTCCTCTGAGAATTTCTTTGCCATTCTTTAATTATTTTCCACTGAACATATGCAAATGGCAGCTTCAGATACTGCAATTCCATCAAAATTGGGCAGGTATTTCTTGGACATCAATAAGTATCTCCCTGATTCTTGAATGTCACCTTTGCCACTGATCCGGCAGTAATCAGTAATCCAGTGCACATTTCAAAAGCATGAATGCTAGAAAACCCATCAAATGAGCACTTATAAGATTATTTACTTGTTTTAATTGTTAAACTTGTGTATTTTCTCTGGCTTTATTCTTGGAAAAAGCTAAGCATTTTTAATTTTTTTTTTTGTTAAAAAAAAAAACAAAACAAAACAACTTTCCAAACCAGTTTTTCCCATGGACTGGAGCCCAAGCTGTTTAAAGCCTGCAAAATGTTAAGCAACTGATAATGAGATTTGAGAAAAGTGTGCCAGAGAAAACCAACCATAAATGATACTGCTTATAAATATCATGCAGCTCAGTAGCTTCCAATTTGTTATAACCCAATTGTGAAAATAAATCATGATGTATTCATGTGATACAGAGTATTCTGAAACTCTACTGGGACATTATATATAAATTCTAACAAATATTTTTAGGCCAACTGGCCAGTGTTAAGTCAGATATTTTAATTAGTTGAAGAGTTACTTCAGAATGTTGGTAGGAGCCCGTTGTGTTTCCACCAGTCCACCCGTTGCTCTCATCGGCTGAGCTGACATCTGGTCTCCAAAGGCTATTTCCTTTCTCTATACTGCAAGTAGGTCATCTCATGGCAGCAATACGGGAAGTAAAAGGTAGAAAAGAGAGAAAAGGGAAGAAAAGTAGCAAAGAATCTGGGAAAGATCTGTCGAGACCCGTAGAACTGACATAATCTGTCAATGGGAAATCCAACAGTAACTCTCTGGAAGAACCAGGTTATAACCCAGACTTCTGAAAAGCTACACGCTCCACAGCAAGAGGGAAATATTTGCAAGAACTAAGTAGCACACGTGCATGAAGGGCGAAGTTATTTCCATCCTAATGAATCCTTTGCTTTCTTGTGTATGGAGTGAAGAATTTGTTATACAAGATAGAAATTACTAGTGCACTGTGTGGATGAACAGCAAGGGCCAAATTTAAAGTTTTTCAAAGGATTCAGTGATAGTGGGTTTTAGCACATGCTCATCCTGTGTTTTATGTGCCTTTACACTTAGTTGCTGATGCGAAACGTAATTCCCCTTAGATGTCACCTTGGAGGCGCTGAAATGGCTGTGAAAATCCCTAGGCAGCAGTTAGCAGAATTAATGTGTGTAAAAGGTGACATATCATGACATTACATGACGGCAGTCAGCTTCTTGTATTGTAAAGCTCTCTACATATCCTTCTCCTCTGAGCATGTTCTCTTTTCTTTCTTCTTAAGTGAGTTTTGCTTTTATGGGCTAAGATGGTATTTTTGTTTTCAGAAGGTGTCCAAAAGTACCAGACTGATGCTTGTGTCTTCTCTGTGTGTGTATGGCCTTTGGGAATGTTGATGAATGTAATTTTCATATGATTGTGCAACAGTTTTAATAGGGTCTTAACTGGGAATGGAGAGGTGAGATGAAAGTTTAAAGAAAGGATGATAGCACTTCTCATCTGTGCTTGAAGGGGTTTGAGGTATGCCAGGAGGTGAAGTCTCAGGGGGTGTAGTGTACATGAAAGCTACAAGGAGGAAAAACTTTTAAAAGCTGCGGGGATTCATCTGCCAAAGCCCCAGATGCGGGGAAGGGCAGCAGGCACGAAGTCTTCCCTGGTGCTGCATTATCAGCCCTGCAGCACTAGGATGGAAATGCTGTCCTTGCCTGCAGGATTGTCCTCAACAAAGATCTCTTGTAAGTTCTGAATAGCAAACTTCATCCTTAACATCATCTTGCATTGGTTAAAAATGACAAAGAACAATACTTGTAAAACTGAGAACACAAGAACAGTATTGTCTCTAAAGCTGCTCTTTCTGTAGGTATCTGTTTCCTTCTCTTTCCCTGTAGGTTTTTCTAATGCCCTCCTGTTCTGATTCCTCCAACTATTCTATCACAGAAACATCTCAGATACCTTCATGTTTACCGAGGAAATTCCGCTGTTCTTCGTGGAATTCTTGCTGTTTTCTCATCGCAGTGTTCAGTGGGGTATTGTGATCTCACTCAAATGAGTCTGAATATGTTACATCTAATTTCTGATTCTAGCGTAATTCAGCTCACTTCAATTAAGCATGGCTACAAAGGCTGTTCCTCATTCACCTGGGTTTAACCTACAGTTGTACAGCCTTTCCATCTGTTTCATAATTTAAAAAAAAAAAAAAAATATTATAACTATTTCCAACTCTTAATCTGATGGTATTTCCACATCTTACACAGCAGTTCCTGCTCTTAGTGGCGAAGAAGGAACAAAGGGAAAAAAAGAACCAACCAACCAAAAAGCTCTAGTAAGAGCCATGTAGTTTGTTTGGCATTTGAATGAGTTGAATTTTTTCTACCCTCCGTTCTAAGTGCTATCTTGCTAGCTCAACATCTCGCCAATAATCAGTTTGTCACTTATCTGTGATTACAAATCAACAAAGTTGGTTATTTCAGCAGCGTGCCCGCTGCTGACGGCGATCAGCTCACAATCTGATAGCACGCTTGCTGTAATGTAGAGACTTGAAGGAACGTGCTGCTCTGAGGTGTTCACCTGGGTATGAGCAGCTGTACAGGTGTGAAGTACTAAGTTCTCCATTAAACTAAAATTCTTTTTGCGTCATTGTCCTCCCTAAAGCTGTTCATCATTCTTTTTTTTTCTTTCCTCTACTCTCTGTATTTAGGATTTATATGTGCTTTGTGTGATGCTGCGTAGAATTAAGTGCATTGTTTTAAACAGTGTGCACCAAGGAGCACTTAGCTGATGTGCTGGAAATGGTGCTGCTGACTGTGGATGGAAACTACATCCCAGGTCACTCTCGTGCAAAATTATAGCCCTACATATTTACATGAATGTTTTATCAAAGAGAATAAGCTAGAATATTAATCTGAATTAAATAAGTTTTCATCCACTTCCTTCCCATGGGATTTCAGTGATTTACACCAGTGAAATTCTTTTAGGGACAGACTAGTAAGAAATAAAACTACATAGAATGTACTCTTAAGTGTAGAATATAGAAGAAAGGGTAAGGTGACCCAGCAACTCTGATCTCTCATTTTTATGATTCCTTTGGGGGGGGAGGGGGGTGGGGTGGAAATAATCTCTTGAACTAAGTTAGTTCATTGTAGCAAAATTGCTAGGAAAGATTCCCATGGGACACTTGCATAACTGACCATTAGGAAAAAACTGGCACAGTGAGGAGAATGCAGCAGATACATTTTCTGTTCTCGTTATTATCTTTGGCCCGAGCGCAGGACAGGGTTATATAATCGCAGTTAGAGTCTGTCTTGCATTCTAATGCGCTGATCAGCGCCTCAGGATCTCGCCAAGACCAGAAAGCGGCATTCAGATTAACTCAGGCTTGGGGCAAATGGAAAACCCTGCCTGAACAGAAAACAGCTGAAAGCGGGTTGAAGGATGTTCAACTTACAAATGCTGCGGACTGCACAAAAATCTCAGCTAGCAGCTTTGTAACTGTTGTTATAAAAGCAGAAAGTAAGGGGTATAAAAGTTAGTCTGGGCTGTGGCCTTTCCTCGCCTCGTTGTTCAAAGGTATCGTAGTGATTCTTTACTGCTCTACTGCATTGGGAAGTTTCATCTCCCTAAAAAAATAAATCTGTGTCAAATTGCAGATTATTAGTACTGATGTGTCTCAAAACAAGTGTGGTTTTGCTCAGGAAATAAAAACGTTAGTATTGGAAACCAAGGCGAAGATTATTTCCAGTGCAAACACAACTGCTTTTGAGACCTCCTGTAGTTCACGATGAGGTTCTGTTTTGGTGGTGTCACTCTGCAGGACATTTGAACGGAGTTGTGACCACAGTTATGGCAATGGGAGTGAAAACTTCTGGAGTTTTACTAGTTGTGTGTGACCTGAAAGCTCACTGAAACGAGTGGAAGGGCTTCTATTAATTACAGTAAGTGCTGGAGGAGAAGGTCCTTGGCCTGGTCTTTTAAAGACCTGGATATTCTGATTCCCCCTCTCTTCCAGCTCCTCCCTGGAATTGTTCAGCTCTATGGGTAACTGAGTTCCTTTCTAGAAAGGCCTTGTAGTGACAGTGAGCTTGACAGATCATTTAAGGAATCATTTGAGCTCTGCTTGAGCCATGTGGAATGGAGTGTTGAAATGCCACGCCACGGGGCAGTGCAGCAGAGGAGCTGCAACACGGGTTGCTGGAGCGGCTCCCCCAGCCACCAGACCATTGTCTGTATCATTTTTAATTATCTTTTCTGTACCTTGTTAGCAGTTAATTTATATTATTATATAGAGAGAACGATGAAATAAATAAAAGATCTGCCAGTTCTTCCCTGTATATTTCCCCAAATGATCTCTGAGATAACACTTGAAACAAGGCAGAATAACTTTAAAAAGTATTCTTAAAGATATATAATTTCATTTTCTATCGTGATGCCATAGAATGCCATATCTCAAATTGTTAGCTTTCAGTTACAGATACCAATGCACCCGTGATCAAGTCATTCCCATAACTGCAACGGCAATAATTTTTAATGATTTTCTGTTCTGAGGGACAAGTGCGTACGAATACAGTGTGTGACTGCAGGTGCAGAGCTTTTCTGTAACTGTTTAAAGAGCACTGTATCTAAATTACCAAAGACTCCTGAACAAGCAGGTTTCCTGTTTGGTTAGAAAGTGAAATGGGCTAACATTAGAAGCATCAGTAGGGAATGATAAATATTCATTAATCTGGGCACTGGTGCAGTCAAACTGTATTGATTTTTGTTGGTAAGGATTGCATTCTGTCTCTGTTTAACTACGATGCTGAGATCAGGACGGTGTTTGCCTACAGATGCCCTTTTTTTTTTTTCTCTTTCTTTTTTTTTTTTCTTTTTTCCCCTATGCTGAGGCACAGTGGGGTGATGACATCAGGCCTTTCCAAAACACAGGGAATTCAAGTCAGAAGTAATACAAACGCAATGTAAAGCTGGCGTTTGCAGACGGCTTCGGTCTGTCTTCTGTCCTGTTGAGCGTTCCAAGAGCAGGGATGTTTCTCTGTGGAACAGCAGGCTCCATTCAGCACAAGGCAGTGACAGAGCATGACCCTTGCAGCCCAGCTGTGCTTCCCTGTGCCGTTGTGTTAGGAGACTGCATACAACCTGCTTGTCCCTCTCTAGCTGCAGTAAGTTCATCTTCACGTTTGGAAGAGCAATAAATTGCCGTGTTCCTCTTGGACCCTGGCGAGACGTGGCACACTGAACCGCAGCGGCCACGCAGCCGTCAGCGACGTGACAGAGAGTAGGCGTGCGGATGAGAACAGCCAAAAGCATTTATTAGAGAATACCGGAGACACAAAGTTTTATCTTTCAGGGAGTTCTTTGCGATCAAATTTTGTTATCCAGTTACTTGTCCTACTGCTCACAATTCAATTGCAACTCTGTACTGTAGATGGTATCCTCTGAGACTTCAGGGAGTTTGTGCACCGTTTAAAAGTTAACACGGAGCCAGTGACGTATTCTTAACTGTCAATAAGTATTTATGATTCAACTTTAAAATGTTGCTGTTGTCAAAGTTTTCTTTTCCTCTTTAGGAGAATGAATGTATTTATATGCTTGGAATTAATCAAATATGGTCCTAGATTTGTATGCCTTGAAATCCTGGTCCAAGTTTTGGGTTTTAAAACGTAAAAGTGGCGTAGAAAAATAGAAAGGGTAAATATAGGTTTGTTTTTCAAAATGCTGTGTTTCCAAAGTATATGCTAGGGCCTCTGAAATTGCTACACATATTTGTTTCTGACTCTGAAAAGTAACATGTTTCTAAATTTCAGTGACTTGTAATTTATTGTTAAACTTCTTTACTACTTTTGCTACCTTTAACATCAATACCTACTATTCCTATTTCAGAACATACGGAGTTCATGCTGATACAAGGTTTATTCGTAGGATTAATTTTTGAGGCCTTTGTTATTGTAGTGACACATATATCTTCAGGCTGCAGTGCAAAGAATGTTATTTCCCTGTACAATGTTTAGCCAAATGTAACATGAAAGCTGATCATACTTGCATGTCAGGAAAACCAGTGTAATTCAGTATGAGAATAACGGTGTTAATAAGTGCTCATGGGGTGCGGTGATTGGTGTGCATATTATGAGCAACTCTACATACCATGCTCTGTTTTTCAAGAAGTATAGCTTTTTCTATTCTCTTTTTCTGTTATCTTGCTAGGCTAATAATAAAAATTTTATTTTGGAATTGTGTTATTAAAATATGATGGCGTAAAAGTCTAGCAATTCATGTAGAATTTAGCTGAGAAATGTGATGATTAAATGGTCAAGAGCAAGCGATCATTATGAAAAGCAGTAAAGCCCCTGATGGGAGCCACATCCAGTAGCAACTTCCTGGTACAGGAACAAACTTGAAAATATTGCTAAGGCTTCCAAGTACAATTTAGTTTGACCTTTAATTAAGCACCGATCTCTGTAAGGTAACTAAATTACCTCATCCCTAGGGTGGTCACTTAAGACAGGTGGCATTGTTTGTGTCAGGTGTTTGCACTGTAGAGGCTTGAGAAAAGTATGCGAAGAATAACTCTTTCCTCTTTTCTTCCTTTTCATCAGCTGCCAAGCCATCACTTTCCTGGAGTCATTACACTTCTTTTGTGCTGATACCCAGCAGCGCATGTGTATTTTACTTGCCTGGAAAAGTCTCATTTTGCTTTTGTTGCACTGAAGTCAATTAGAGCTAATAGTAAGTGATTATGTGGAACATCTTGGAGGCTGAAAGGTAGCACAGCCCTTATATTCTGTGTGTCCATTTGTCATTCTCTTATTTGTGCTCCCTTCTTCTTACGTAATTACTTCATCCTCTTCCTGTCACTCATTTCTAAAATCACTCAGAGGTGGAACCCCTCTTGCTGCATTTGTCAGTCGGTTCCATTTACTGGTTTTCTGCTGTACACATGGAAATTTCTCCTAAGTTCCCTTAGTGAATAGTCCTTTGTATATCAGTTCAGAATGTCTTGTGTCAGGACAAGCCCTCTTAGCTAGAAGGCCACCTAGGATGTATAAGTTTGTGTATATTTGCTCAGCAACCCTTTGCAGCTATGATGAGGTGTAAAATCCAACACTGACCCTGAACGTGTGTCTGTATGCATCTCACCTGATCCATTTGAAGATGGAGTACGGCTCCATCTGAGCTGAGGCAGGAGAAAGCTACTAGAAATAGGTAAGAAGTGTTCAGGTTTAGGTGGAAAGGATTGGCCTTGGATTCCATCCCTAGGAACGAAAGACAAACAGAAGGTATTTTTGCCTACACTGTCAACAGATATTGATGAGAAAAACCTGTGGTTCGAAGCCGTACTGCTAGCTTTTCAATGCTAATTGGAAAGATTTATTACTTAGGCTGGAGTATTCTCATGCTGTCACATGTTTTTATTTTGGGATGAGAGTTTCTTCTCATATCAGAGAGCAAACAGAGCAAAATTACCACCACTCGCGCTGTGCTGTGTGTGCTGTCAGTATGTCTATGTGAACAACGGGTAGGGATTCCAAAAGGAAGAGGTGGAAAAGCACCTGTGTAGTGTCAAGACAATGGGAGTCACCAGTCTGAGGACAGCAGAGGAAGGAGGACTCTCAGGTAGACAGAACCTGTTTGCCTGAGCTTTTTCCACATCAGTGAAACCTTGCCAACCACTGTCCTGACCACGAGGGACTTGGTGAAGGGCCCAGATAGTGGAAAAAATGGGGTGCTATGTTTTATTGATTGCTGGTTGGTTGGGGGATTTTTGTTAACTTGGAAGTGCTGAACAGGATGAGGCCTGAAATGGAACCCATAACAGCAGCCTACTGCCCAAACCTCCTGCAAGGACTACTCCACAATGTCAGGGGAAGAATATGCTAAGTAGGAAATCACTTTCTGAATTAGCAAATTTGGATGTTTTAATTTTCCTACATCTGTTGCAAGAAACTGTCTCAGTTCCAGTCAACAAACACCAAATTCTTTCCATAAAATAAAAACAAAGAGAGAGCTGTCTCCTGAAATAGTGCTATGAAGCATCTGCTTTCAGTTAGACACAAAATTTTGCTTGGAAACATCCTGCTGGAGATGAACACCAAACTCATTCATTTAATAAATCTATGCCAAAAACAATCTGAAGACATCTCTGTCGATAATTGCCTTGACAAGATTCCTCCTCCGGAATATTTGAGAACCGTTAGGGACTGTTGATTCACTTCACGGTGTCAACTGTTGAGTCCTTTGCAGCTCGGGCGGTACCCGGCGGTGTTGGCAGATGTAGAGGTGTCTCTGGTTCAGCGACCGAGACGGCGTGCGCGCCTGATTGACGCCTGCCATACCAATTGGGCTGGGTTTGGCGCTCTCTGGGCAGCAGAGGTAATCAGCATGCGGGGGGCTGTGCAATGTTCTACCCTTTCCCACAGACTTGCACTTCACCTGCAGCGTGCGTCGAAAAGATGCCTGCTCTGTGTTACCAGCTTGCCCCCAAACACGGCAGCCCCTGCCCTGCTCCTCCCTCTCAGCACACTTGGCATTCTGCTCTTATTGCCCTTAGGATTCAAAGTTTTGCCTGCTTTGGAGTTTTTCCTTGTTTCAGCTGCTTTTGGGAAGCAATAAGAAAATGTCTCTTGATCAAGTGTGTTTTTTTTTAACTGGATAAAACACCTCTTGGCTGGTATCGATCAACATCAGTACCAGTATAGGTACTGCTTTACGCAGTTATGTTTCATCACTTTATTTTCATCTGAACCAGTTCATGCTATTAAGACATCAAATTGAAAGATTTTAGCAGTTTTGAAATAGGAGAGTCTTTCAAACAATGATGGGGGTGAACAGAAGCCCTGACTGTGGAATTCTGTGGGGAAAATACCTTGTAATATCCAGATCTGGCTGAATATTGAGGGAAACCTCTTTCCAACTTCTACTGGAGTTTTTTAAAGGCAGAAAAGTAATAAGAGGAAAAAAAACCTCTACTGATTCTTCTCCTCAAAATGTGAAGGAAGGAAAGTAAACATTCAATTAAGGGGATTCACTTCACTTACATCACACGATCTTCTTTACTAAATATCATCCCTTGCATTTTGTGCAATTAGCCAGCTCAGTTTCCTCAAATAAATGCAATGTGAAGAACAACATGCTCCTTAGAGACAGTATTTCCTGGTTAAGGAGGTGGTTTGGGTTGGTTTTCTTTTTTGCAGTAGCAGTGTATTTTTGAGTATCAGTGATAACATTTAACACTTTAAAAGGCAATTGAGATTTTTAGCTGGTAGGTTATGTTCAATGAAGGAATATTGGAAAAGAGTAGAGGAACTGGAACTGTGCTGCTCTGTGGAAAATGAAGATGTGTCCATCAGCTGATGGCTTGTGCTGGCCAGTTTTGTGGTGAGTACAGTGCTGTTGGAGTCATCTAGCTGGGAGCATTTACTGCTTTCTATCTCTGGTGTGCAGTGTAGTATCCTACTTCATTAAAAGTAGCAGGGATAAAAAAAAAAAAATTGGTTTCTTGCTTTACATTGACATTGGCTTATCTAGCAAATCAACTGCTGATTTGACAAATTCTTTTGAGCTGGATTGTGTAGCACATTAATTTTTCGTGGAACAGTTGCTTGCTGAAAGGGCTTCTGATGACACATTGGCAGGCTACGGCAAATGTACGTTTTGGTGCCATTTTCTCAGCGAGACGTACTCATAGTAGCAGAACACTTGCGCACAGAGTTCTTCCAGGCGTATTTTCTTCTGTAAAAGTGAATGTTGAGTTGTATTTATAGAACTGCTCTTAGGCTAGAAAATTACAATCATCTACTTTTCAAATGTGTGTGGGTAGCAGGCTGCAGAATCCAAACAGAAGCTTCATTTCTGTAGAGAGAACATCAGTGACACGTTGAAATTTACAGCAAGCCTGTCCCCAGGGATTCAAATTCTGACAAACAGGTACCCTGAGCTTATGAACTTATCAAGTCTCACTTCAAATTATTTTGAAAGCCAATTTCAAATTTTCCTGTTTAGTTCCCAAAGGATAAGAGCAATTTCAGACGTTCTTGGAGATTTGAGCAAGGGTTTGAAGTACTGACTGCAGCTCTTGGGTTGCTAGCAGAGGTAGAGCAATGAGGGAATAATAGTACAGTCAGCCATTTGGCCCAGTGTTTCTTGAAACAGAGTGGGGGAAAAAAAAAAGAAAGTTGATACTGACAACCTGGGTGAAGAACATTTCCAGGGAAAATTAAAAAAAAAAAAGGCAAACTTTTCAACAGACTCTATTTGATGGGTATTGTCATCACTATAACAGCGATTCACATCAAACTATTGCCAAATACCTGAGAAGAAACAAATCAAGAGATCTACTAGTTTCTGTGTCCTGGGTATGGTCTCCAGTAACTGCTCAGCAGCTTCAGCAGAGATTTCTGCTTATTTGTATCTCCTGTTAAGAACAGCAGAATAGGAAAAGTTGCCACAGTTGATAATGCAGAAGGCAAAGAAAAGCCTTTTCTCTGCGATTAATAATATCCTTTTTGGTTGTGTTGCACTTTGAAAGTCTGAAAGCTGCAAGAATTTTAGCAGAATTCTAAATCAGAAAATATTTTCTGTTTCCTCTTCTGCCATCACTGATCTCTGTTGCATTCTTGATCCTCACTTGTTGGCAAAAAATGTTAGCAATGAGAGAGTATTCACAAGGGAGTACTTCTGTGAGAAAGGCGGTCACTTGCATCCTATTTGAGTAGGTGGTTACTTTATTTATAAATAATCTTCACTTTTTAACTGGAATTTTTGAGGTAAAATAATTTCCAAACTGTCAGGTTCCTTCTGTCCACTCTGCTTAACCTGTATGTTAATACATGGAACACCAGCACAGTTTAAAAGTGCCTTTGAAATTTGTAACGTCGGAGCCTACACCTCACCAGTGTCCTGGATGTGTGGAGGAAAGGGCAGACTGGCCGTACGGAGAGGCAGTGGGTTTTGCATTTGATGGGTACCCAGGCAGTGTCTTCAGAAGGTGAGGTGATGCAGTGTCTAGGTTCTTTGCCTTACAGAAATGTTAATTAAAAGTTTAAATTAGGCCTGAAAAACTTTTGAAACAGTAAAATCAGATGGAAAACATGGTTAGTCATTATGGATCATACAGTCATTCCATTTTTATCTAGTGTGCAGCTTATTAAAGTTGACAAAATCCTCATAAAATTTTTTTGAGAAATGTCACCCAAACTAAGTTGTTAAAAAGCGTTGAGATTAAGTGTCATAAATTACTCTTCTAAATCATCTTAACGAGTTTCTTAGAAGACATTGCAACGTGTCAGGTGTAGCCAGGCTGTGGCGAGGAGGCTATTAGTTCTTTGTGGTTTATATAATGTGTATGTCTGTGCAGCACAAAATTTCATTAACCTTTCAGACTTACACTTTGCATTGCGCGTAGCGGTCTAATTAACTTTCCACTGTCACCCCTAGGTTTATTTCAAAATTACTGATTTCCAAATTTTCCCCTCTCTTGAACATCCTTACTCTGGATTTTCATTCTCCAGCTATTAGCTTGCATTTATTCCAGTCTGAATCTTCCCTTCCTGGAGGACCTCTGGTCTGGTTTTTTGCTACCCTAGTAATGTATTTTAATCTACATTAGTATTTCAATTTCGTTGAAACTTAACATTGTGAGCAGGTTTGTTGAAATGGCACTGCTGCGTATTTCCAGCTACCTAGTGACAAAATTAACCACAAGTGGATATGGTGGCAGTTCCAAATACTGTGTCCCATCTTGCTCCCTACCTGGCATTCAGCCACAGTCTTCGTTTACGGCCTTCAACTTGTTTGTAATCCAAACCCATCCTAACAATTTTTTACAATTAAAATTCTTCAGTTTACTTGGAATATAAGCTTTTCCTCCAACAGCCAGTTCTGATTTTATATCAAAGCGAACCATGAAATATCAAAATGATATAAATGCTAAAGCAAAAAAAAGAAATCTCAATTATACAGCCTATTTCAAAAGCTTTTTGCACCATTAAGATTGGATTTGACTGCCCAAATATAGGCAAGTGTTATGCCCATACCTGAGCTTGTCATCTCTGTTCCTTTTACCGTAGATGGAGAAAAATAAGCATTTTTAGCCTAAAGAGAGGTCTCTGTCTGTGGAGTAGAACGATGCTCCAGGAATGCCAGTGCTTCTCTGTCTCCACTAATTGAACAGAGCCCAGATCCACACTTCATGGGCAGCTGGTGTTAAGTGAGGTGAATTCTGTCTTTAATACTACAAGTGTGTATTTCTTTATTAGGTTTCTGAGCTCTTGTATTAAGTTCAGGAACATTTTACATGTGACTACAAGGCGTTATGATCTCTTATTGTAAAAATTTAAAAGATACTTTGTTGTCCTTTAATTTGAGGTAGTATTAAATGCAGTTTGCCCACACTTGGTCACCTTCAGAGGTTTCTTTTGAGGCTCTGCTCCTAGGATGTTGGAAAAAATATTTATAATGGAAGATAATTTTTATATCGTTATTATATTCTTACGGGATCAGTAAGAAGGACCTTTTTCCAGCAAATTTGTTGTCTGTGCTTTCACCTGCTGCAGCAACTCCAACTCTTTGCTGCTGGGTTGAGTGTGAAAGCTCTCTCAAGAGACTGGGAGGGTTGCTAAGAGCATTGATAGAACTGCCACGGTGGAAATTATCACGCCACAAGTGTCAAAAGTTTGTATTGGTGCTACAGTAGACAAAGGCAACTCTTTAATTTTGATACCAGAAAAATAATTTTATTGTGCCCTTTTATTGTGTTTGTAAAAGATCTGTCAGAGGAAACTCTCTAATGTCTATTAGCACTGAAACATAGATTTTCTGTGTGCATCAGTGATAAAGGTTTACTAGAAGCCATCAGAAGTATTGCAACTCCATTTCACAATAAAATCTTAATTTTAATCTACTGAATTCCATATAAACAATACTGAATTCCATATACACAACTGATGTCTTTCAATGACAGCTGCTTCTGGACTTCATGTTAATCATTAAGGGTCAAGTTCTCCTGCTTTTTATTAAGCCTTGTTAGCAACTTGTTCCACTGGGGAAGAAAAGGAGTAAGTAACGTGAATTTTAAAAGTACTCCTTTCTGAATGCACTTGACTCTGTTTCTTACACCAGATGGAATAAAAAACTGATTGTTGTGTTATTTCCCAACAGCCTAGCCTCGGTAATTCAGCAAGCTTTTTTGCAGAGACTTAACTGCCTTCAACAATTAGCTCCAGGACAAAATGTGGAGAAATCTATAAAAACATGTTAGAGCACTCTGTTCACACAGAATATACCTAACGTCATTAAGGCAGGGTAACAAATCCGGTGCCAACAGTGGGAATAAGTATCCTGAGAGCTCTGCCGATGAAGTGCGTATATCTATTTTGGAATTTTCCTATTTTAGATTTTTCTGTCCCCTCCTCTGTGGCTGTGTTAACCAATTGGTAGTTTCCAGGTGTGTTGGTTGCATTTTCTGACTGGGTTGTGTCATGGGTTGGTATCTCATGTGCTTGGAAATGGCTTGGCTTCTGCTTAATGCAGATGAAAAACAGATTCAAAACTCAGGGGGACGTGTAGATGATTTTCCCCACAGAATGCAGTGCTTGTTTTTCAGCTATTTATTACATATCTTATGAGAAATAATTTGCTCCTCTTTATAACATATATGAAAATACAGGTTGCTAGTTTCATACGGAGAATATTAGGCTTGGTTTGTTTGGTACAGCATAGAAAGCTGGAATAAATAATCGCTAAAGTTAAAACCTTATTTCTTCGGCTGACTCACACTGCTTAGAGGTGTTAGTGTATCAAGAGCAGTTTTCAGTGGTATTGAACTTTTCTACATCTCTTTATTTTCCTTGTTGCAGCCTTTGGAGAGCAGCAGGGATCAGTCTCAAATGGCTTGTGCTGTGCTGCCTGTGATCCTCTGGGTGACAGACCAGTGCAATCAAAACCAAAACAACTAAGAGAAACAGAGAAAATAATCTGGAAAAGAACCTGGAATTTTCAGTTTTCAATTGTCCAAAACTGATGAGGTTCCTTCGGGCAGTGTCAGTCTGTCTGCGCTCAGGGTGTGCTGGGGAACTCCAGTGGTGTCGGTGGAGTTTCCCCGATGAACGCTGTCTGAGGCCGTGACTTGGAGTACCTCAGAGTGTTAAGATCTAGATTGCAATGAGGACAGACCCTGGCAGCTTTAAGGCTGCGGAAAGTCTGTAATACCCTCTCGTCACGTTCCCTCCAGTTGTTCGTTCCAAGGCAGGATAGTAGGTCAGAGCTGCGGGGAGCTGCTCAATCAGCTTGTCCACATAGGAGGTCCTGGAAACGGAGGGAGACAAATGTGCAGCGGAGGCGGCCGCACCGCAGAGCAGAATACAAGGGGCAGCAAAGCCAGACTGCTTTTGTACCCCTCGAAGAGCATAAAAAGCCTTCCACCAAGCCTGCCCGCTTGTGACTACTCTGAGAAATGTGAAATACCTTGTTCACTACACTTTCTCATTTTTAACAGCACTATTTCACCTCGTGGGTTCCTTCTGTGCATCCTGGAGGAGTCATTTCGGAACATATTCTGTTGAAACCAATAAAACTTGTGCTTGCTTTTTTTATCTCCTTCCTAATATTTACTGGAGTCATTACGCTGGCCTGAACGCTGGTTAGTGCCTTTTATTTGAAGAAAACTCTGTACTTGAAGTGCAAGAAGCATTAATTGTCTCATTTTCCTCATTCAAGATGGACGTTTGTGTCCTTGCCTTTTGATTACGTGGTAAAGGAGCAGTGTGGCACATACAATTGCTAGGCAGAGAGGATTTTCTATAGGTAAAACACAAAATTTAGCAGCTAAGGCCAAATGATTAATGCCTGGCTCTGCTGTAGGCTTGTTCAAACAAGGTGAATCAAATCTCTGTGTGCCTCAGTAGGGATTGACTAGGTCTCTGAGCCCATTTATACCCCATTTTTGCCACAGGGAGTGTTCCCAGCACTGCGTTCTTTCTGTCTCCACACACATACGTGATGGGATGGTCTAGCGTAGGGTCAAGGAGCGAAAGAAAGGGAGGCGGAATGGCAGAGGAGGGATGAAGTGGATATACTTTCTTGGTGGAAGTTTAAGTGTAGTGTTAGACTCTTTCAGCTGGTGCATAGACCACCGTTTTGCACATTTAAGACCAGAAGAGACCATGTGTTTCCCTGTATTGAAATGCTAGTTATGCTTACTACAGCATCAACGGCATTCCCTTGCTTCTCAAAAAGGTGACGTAGCAAGCTTCAGGTAAAAGGAAAATACCATAATGGTGTAAAAATCAGATCTTCACCAGCATCCTGTGCAGAAGAGTTCTTTTTCAACAACCTTTTCAGGTTTGTTTTATTATTGAGCAGTGTGTGTAGCTGTTGACAAAAGCTGGTTTTGAGCAAAGGGACGTGACTTTTTGGAGCAATAAGAGAGGCACCGCTTCCTGTCATAGTATATGCCCTTGAGTTTTTTACGCTTTTAGAAGTATGAATTTATGAAGATAAATCCTCCTTGTAAATGTACATGGCTCCAGTGAACTCAGACAAAGCAGACTTGTGATATTTTATCCTTGGGTGAAATTATGTGTTGCGGCTGAGCCAATTGCATTGTTCACCTCCCCTGAGAGGAGCATTTCTGCTCCCAGTCCACAAACTTGCTCCCTTCCTTGTGCTGGCTCCGGTGGCTGTTATACTCTGCTGAGCCACTTCAGCTAGAACTTGTAAAAAAAAAAAAAGAAAAGAAAATCTATATTTTCAGCTGTAGAGAGTAATGTTACCCTGGTCTGGAAGGGTTTCCTTCATAGCTGAGTTCATG
>WHYT01017925.1:119439-139005 GCA_009806455.1 Tetrax tetrax
TTTTTTGTTTTTTTTTTTTTTTTTTTGTTTGTTTTTTTTTTTTTTTTGTGTTTTTTTTTTTTTTTTTTTTTTTTTTTTTTTTTTTTTAACAAAACATCACAAATTAGAAGTTTCCTTCAACAAAAGAAATTAGGAAGCAGCTCTGGCTGGCGCCCCGCATTACACCAGACTTGTAGCAGTTCCTCCTTGACTGCTAAGCAAGATTTTTAGAAGCCGTTTACGGTTTTAACCATGGGACTTATTAGCTAAAATAAATAATTGTTTAGTGGAACTAGAAAAGTATTTCTGGGTTAATAACCAGACAATGGGTCATGTATACTGTCTGCTCTCTTTTTAGGGAGTGAGAAAGCAAATTGCAAGGTCAGCTGCTGTGGACAGCAGAGTTAGAATGCAAGATGCTTCAAGGGTGGCTCTTCAGGTTAGCAGTACAAATATTTGCTTAATCCATTTATTTAAAACAGTCCTGTAATTCTCTGCTACCCCATCACAAATCTAAGAACTAGAGATGATGATATGGAAAAATAAATATAATTCTTGTGGATAACTGATGCATCCTTGTGAGGGTAAATCATCCACTGTGTGGGGCTTTTTCACCTTCTGATAATCAGAGTTCCAAAAAATCAATATGTACTTGATGGAGAAAGAATTTAGGTTTTGCAGCAAAGTACAGCAGGCTATATTTCTTCCTGTGAAGAAAGTATCAGAAGGGGCAGTGTAGTCTTTTTCAATTCACTTATATTCTTTCTTGCTGCGGTTACCATTATGTTGGTGTTGGTCATTTTGTGGAAAAAGGATTTGATATGCTTTTATTCACCTCTCAGACTGGAAAAAAATAGTATCTTGATCTACAAAAGGATCCTGTGCTGTGTGTGTATGCATATATGTGCGCATACCCATGTGATTTGAAACTGTATAGTCAGATTTTAACTGTGTTAACTTATATTTGATTCATTAAAATGTGAAGCAGGTATCATCTTCGTCTGACAAAACCTCAGTTCATCCCAGTTTGCTACTCTTTCCTTGATAAAAACGATACTACTGTTCAAACCATCACAAAATATGTTTTCTTAGACTATACAGCAGTTAATCAGAGAAATGAAGCTCACACAGCCCAGTTGTCTCTGCCATATGTGTGAAAAGTTTAATTCACAAAGGCTTTAGCATTAAAATGTTAGTTGCTGGTATGAGCTTCCAGGCCTTGGAGTAAGAGTTTGATCTAATGATTGAGTGTTCCCAGTTTCAGGATGCTTTTCTCCATCATATTGCAGACTTCTTCCGTTTCTGCCGAAGCCCTCTGTTACTAGAGATGAGCCTGAACGGTACGGTTCAGCTGCCTGCCTGCTCTGAGGACCAACAGGCAGAGGTGGTTGGGCTGGAAGCTTAGCCTCCTTTTGACTCTTGGCAGATGCCAACCACCCTTTTTTTGCTGGTAGAGAATCTTTTGCTGCTCATTGGCATGAAATAATTCAGCCAGAACTCACTCCAAGTAATAATAAATCAGATTTATCAGCAAGAGTTCCTTTTGTCGCAGATATCCAGAGCGCTTTTCCAGCGTCATTATTTTCCACCTCCCAGCAACCATGCAAGCACCAGTTTCTTCCAAATAGTTTCTAATCTTGAGCGCAAGGTTCCCGCTTTTATTGCATCCCTTAGCAGCAGCCTACGTGGAAACCTTCACAGTAAAATCTAACCTCTCCTCCAACAAGGCTTGTAATTTCCTGCTGACTCACTGGACTGTCAAAGCTCCGAAGGGGAATGGCTGAGTTGTTTACACTATTAATTATGCAAATTAGGAGCCACAAGACTCTCTGGACACTACTCATTCATAAAAGACCCGAGTTATCGCTTTTATTTCCACTGCTAAAAAGCCACGCTTAGCTGAGGGGCCTTTCAGCATCACTTTCATAGCCTGTTGGCTGGCCTCAGTGAAATGAATAGAACGACAAAGAAAAAGCATTTAATATCCGGCGGTTGGAATCGTGCTGCCGCTAACCAGCCTCCTGCCTGGAGAGCAGCTATTACATTATTTCTAGAAAAGCAAGTCAAACCATGTGCTGGTATCGCCAACTGGCATTACTAAGCTCAGAAGAAGTTGGTTGTGCTGTGCAGAAGATGTTTTTGGAGGTTATTTCCTTACACATACAACTGCAGCGTTCCTCCCTCGCTGCCGATTTGTGAAATCTGCGTTTGAGAAGCGTGTTCTCTGCTTGGCGCGCTCAACGCGGAGCGTGGCAATGAGCTCCAAGTGGAGGTGCTGCAAGAGGAAACGTGACGAGTTGGCACCTGCAATATTTTCTGTGTTAATTTGGCAAAATAACTACTTTGAGTGGAAAAATCAATCATTAATGAGCTACGTTTAAAATGTTAGATTAGTACTGGACAAATAGATTGTAATGCTCTTGCTTATCTTTTTTATTGTTTCAGTAATGTGTATAATTTTCTGTTACACCACAAATATATGTGGAGTTTAATGGCGTAGGCAGTCTTGATTTCATGACCATATAAGCCACTGTTTTTATGACGGTTAATGACTTTATAAATTAACTGATGAAATTGTTCGGTAGATTTAGGATTGGTATATAAAGTAGCCTATTCTAATCTGAAATTTAATTGAATGTGTATCAGTTGTCCTTCATATCTTTCATAAAAGGACTTCATGTTATTTGGTACCTATTTTTTTCAAAGTAAAATGAGCATAATTAGGAAGTTCTTGATTAGCTGGAGCATATTTTTGGTTTCATTTTGCTTTAATTCCTCACAGAATTGTCTTTATTATCTGTTAAGGGAATTGCTCCCAAACCATTAGCATTTATCATATTGGAAAACTCATTTAGATTGTACAGACTCTTAAGGTGGACATAGCCAAGGAAGATGTCCGCTGAGTTAACACAGTGTTATATGTCAGAACTCTGGCTTGTCAGGTAACTACGGAAGGTATTGTGAGTCAGTAATGGTGTCCTTTATGGACAAGCATTAGACGTGGATTTTAACGGATGTCTGAAAACGAAAAAGTAATAAATGAAAATAGCTTGAAGCTAGGAGTGCTCTTGAAACCAAGTTCTACTTTGATCCAATGTTCAAATTGCTTTCTTCCATGAAAATTCCTAAAGAAGTTTTTGTAGGCATAAGCAGGAGATGACATCTAGGTTACACCGGAGGCTATCCAGAGCCTATCCCCTACGAATGGGTGTTGTCAGACGAGTTGGTTGCCTTTGAGTAAATCCATCCTTAGTGTTTTGTAGTAGTGCTGTTAATTCAAAATGACTCATTTATTGCCTTTAACCCTCCAACCGCCTCTGAACAGACACCTCCCTCCAGTGGTTGGCAGTCCTTCCAGACAAACGTACACAGCTCGGCTGCAGGGTAGTGTCCTGGCCAGAGCCCAAATCTCTGCCTTCACCTGGGTCGGTCCTGTCCTTACCCTGGTTGGGGACTCGCTGGCTGGTTGTTCGCTGTGAAGATCTCCCTTTTACGGGCTTGTCACGGCACAGTGAGGGGGGATGAAGGTGTAGCTCAGCACCTAGAACCTCACAGTGTTCTAAAAGCTCCAGCGCCGCTAAGTGGCGTGGCTGCTAAACTGAGATGTCAGAGGAGCTTGCAGGCAGAGGCGTGGAAGGCTGGTGGCTTTGTTATGAAAATTGTCCTTCATGGAAGACTAGTTTGAAACAGATGTAATATTACCATTTTGCAACTAGATTTAATAGTCTCAGGGAACTTCACAGCACAGTCCGCATTTGAACGAATAAAATATTTCTGTCGTAGCTGTGAATGCAGATTTGAACTGATTTTGCAAGTGGCCAGTGGCCAGCTTGTACTTTTAATGCTCTTACAAAAGCTGATGCCTGCATGCTAGAGAAGTATCTAAAGACGACAGACTTAGATGACAGAAATTCAAAAGTTTTCATTTTCTTGCAGTTTGAAGTTATTATTGAGGGTGGTATTTAAATGTTTTTTACATAGGGAATATTTCTCTGAAAAGAAAACAGAAGAAAATTTTATGTAGCTAAAAAACACTAGAATTAAATTAGTAAAGAAAAATGTATTTGTCTCTTCTTGGATTATATGAAACATTATTAATTATTTTAATTAACTAGTTAGTCAACTACTTCCAATTAGAAGGTGCTGTAGAAATACAAACTGTTATTGCTAGTTGTTCTGGTACGTGAGTACCAATGAGTATTTCCTACATACAAGGCTAATTACTTCAAAAGCTATATTTAATTAAAAGAAACAACCCTGCAATTTGTCAGTATAGATTCTTTTCACTGCCAGTAATTAACAAAGCGTTCCTGCTTCAGCAAAGTGCCGCGGTGCCGAAAGATTCATTGCAAGTGTGTAAGTTAGCAATACAGTTGCAATTCTCCTGAAAGAGAGTTGCAGAAATTTAAAATAGCGCTTCTCCAAAGTTCTGATAATGAAAGAAAGAACAGGTTTCCCCCAAAGAGTTGGCAAGTTTCTTGCAAGTGAGTGTTCCTTCCTTAAAAAAAAAAAAAGTATTTGCCAAGTAGATGAGTTAAGAGATGTTACCTTGCCAACAATTTTTCAGTTTCTGTAAGCTAAGCAAGAAACAGATGAATATTAGCTCACTAAGTTGAGATGTATGAGAACATTGGCGGGATATGATGCTGAGTGGAATACAGGTCATCGTTCCAGAGGAGGCTTTTGCTCCTGCTGAACACGAGGAATGCGCAGGTTTAGGCCAAAAATAGTATTCTACATTTTAAGATTTGTGATATTTTCATTTCATTTGTATGTTTTTAGTCACTGGTTGGCCAATGTTATAGTTCATCTAAATAACATGTAACGTTCCCTCTTCTTCTTCCAAAGCAGTAATATAAGCTAAAAAAAAAAAAAAAATTAGTATAGCTATTGTTGCTTGTTGGAAGTGGATGAAGTACCCAAAAGGGAAGCTGTAGACCAAGGCGCACCGGTGAATAGCTAATTGGGGATGCAAAGCAGCACAGGAGTTAGAAGATTAATTTCCTCCAGTAGAAGGAAATAAAAAACGAAGGAAACTAGTGAAGGATACCCAAACTTTTCTTCAGTACAAAATGAAGGCAAATATAAGGATTCTTTTTAGGATGTTTGTAACAGTATTTCATCAGGAGAAAGCTCAAGCGGGGAGAAAGGAACTATTAAAACCTGAATTCATGATTCAATTTCTATGATTATTCTGAAGCAAATGAGATTGTCAAATGTAATTACCTTTAAATTTTGAACATTAGAGTGATTTTGCTTGAAAAGAACATTGTAATGTCTTTCTTTATGTATAATTAACACAATTAGAGGAACTAGGGAGGCCAAAGTACGTGGAGATTGAGATGAAGATAGTAGAGCAAAATATGAAATGAGATATAGGAGAGAGAATGGGAAGAAACATTCTTGTCTCAGAGTAACTTTTGGGTACTGTGAAGGTTAGAGAATTTCTCACATGGCTTTAAGGGAAGTTATCTATCTGACACCTCAGGAAAGCATAAATCATCATCTGTAAAGATTTACTGTCCTTTGAAATGCTCCTAAAATGTTTTTGGGGGTAAATTTTCAAATGGTGATATTTTCATTTAGGATAATTTTCAAGGAGCTTTGTGGCATCTAACACGCCTCTTATCCTTTCATGGGAACGGAGAGGAAGGTAGCCCATGGAAGACAGGGATTACGGTGCGGGTCAGAAATTACTTCCTCTCCTCTCACAGAGGATTATTGTTAAAGAGCTGTCAAAATCTCAGTTGTTCCTGGAGTTCTGTGTTACAAAGGTAGCCAAAACCCTGAGTAAAGGATAAAGGGGTAATTGAAGATAAATTCCTTGCCTCAAGCTAGATTTTTCTGAAAGAGTCCTACACTTTACTGCGAACTTTAGCTTTTCCTTCTGCCCCTCAGAAATCTCATTTACTGTTAAAGCTGCCTGATTGGGCTAGCATGAGAACAGTTGCTTATCCAGGCCAGCCACTTTTTTGTATTTAATATTTTTTCTTTGTGTTCTATCTTATCATTTTTGTATGCAGTTTTATATAGATTACAGTAATTACAGAGAAATATTGCACCAGATCTCCTATAGGTTGGAGACATGAGGTGTTGAAAACACCTACTTCTGATGTGTTTCTCAGCAGGATCCATTTCCTTATTATGAAATTTTCACAAGAAACCAGACCTTTTTGCCTGTGATTCCGCACAATAATATGTGATGAACGCTCTGATAAAAGAACAGCGGAGAAGTAAGTCTGGTAAAGTGGAATCTGCAGCTGTGAAAAGCAAAAGTTGTGGCGTAGTAAATAGGATAATCTCTCTAAGCTTTCAATGTCTTTGGTTAGAAGAATAACTTGCTCTGTGACAAGTATAGAACGAAGTGAAGAATCAGATTATACCAGGAGCATCAGAGTGTTTGGGATGCCAGGAGGTGCACAGGGGGATAATTCATGTTTTGGATTGCTTGGTTTGAAAGATACTTCATCTTCATATCAGAAACTTTGCTTTATGTGATGAAAAATCACACCGTTTTCAAAGCAGACAAAATAGGAAGGAGATGCAGGTGCTGTTTAGTCTGAGATATAAAAGATATGGAAGGAGACATTCAGGTTGATGGGAAAGTAAACCAAGCTTTTATCCGAGAAGAGGTTTTTTTTTCCTTATTCAGATCTTCAGTCACACATGAAGGGTTCATTTTGATTTCTCCATTAAAATCAAAAAGACAGACAGCCATGTAGTGGTCGAATAAAATAAGTGATATAGAGAGAATCTGTGGTCGCCTTTCACGTGCATTTTTGTTGTGTATAAGCTCAGATGGAGACGAACCAGACTATATGTGCATCTAGATCCTTGCCTTGAGCAAAGCCACTTCATGTTTCTTGAGAGGTAGCATAAGGCAAAAAGCTACTGGGTCGAACTCCAAACACAGTTTATTAAATTCTTTTTCAATTTATTTTTTCAACAGAAGAGTATTAATGATGATAACTAAAAAATACAAAAGGCATTGTTGGTACTAGCTGTATTTTCTTTGAAAACTGAAGGTGGGATTTTTTTTTGTTTGGTTGGTTGATTTTTTTCAGGTCCTAATAACACTGTGTCAGAAGGGATTTTTCTTCAAAATCCATGCTTCGGGTTTACCTTTAATCTGATGTCAGTGGTGTCCTTTAAGTCCTACTTAAAATCTAGCTTGGCGATTCGGAGTCTACGTGTGTGTCCTTAGTGCTAACTTAAGTCTACGTAGGCGTTCCCAGGCTTAGCTCTCCATCAGGAAGGGCTGCCAGTGCCGCACAGGTATGTCTGCAGCACAGTACGGTCTGTGAAAAACCTTCCGGGACCTTGGGGAAATGCGGGCAGATAGTCCATGCATCACGATTGTATGTTGCTCTCAGGGAAAGCTAACTCGAGATGACCTCCACGTACGCTCCCTAATATTCAAACGTAAGGGAAAAGGCAAGGATGCAAAAATAACATTTTCTTTGTATCTCCTCAAATTGCAAATAATTGTGCTCCTAGGGACTACGTAGCAGGCAAGCATTATGATGGAAACAAAACAGAAAAGGGAAGATAATAAATCCTAGATTGTACACCATGCTTTTCCCCAGGTATTTAGGGAAGAGAGAGAGGTAGTGCCAAAAAGAATTTGAGTTCAAGGCATAGGTTTTTTAATGGCCTCTAATACTATTTCAAAAAGGCATCCCAACATCTGATTTGATTTTTATGTAGGCGACGTTTATGCGTTTGCAGTTGTCTGTATAGCAAATAAAGTACGCATATTTTAGTTAAGAAATACCTTGAAAAATATTAAGAGGTGGATTGCAGAGATGATCAGATAGACGGAACAGTTCTTAACCCACATGAAAACGTACACCATCACTCTTCGGCCTGGAAAAAGAGCCTGAGAGAGGAGAGTGAGAAGGCAGTGAGCATTCATCAGTTTTCCGCTACAAGAACTTAAAGGTCCACAAATGAGACTAGTAAGGAAAGTAGTTCCTTACAGGCCAAATAATGAAGGTTTATTTTGAAAAAGTGCTGAATTTATGGAAGACAACTCTGTGCAAGTCTATCAAGTACCAATGTGAATGAAGTCTGTGATGTAATTTGCTTAAGTCTAGAAACAATTCAAAGAAATATCACTGCCTGCCAGCCATCACCTTAATATTCTTCATTAAGCTTTCGTTGTCAGGACTGCTGGAGACCTTGGATCTAGTTGGTAGGTCTATTCTTTCGCTTTTTTTTTTTTTGATGAACAGCACTGTATAACTTTAAGGACAGGACCAAAAGGAAGTAGACTTATCTAGATACAGAATTTGTAAACCCGCTTATCACATTATTATCTAAACCTTTTTAAGTGGAAAAAGACCTGGAGTCCCCAACTGGTTGTTGCCCATTACACCTTAACGATTTTAAGTCAAATTTCTTATTTGAAGAGATCAGGATTTCAGTAGTGTAAGAGTTTTGATGGTCAGAGAGGTGAGGTTTCCTTCTCCTATTAAAAGATGCGTGACCTGTTTCTTAACCTAACGAATTTTAGACCGTCTGGTAAACCAGAATGAATTCTCTCAATTCTGTTTGTAGGCACTTTGCAGTTCGCATCTTGAATGTCTCCACCAGCCTTTTATCCGTCCGTGCTACTATATTTTTGACATATATCTGCTAAGGTTTTGATGTATGTTTCGGTCTAGCTATGTATTTTTAAAAGGTGACCTTTTGATTTGATTGTTTGGCTGACTTCAGTGCTAATAAGCTGAAGGATGAGATGTCTAATGAATCCTGCGTATAGAAATAATGATAGATGACTTATTTGGAATTCTACAGACACAGCACGGCCAAGCATGCTGAGGAGTCCCATCTTACAGTGGGAAGCTTTATTGATTACACAGAGACAGGGCACATTTTAATTGTTTTTACAACACTGTACTGCCTAAGGTGCTAGAATCTATTAAACGAGGATTATAAACTTCATTTTAAACTGGATCCGAAATTGTTTCTTGATGTACAGTCAACAGCAACTCTGTGAGATCAATCACAGTTACTAAGGCATATTAAAATCAACTGGTTTAATTTTAATTGCTCATCCGCCTGACCCTCTGTGAGGCAGCTGTTCATAAAGCTAATTGCTTTTCTCCCAGACAGGAGTTTCATTTCACTTCGTGGTAGATTTTTGCCTTGTACGCTAACCAGCATTTTGCTTTCCTTTCTTCCTGCTTCCTCCTGGCCCGCGATTCTCATTTCTTTTCAGACAATTTTATATCTTTTTTTTTTTTTTTTTCTTCTATACTCATTAGCAGAAGCTGCAGCCTTGCCAATGAGTCAACTTTAATAAAGGAGGTGGATCGTTTGAATTATTAGTTGATGTAAAGGTACAGACCTGGAGCTCTTTTCAGGAGTCTCTGTTAACCTGTGCTCCATGAGTGACTGTACTTGCGGACTCCTAATCGGATCATAAAAACTACTGCCTGTATTGGTGGGTGTATTGCGAACAGGTACATTTATTTTAAACTTATATTATATTTTCTGCGTGTATTTTAGTGTCCTGTGCTCTGTTTTTTTTCTTGGGGGAATTTATTTAGTAATTTAATTCCTGCTTTTGCACCTTCTGTCATCCTGAGTTTTGATGGTGAAAGATGCCTAATCAGTTTGTATCAATTTATTTTCTTCCTCCAGTATCTGAAGTTAACCATAGACTTTAGTATCTGAAGAGAAGGATTAACACACCTGAGTCTTAATCTCATACATAATGTATTAAATATTACTTTTGTCCTAATCTTCTTTTGGTCAAATGAGCTTATAAATACTTACTGCCCAGCACGGACACGACGAGATGCTGCCCTATTCTGGAGAGTATTGGATGCTTTCAAATTTCCAGTTGATTTTGAAGATCTTTCTGTCCTTCAAGAGACAGTTAAGTTTCTATTTCTGGTCCGTACTTTTAGGTTTAAGGCAATAAGTGGAAGAGATTCAGATTATTTGGATGTGTTATCTGTGATTCTTGATGCAAAGGGAATCAGTGGTATGGGAGAAAAGCTGCATGTCTTTGAAAATTTAACGGAATATGAAGTTGAGGAAGTAGAATAAGTAGAAGAAGAAATTAAAACCTAAGTGCTATATAAAAGAATGTAAAATTATCAATTATAGGAGTATATAGCACCAAGTAATTTTGTATTTATAGATTTTACTAAAACTGTTACCCTCATGATAGCCTTAGACCTCTTAGATTTTAGAGCACTCTGGATTTTCCCATCGTTTCACTCTTATTGAATAATGAAGGGTTTTTTTCGTATGGATGATTCCCACAATTTCATTAGTTCAGTTCAGATGTGACTTGTCTGTTTCTGCTTTATTTCTCATTTTTAATGCACATTCTGTGCTACTTCTGCAGCAGATTTTAAAGCGCAAGCTGCCGTCTTCCAGCAGGTGCGGGGGGCAGAGGGGCAGCATACACTGCTGTCCCGCTGTGCGAGTGGAAAACTTGGTAAAGCAGGGAGCTCTTCAGAACTCACTTCTATTTTTATTTTCTTGGCTAGATACAATAATTTGCAGTGACTTTGGATTTGGGGGGTTTTCTAAGCCAATAAGAAATGCTGGGAATGGGAAAGCATTCTAAAAATACAGTTGTCTTGCAGATCTCGAGGGTTTTCCTGGAGGCCACAGTCCACTGAGCTTCATTTATTTAGATGTAGCCCATCCTTTGCAGCTGGCTCGCCTTCTCCTTAAACTTCATCTCCCAAGGGTTATATGAGAGCACCCAAAGCCCAAAGTCCTGTCCTATGGCCTCCTGTGTCGTCTTCAAAAGATTGGTAAAGCCACGCTTGACAGTTGTATGTTCCATGCTGAATTTCTAGAGATACACGTCGCTTAGCCGTGCTGAGCATGCCTTAGTTTACCCTCTCCTCACTTGATATGCCTGCTGAACGCTTTCTTCTCCTACACGTGTCTTCGAATACAAAGAGGGTTTGCAAAATTCTGCAAGAGTTTGAAGGAAAATATACCCTTTGCAGAGATTGTTCTGAGAGTTCATCTGCTTTAGGATGCACTCATTGATCTTAAATAGTTTGAATTTGTTAATATGTTTTTGGAATAAATAGCTATCTTAGTGCAACTTTGTTCTTAATTGTTTGGAAGGGCAACATTTTAAACTAGAAGTCTATTGAGGTGAACTTACCCTCTAAATAAAGCACAAATTCTCTTCTTTTCAATAGGCTTGGCAAGTTACTAGTTTTATTTACGTAGATCTCCACAGAACTGCCAGATAGTAAAACAAATACATGATTTAACTGTTTTCCTCTGGTTGGGCCAAATTCAGGAAAAGATATTTTGCTGTAAGAAAGGGGTGAGATTTGCTTCTACACACATATAATCCGGGAGAGTCATTATTATGAATAATAATGGGCCATCTGAATCGCAAGAGCCTCACATATATCAACCAACTACCGTGGTGATGGACATCACATAAAAATCTCACTAAAACAGAGCTCTAGGATATTCTCCCTAGCTTTTATTGTAAGTCCCAGGCAAGCACTCCCAGAAATGAAAATCCTCTAGGCACTCTTAAATGTAACTCAACCTTGACATGCAGGAATTTGTCTTCGGAATAGAAACATTTTTGTCTCGATGTCCAATTAATTTTTTGCTTTCATTTGAAACTGCCAGCAAGTTTTAATGGATTTTATTTATGTGATATAAATCCTTGTTGGCTGAGAATTAGTCTCATATATATTGGAAGGTGATTTCATTATTCACCAGCAACCTGGTGAATGTTGTACACAAGAGACCTGAAAATGAAAGAATCTGTCTCACCTTATGAGCTGCGGAGCCTATCACTCTCTCTGAATAGCTTTCAACCCAGCACGCCCCATACAGGCAGCAGATAAACCAATGAACCATTGATTATTAACAGCAAACAAAATAGATTTTCATCTTGCTACTGAAACCCCTGTTAGAAAATAAGTTTCTTGAATTCCTCAGACTTACTTTATATGAGGGGAAGTTTTCATTTTCTACCCTTGCCAAGATCTCGTAATTTATTCTCAAAATGAGAAACAGTAATGACTGTAATGTTTTTGATCAAACACTTAAGACATATTGCGGAGTGTTTGAGAGTTGTTGCAAGTTTCCTTTGCAAATTCTGCTTGGATTCATTCCAACATTTGGAATAGGCCTGTATTTTTTTGCTGTTATCAATTCTAATGTTATGCTCCAATGCAGGTTTCCCACTCATAATATACCTTACCACAGAGGAAGACGGCAACGCTGTCATTCTCACTCTCAGTAGGTGGACATCAGTCCTAGCTAGATTATTTTGCCCTTGTCTGAAACTCGTGCTCGGTTCCCAACTGTCCGATGACTTAGTCAAGCGTGTAATAACCATGGTTCTCGTGAGCTGGAACCTCCTGGTTCAGCTGGTGCTTTGGCAAGTTGTTGATCCCCAAGCAGCCTCGGGGATTTGCTCTGACAAAGTGCCTGAGAGAGGTTATACACGTCCAGCAAGAATAAGCAGTGACTCAAGTAGTTACCTTTTCTTAGAGATACTATTATTAAAAAATATATGTATTTTGTGACCTGCGCTCTTCAAAATCACTGGTACGTTCTTGCAGTATGTTTATTCTCTTCAAGCTAAAACGTGGAGTTGTGTGCATTCTGACTTGATGTGATGTGCCGGTGTCCACCAGGAGAAACCTGGGTGTTAACGCTGTGGGATAAATCGGGACCGAACCCATGACAGTCCATAGAAATCAGTATTGTTGTGAATGCATGTTGGTCATGTTTAAGGATATATTTGAGTCAAAAACTCATTTCATGCTTTGTTTATTGATAAAACAGCCTCCATTAACAGCTTGTCTACCTGTTTAATTGCTTCCAAATCATGTTTTACCAGAAAAGCTGTAGAGTAGAAAGTGTCCATCAAAAAAAGTGTGAATTGCAGGAAAAAAAAATGCTTACTTTGTACTTTCTTGAATTTATTTTATATTTCTGTGTTCTCTTCTTATTTAATGTGCTTAACAGAAAGTGAGTGTTGAAGAAACAAGTATAATTTAGTATATAGCAAACTTAAAATTTACGTGCATCATTCTAGATGTCATAGGCTTCTGAAGAATGAAGATGGACAAGCACAGCCAGATGACTTTTTCTGCAAATACACAAGTATCTGAATTGTGTATAATCACATAATACAATGTATTACGTTCACACAGTGCAAAAAAAACCCTCTTAGAATTAAAAATCAGTCGTAGTTTTAGTCCCAATTAAAATCAGCAATCATGAAAAGCAAGAAAATCTTAAAGTAAATTTTTTTAAATTTTCAATTGATAGAAACAAATAGAAAATACAAGTTAGGCAATGGAAATTATAAAATGCAGATTTGTTCTTAGTTCTAAATCAGTAACTTGAGATTTTTACCAATAGCAGATATGAAGTCTGCTTTGAAAATAACAGAGCTGAATTTCCAAGAATCAGTTCTTCAGAAGAGCTAGGGAGTTAGAGTGTTCGCAAAGAACAAAGGCAAGCTGTTATGAAGAAAGGAGTTGTTGTATTGGATTTATGCGGTAGGCAGTACCCCTCACAAAAGGCGTGCAGTAATCTCTTCACTCTGCTCAGCGTGGGCAGGATCTCGTCTAGAGTACCCGTGCGGAGTCAAGATACAGCACTGTGAGAAAAAGATCTGTGCAAACTGAAGAGAATCCATAGGAGACCAAAAAGAACCTTAGAGAGCTCCAAAATAAGCCCTCTAGGGAAAGGCTTTTGGAGCTACTTCACATAGAAAAGAGAAGATAAATGAGTGATACATGAAAGGGAGCTTCAACACGGCAAAGAGGAAATCATTGTCGATGTCCATGGGCAGGAGAAGAATCAGTGAACTTCAAATGTATTGAAATTTATCTTTAAACGCAAGGGAAAATTTCCTAACGGTAAGGTTAATTAAACACTGGAACAAGGGTGGGTTTAAAGAAACACAAAATAAGCAATTGTATAAACAGAAAAAAAATCATAGAAACAACAGACCTGTTCCCTCAATCAGCTTTTTTTGGTGTCCAGACCAGGCAAACCCTTTGCCCAGAATAACAGGGGCCTGTAACTGAGGGATGCACACCTGGCCCCTCTTTGTGACTTTTCCTCCTCCACCCCTTGCTTTTAAAAAATAGTTTTGTGAGCGGGAAACTGCCCGGGCAGTGGAAAGGGTGATGGGAAGGACGTGGAGCTTCTCCTCTAGCTCCTTGCTCTTGACTTGCAGCACTTTGTTCAGGCATGCAGCAATGGCCTCTACACTGCCATCGCAGATCTGAACACGGTGGCCCCGAGGAGAAGAGCAGACCAAGTTTGGGAGGACTTTTTGTCAAATCCTGAAAAGTCTCAGCAAAATTAAAGTTTGCTGAAAGTAGAGAGAGATACGTAAGTCCTAATAAGAGCTGACAAAGGCAGGAGCGTGAGGAGCCTCCATCGCTGGAGTTCGTTAACAATGGGTTTGACAGTCATTTTAGCGCTGTCACTGATCGTGTCCTGGGGCAGAGCGGACGCTTACGTGGCCTCTTAATTTCCTTTCCATTATTCCTTTGTCATCTGCTGCTGTAGTGAGAACTCTTTTAGAAAGGGTCTGATTCCAAATAAAGCTTGTCGTGAGGACGTCTTATGGGTGAAATGGTGGTGTAAAAATACCCAGAGAAGGAAGGTGATTACCTAACTTAGTGTTTTGGGTTTTTTTAAGCTATTCGATACCCCTCTCTCCGTATGTTCCTGTAAAGAGTTTTACAAAGATGAGACACACATATTTTTATAAATTCTCTGTTAGAATATTTCTAGGTTAAATATATATGCGGACTATTTAAGGAGCATGATTAGAGCTCCCAAGACTGTCCCTACATCCTCAGCTTACTCTGAAAATGATTTTTCCTATCGCTGCATTGATCTCCTGTAGGTTTTTTCTAAAGGACTGGACAATCTTTCCAACGAGGTGGCTTTTCACAGCCACTTTTCATAGGCATAATCCCAATGAAGCTAATTGAATCACACAACTGGAGAATTTGTGGTTAAAGAAATGATATTGAGGGTGTAAGACACCGGCTTTTTTACGGAGATGCTCCCAAGTAGTTGATACTAGGCTGATAAGATTTCTTTTACACAGATAGCTGTATGGGTAGTTAGTGAAGAACTGAAGCAGACGATTACTGAAAATAATTGATTTTCAAACTACAATTCTTTCCCAATTAAAATTATCCTGAGGCACTCAAAAGCTATAATGTAGAATTGTAATAGAAATCCAAGCAAGTCCTCCCTTGCAGCGATTTTTTTAGGTACAATAACTATTTTGAGTCATATGAGCAGTAAAAAGCTCTCCATTTTATTGTAAATTATTTAACTTTACACTTTAAAAAAAAATAGATTAAAATTGATTTTGGTTTGGTTTTCAAATATGTTCCAACCAGGAAATTGGAGGCCAGTTTTCATAGTGGGGAAATTATGGATGAAAAATCCCCATTCTGGTGTAATCAGCTGAAACTTTACAGTTGGCTTTAATTGCACCAAATCTTACCCAGTGCCCTAACACTGGATTTCACTAGAGAACAATGCAAACAATATGAGCTCTGGTAGTGTGGAATACCTCACTTTCATGAGCTTACTGAGGACTACCAGGCTGGTCACTTCAGTTCCAGAGTGTTCTCTACTTTTTTTGTATTTCCAGTGAAGAATTGTAGGGCTTACAGCACAAGAATTATCTCTTAAAACAAAGCTGTTACACAGCAGCAATATCCATCGTATTCATGTGCTGGGGAAATGTAACCAGGTTCTCTTTATATAGGCTTATTTTTGTGAAATAGAATTTGTAAAGGGTTGTGGTTATTTGGTATGAGAACTTAAATGAGAAAATATGGTACACTTGAGATAATGCTTGCGTGAAGTAACATACAGTAATAGTTATTGTCAGTTCAAGGAAAGGTAAATATCTTTACTGGCGTTTGTTTTATTTCCAATTCAGGTTTGTCTGACTCACTTCAACACTAGAAATAATATTTGTTTGTGACAGAAATAAACTCTTGTCCAAGATGTTTCCCACTCCAACCCTTGCTTGTGGGTTCTATTAATAGAGTAACTTCAGTATCGTTACGTCTACTCAGTGTCTGACTTTGCCGGAAAATATTGATCTGTAGCATGATCTGTCCAAGGGCAACAGCATCATTAATTGCTAAGTGATCTGCAAAACAATTAGAGACCTCCTGGCTGTTGCACAGATAGATGAACGGAGCTGTCTACCTAATCAGATATGGTTGTATCTACTATCTATGGACCCAATTGTCTTGTTCAGACACGTCTTCAACATCTGTCACCTTCCTGCTTCTCGCCATAACATATGCCGTGCTCCGCTCTGCGGGGCGCCTGCTCAAAAGCCTTTGAGGAGAATTTTCTTTGGGAGAGGGATGTGTGGAGTTTTTAAGGAAATTTTTATCCCATATCTACATTCTCAGATTTCCTTTTTGAGACATAAGCAGGATTAAGCTCAAGATTATAAGCATACAAGAAGCTGTAATTCCTATTTGCATTAACAGCATGAAGGCAGGACAAAATATAAAAAATGAACTCAGAGCCTAGATACAGTGAATGTAGCACTTAAGGAAATGAATAGGATTGATGATTTTTCTAGGCTGTGGTGTTCAGCACCCAGTGCAGCGGGGGAGTCTGGCCTAAAATTGCGTCTCTGATGACGAAATGGTAAGAGTAAGATGGCATGTTTGTCAGTGTCATGTTTCTGCGTGAAGGAAACCAATTAGGAGGGAAATATACAATTAGTGTCGGTCCCCTTAATGTTAGATGGCACAAATGTGTAAGTATCCTCTGCTTAAAATGCTTGTGTTGAGCTCCAGGTGATTGTTGAGAAGAAAAAAATAGGAGCCATGGTCAAAAATATTCTGTCAGACAAGTAACAGGGAGCTCAATTTGTGATGCAGCATGGTGACTCCGGTAATGATGTGTTCCTGCGAGCGCACTCCTGTTTTCCTGACTGCTCCTGTTGTATGTTTCTAGAGTCCTTGAAGTTTAGGGGAGGGCAAGTAAACTGTATTTTCTTCAAGACAAATTGTATTTTTAGTAGTATCTTACAGCATTTAAAAAAGTAAACATAAGCACTGCATGCCACACAGTGCTGTTTGTATGCGATTCTTTGTTTAGTGCCTCTGGACAATTCACTGTTGAAGATTAGATGCTTATGTTTGACTTTCTTCACAGATTTGTTTATACATACTAGTGTTTTGAAGTTCTTCTTTTGTATCTGGCAATGAGATTTGTTAGCAGAATTCCTGTAGCAGTCACTGTCACTCCAGCTAGAAATTGCTTTTAGTTTAAACTGTATACCGATTTTTAAGACGTTTTCCTTTATACAGTATTGGTTTAGCACAAAACTAATGAGGAATATACCCAGTGGGTAACTTCAGTATTCTTATTGCTGTATCTGGCCTAATTTTAGTCAGTAGAGTTCTGCAGAACAGCTGTTACTACTTTTAGTACAGGACTGGCTCCATCCTGTACAAGGGCTGGAAGATGGGCACAAGCAGGAAAGCTCATACTTGAGAACAGAAGTGTGTAGGCTACTTCTTTATGTGTGATTTGGCACCTACTTCTTTTAAGGACTGGCTAATCTTTCTAAATTAGCAGCAGATCCACTGACCATCCTTCCGATCCCTCAGGAGGAGAAGGGATGTGGGAGTCCCTGCAGTTAGTGATTGAGTGCAATCCCCATTATCCTGCATCTCTGGGGAGGGCGCTGTGAAAGAGCTGAGAGGATTTATCTAGTAGACAGAAGGGTCAGAAGGAGAAAGTGATCCTTTTAAAACAACCAGGAAAACCACCTGCTTATTGTTCTTTTAAGAAGCAGTTCCTAAAAAACCTGAACTTTTCTATAAAAGCAGCTGTGTCGTTCCTGTTCTTTTTTTGTCTTTTAAGCATCAGTATTCTACACACAAATACAAGCGATACTCTTTTTACAAAAACGGTCCCTATTTTGGTAGAATGGGCTTGTGATGCTTTCATTGACATCACATCAGGGGTTAGGTGGTGCAACAGAATAATAAACTGGTTTTCCACCTTCTGCAGACAGGTCTTCAGATGAACTGTAGCTCACACGTAAAAATGAGTGTGGCAGTCCTGTCCCTACTGCTCTGTTTTATAGCGCAAAAAGGGGAAGAACAACATGAAAAAATACTTAATTCTTGGCAAGCTCCCAATTTAATTTTCATCCAAATATTCTGCTGCCCTCCATTCTGATAAAAACAATCGCAAGTCATAACGCAGGTCACAAGAAAGGGAAAGCAACAGCCTAAACAGTGGCGATCGGATTTTCTAACAGCACAGCTCTGCAAAGGGTAGGTGTTTATAGCAGAGGAGGTTTGGTCTTTATTCGTACATGATTTTAGTTTCCACAGTTACTGGGATGCTTGGGGTTGGAGAAGACTCCCACAACTCGGCTGTGCTTTTCCTAGCATTGCTCCTGTGTTACTGGCAGTTGGATTTTGGAGCTGCAACAGTGTTATTTCACTTGGATAAGCGAAAAGCTTTCTTGGGAAAGTGGTATTGTACGGACTTAGTAATAAATAACATGATACTTTTTCTGGAGTATAAGCTGTAAGAATGGAGGATTTGGGCCTGTAAATATTTTATACAATGAAAATAATTTCCTCATCTTGAAAAAAAAATACTTTGATTTTGATTTTTTTTTTTTTTTCCTTAAAAAAAATCCACAAGTATTTTAGGTCAGAATATTACAGTAAGAATATTATCATTGAGGTGGGCTATTACAGTGTTGTGGAGGGATTCTCTGTAGGTCAGGCTCTGTATCCAGTCTGTACCTCATGCAATGCACCGTAAAAAAAAATCTGTCTCCCTTCTATCTAGCAAAACCGTCACGGTTGTCTGTCCCAACAGTCCAGAGCAATGTTTGCCTCTGAAATCCTGACCCAGCAATGCAAAGAGAATTTCTGTAATACTCTATGTAGTTGTATCTTAGTTTAAAAAATCAGCCTTTCCTGAAAAGCAGGAAACTACATGTTTTCAGCAAAAATTAACCTTTTTTTTCTTCACAAAAGCCCATGTGCTGTTCCCAGGGCACGTTCTTCCCAGCAAACAACTTGAATGTCACAACCTTTGAGCTTTTCCTCTGGACTTTGCAGTGACTTGCCTGACGCTGGCATGGTCAGAAAAGGCTGGGTTCTGCCCCCCTTATTGATGCTCAGTAGTCTTTTCCTATTTAAATAGCCTATGGTAGTCAGCTGGGCTGCCTGGAGATTACAGAAGCAGGAAAATTAAAACTCAATAAGGTATCGTGTGGTCTTGTGCTTAAACTGAGCGTTAAGAGGAGCCTCTGAAGCTGTTTGTGGCTGTTTAGAGCTGTGTGCAGCAACATTTAGTAAACAAAATTTACTGCCTTTGTGTGTTACTAGCCAACAAAGCTGAAAAAAAACTTGATTAAAAGCTGAGTTACTTAATTAGTTCAAGTGTTTTGCATCTGTGGATAGATGTGGCTGGAAGAACAGCATAGGAAGAGGAGAACCAAGAGTTCCAAATTTTGAGCAAGAGTTTTGACTTTAAATGAACATGCTGAACTTAAATACAGAAGTAAAAAAA
>WHYT01017925.1:148798-226221 GCA_009806455.1 Tetrax tetrax
CAAGAGAGAACTTTGTGTGTGTTTGGTTTTTTTTGTTTTTTTTTTTCCATGAGAAAATTAAAAAGCTTCAACTGACCTGAAATGATCTTCTTTTTTGGTGGTGGAGGGTGCGGTTATTTACACGATTCAGCCTGTCGCTCGATTGAATTGACAAAGATCACAAGTTCTGGCAATTTCCATTGAGTCAACTCTAGTCTTCTGTCAGTTTTGTAATTAATGTATATTGACAGCAAGCACACTTAGATACAGTGGTAACTGGGAGTCTTGTGAATACTTAATATTGTTTAATTTGAAATATATTTTCTATGTTGGTGTGCTGATTGGCTTTTCAGAGCGGTATTTCTTTCTACAGTAGATTTCTACAAATTAATTTTCTTTTAAAAGTTTTTTAAATTAGTGGAATTGAATTGATTTTTCAAAAAGCTTAGCAAAAATACTTTGGGAGGATGAAACATTCCCCTAATATACCTCCTGCCGTATGTTTCACAGCAGCGGAGTTATCCAGGTGTAATTTAGGGCAAAATTGAGCCCTCAGAGAGCAGCTGAACTTAAGCCTAACTTTAAAAATGATAGATGCCTTCAGCCAGCAATAGCTGCAGTTCATTATATCATCTGAAGTGTGTTTTAGTCACATAAAGTATTTAAATTAAATAATTTTGGTACTTGTGATAGACAGAAGCAGGGAGGGTGGCCTCAAATATTAACAGTTCATTATTCTTTAAGCTGCCAGTCATTAGCTAACTTCTCCCTTGTTAATAATAATACTTGCATGATTCTGTTCTGAATAATGGGTGGAAGATTTTCACCACCAGCAGGCAGGCCCATGGGCAATTATAATTGAGAAAGGTTAGTAAAACTGTACTTAGGGACCAGTAAAACCAGTTTAAATGGAGCTTGAGCTGCCTTGAGATGCTTTATTGGCAAAGGATGTTGACAGACATTAGCAGAACTTGATCTCCACTACGTGCCTGAAGCTTTGAGGTGGCAGCCTGTATAAAAATTATGTTTAACATTTGATTTATCTAGAGAGTTGTGCAAAGATAAAGAAATAATAATGTCATACTACTTTTTATTTTCTTTTTTACCAGTGTCCGTTCACTGAAAGGAATATTGCCAACATGCCAACTGGGAGAAGGTATCGGAAGCCTTGCAGGAAGAGCTTCCCAAGAGAAGCAAATCCAGTGATGTGAAGGACGATTGTTACGTAAGTGAAATTTGAATTTATTTACACACTTGTGCGTGGCATAGTTGCAGAGGCAATCCCTTCTTTCAAAAATTCCATACCAAAGTTATTGTCTGCCTGCCAGGGGAAAACTATCTCAAAAATTGGTTGTGATTAGAGCGCTAAGTACAGAGCAGGTTCTACTGCCTCCCTCACGAGTGCCCTTTACCCTGAACCTGGTAAACAAAACCTGTGTTCATCCTTAAAAGGCAGAATCCTGCTAGGATCATAGGTGCTTCCGATTGTTTATTGGAAGAGCAAGGTTTCTGGGAAATGTACTGCTTTCTGATGGAGTACGGCAGACTGTGAAATAAGAATAGATTAAAGCTTTAGTGTATCTACGCGGAGGAAGACCTGGTTGTGCTGTTTAATATTTTATGTGAGATGTGGCTGAGATATCAACTTGCTTTTGTTACTTTGCATAATCGTTTATACAAATAACTAACGTGTCAGCCGTTCTGTGAGGGACTGTAGCTGTGTTTTGCTGAATTTTGCACCTTGGTGAAGTAAAATGTATAACACCTGAGGCAAGGAAGTTGGTTGGTTGGTTTGGTTTTTATTTGTCATTGTGAATTCTGCATAAATTCAATCCTACAGGATCTGTTACGGGAGATGGTAATAATCCTAAAACATGGAGACTTTATAATGATAACAAATACTACCTGAAACTGCTACTGCAGAACCCAGAGAAAAATGTGGGTTTTAGGAAAGATTATTATATTAATAAAGATCATAATCAATGCTCTGTGAGCCCAATAAAATGGAAAAATCTGTGTAGTATTAGTACAACTTAAATTAGTAAGGCTAGTTGGCATTCTTTCCAAAATAAGTGAAGATTAATCTTTGGACACAAACTGTGAGCTGTGTGAAGTTGCCTCTGCTAAATATGTGCTAATAGACATACGAGTGAGATTTTGTTAATCGTCTGCTTAAATAAGTAGGTAGAGAAAAGCTGGGAATAAGTCCTCATTTCTCCCTTACAAGAAAGAAAGACTACCTTTTAAGGCAATTTCTTCTTTCTTCCCCCCCCCTACTCTCCCCCAACCAGTTGTTTTGCTGTCAGGATAATTAGGTTTTTAGCCTTTCTAGCAACTTGGTAGCAAATGCAAGAGTTAAACCCCTCTCCTAACTTGCAGTCCTGTTTTTTACCCTGGTAACAGTCGTGTTAAGTCCGTTTTCCATTTTATTAAATTGTAGCTGTTCTAAAATAAGAAAAAAAATTTGAGACACCAACCAGAATGTTTGATAGTAGAGTATGTTACAGTTACATTTCAGTTTACACCTACTGGCAATATCTTGCTGCACTATCTACATCTTTCACCTTCTCATAAAGTATACTTTACTCATAAAGTATAAAAATTGCGTTGTAGCCCCTTACACAGAATTATGACCACGTGGAAGGGTCTCTGTCAATGGTACTTCAGACTGAGGACAAATCTTTGCATCTTTAGGGTGCTTAGCCCTGTAAGTAGATCATGTTTCTTGTCTTTAAAGTGGAAAATGATTTAGTCTCTCACAATAATACAGCATATGAACCAAGCAGAACTTCAAAGCGTGTGTGTGTGCAGACATCAACTGTAATGAGCTGGGACTTTGATTTGCCTGGGGAACGGCAGGCTGAACTCCTGCGGGTTTGAGCCTGGTTGATTTTCTCTTTGGACGCTATTTTTGCATTGGCTGGTGGTGACCAACAAACTCCTTATCCTCTAGACAAAGTCTGGTCTCTTCCTGCAAAGGTGAAAGCAATTTGGTAATGTTCTGTTTGTAAGAGTAGGAGAAAAGGCCTTGTGGGAAGAACTTCAGCAGTTGATTGGACTCAAAACCTTTTCTTTTTGAAAGCTGGCATGTCTTCTGCCATCAGGTTCAATATCTTTTTTATCTTTAACAGCTTCTCTTTCATAGTGGAAAGAAATTACAACACCCTGAAAAAAAACTGTTAGCAATAGGCTTCTGGGGAGAAAGGTACACGTATGTAGTGTGATACAATATACTAGGGAAATGTATATATATGAAATTATATCTATTATAAACACATATATGTGCTTGCTATATTATTATTATTATTATATTTAATTGTGCTTGTGTACTAAGCAGTAATAGGTGTTATCAAAGGGATAAGTCAGGTAAAGCAGATTCTAGAATATTCCATTAAGAATCAGTCACCTTGGAATTGTAATTCAGTATTACAAGGATATTCTGTTTTTCTTCACAGTAAATGCAACTTAGCTAGAATAATGAAGAAATTGGTAGTACCTTACACTACTTATACATTTTTTAGCACACCTAAGGCAAAGTTCATTAATTATGTCACAAAATTACCTTTGTGTAACTTCAAAGGCAGCATAAGTTATAAGAAAATGTTTAATATATGAACATAATGCTCTGTGTCTTATTAATACTATGCTCAGTAAAAGAGAAAAACGTACGTTTTGGACTACGTATGTGTTTACGTCCAACGCTATGTTTTGTAACAGTAAGCATCAAAACCACTCATCCCCTCATGACAAATGCACTTCTCAAAATAACTTGTTTTTCCTCTATTAGACAAAATTGCAGAATGGCTCGTTAACTGCGAAGCACACGTCATTAAGTAATCTAGGTGGCCCTTCATGCAAGCGTTGGTAATAGACCCGCTCGCCTTGGTCTTCACTGCTGCCAAGAGTAAAAACATTGCCAAGCATTGAGCCTACAGTAGCAAAATCCATTTGGTTTTATTTATTTTTAGTCTATATCCAAAAAATAACACAACTTTCATTTCACTCAGATAGAATTACATTCTCTGGTTACACCACCCTGTGCTCTCATCTGACTAGTAGAGAAATTTGGGCCCTGGAGAATGAACTTCCTTCAATAATATGTATTTCTTGTCAAAGTTTCCCACCCTGCAGGGCAGGGGAAGTGCTGAGACTCTAACCACGCTAGGAATCATCACAGAGTTGTTGAACCCTTCTCTGCGTCCGCAGCGCGTGCAAAACAGACCAGCAGCTTTCGTGTATGACAGGGCATGCATGTGGTCCATCGTAGCATACCACTTTGTTTTCATGGTGTAAGCTCAATCTGATGAAAATATGGGTATCTTTTATAAATTACTAGAGGTTAACTCTAAATTAGTTTCCCTAAGGAATTAACTATTTTTCAGGTTTACCTTTTAGATTTTTCAGATTTACCTTTTAGACTCCCTGCTCCTTGCAGGGGGGTTGGACTAGATGACCTTTGAAGGTCCCTTCCAACTCTAACCATTCTATGATTCTATGATTTGAGTCTTTTCTAAGTTGAGTTTCATTAAAATTTTGTTTTGTAGTAGTTCTATGGAATACCTCGCCAAATCTTTCACTCAAAATGAGTTGGTAAAATTGTCAGTAGAAGATAGCGATGTAATTTTCGCTTTAGTTCTCCAGGTATGGAGACTTTGGTGTTAAGAACATAAATGAAAATGATTTGGCAAAAGCAG
Source organism: Tetrax tetrax (assembly GCA_009806455.1). Classification (NCBI taxonomy): domain Eukaryota; kingdom Metazoa; phylum Chordata; class Aves; order Otidiformes; family Otididae; genus Tetrax; species Tetrax tetrax. Next base: position 153,472 of record WHYT01017925.1, read on the forward strand.
TATGGGGAGTAGCCAGCAACTCTCAGAAGACAGACCCTAGCGTATTTTATGGATCTGAACAAGGAAACCTCCAAAGGGGTCTCTCTAGGAAAACCTTGGGGGATCTGCGTGCAGGGCACTTGCATGAAGAGCATGAAGCTTTGTTACTCGATTGTTTAGTGATCTGTGACCCCTTTGGAAAGTCCCACAGAGGCATGGTGCTCCTGGCCTTCTGACGGTGATGGAGATCAAGGAATTTAGCCTTGAGGGTGCTGTCAGTGCCATCAGTGCAGAGCAGTACAGACAGTGCCAGAGACAATAGGGGATTTGTTGGGAAAGTAGACACTGCTCAGTGAGAGCGAGAGTAGGAAAAAGTGGCTCACAGCAAATTTTCCTGCATAATGAAAGAACACATTTGAAAAAGTCGGCAGAAATCTAATGGAGATGAAACCAGGAAACAGTACAAACAGTACAAGTCAAAAGGCGTTTGCAGAAAAGAATAGTAACTGGATGTGAAGCCCTCAAAAAGAATGTCACCCTTACTACTGCTCCCACTTAAGAAACTGACTTGAAACAAACTTCACAAACAAAAATAAAAATTGCAACATAGTGAAAACAACGAATCAGAAAACGTTCAAGAAGTAGAAGGGTATTTTTTTTCCTTAGGAAAGGTATCTAATGAAATCACATATTGTGAAAAAATATTGCAGAACATAATTCAAAAAGATGATTGCAGAGAGAAAAACCTCATTTTCAGTGATGTAAGGATGTAAATAGAAGTGTCTAAAAAAGCCATTTTTTTGGTTTCTGTTAAAATGTTCCTGCAGTAAGGTTTAGAATCAAGCAAATAATAGAAGCAACAAACTGTTCAGCAGTTATGTTCACAGAGAGGTCTTTTAACAGTTTTGCCATGAGCTGCTCTCCAAAGCAACTTGAAATTAGCAAGAGAATGTTAACAAGTTTTTTTTCATTCTGTTTTCAGCGTGAGGATAGGGTCTGAGGCTTTTAGACTCGGCTCCCTTCAGAGAAATACATCCCATCCTAAATGTAAATGTGGAGTTACACCCAAGATGCTTACCTATGTATTTTATCATCCATCTGCGTGTGCTTCACTCCTGTCTGAAGCCACCTTCTCCAAGCAATTAGTTATCCACCATATTTTTGTAATTGTGCTGTCCTACTTGTAGCTGAACTACGTGTATTTGGCCATATGCTGTTCTAGATACCTTTCACTCCCACCTGTGGGTTGTGTAGCAAATTAGTCCAGCTCATTTGAAACCTGGGGGAAGAAACGTACATGGCTAATGAGTTCCATGATGTATGAGAGCAGCTCTGTGCCGAGTATCTAGGCTACGCAGCCCGTTCACTGATAAATGAGCAGCGTTTCTAAGAATGAGGGCAGACAGGAGATGCTAAGCAAGTACTAATAGGCTACAGAAAGTATTGTAATCAGCGATGAGATTTTTTTTTTTCTGTAATTGCGGATAGCAAACTGTATTAGTCATGCTAATGCAATACAGTGTTTGTGGCGTTGACATTGTCCATTTAAATATTCAGGAAACTGCTTCTTCCACATATTCGTGTGCAAGTACATCGTGCTAGATTAGCTCTAGTCAATTAAGCAGTGTGTTGTCAACTGCAGTTAAAACAAATGGCATGTGCTACGTCATCACCAAGTGACCTGCACTCATTATACAAAAATTGGCATTTATAAACAGCCCTTCCATGAGATTGTCTTCGGCTTGCTGGTGCCTAGGGTAAGAGGTTACCTCCCAGCAGCTGTTGTATTCTGTATCTGCTCAGGCATCTTCAGCATCTTGTGCTCTCTCAGTTTAAACAAACAACCCAACCAACCCGCACCTGGATACTAGAAACTGCCATTTTACTTTCTGGCGACGGGCCTGCAGGGCTGATGTTGCTTGTTTATCTGGCAAACTTGAGATGGATAAACTCGCGGGGAATTCAGAGCTCACACAACGTTGTGCTTCCCAGGGAGGGTTAGCTGACGTGAAATGTCTGACAGCTCTGTGTCAGCTTTTCGCATCGCAAACCAAAACATGATTTCTTTTCCTTCACAGTCTCTGAAGGAAATGAGAGAGATGCTAAACTGCCAGTCATTTAAATCTTGGCCATTCATTAAGCAAGAAATGTTATATCAAGTCAGTCATTTCATCTACATGGAAAAACCTACACCGTTAGCAATTACTTAGGGACACCTACTGTCCTTACCCCCAAATCTTCCCATGTGCGGCGTTTCTGAAGCTAGTACCTGCTAAGGGTTCACAGTGTACATTGATGTGAAAGGGCAGAAGCTTCCAGAAACGTTTTGTTGCTCTTTGCAGTTCAAGTCTTCTCAATTAGGATTTTTCTTGCCATCTAGAGAACATAGCTAGATATTTATTGTACAGTGTTCCACTGCTCCAGTGCTTCCACATTCAGATGTTCGAGGGAATGCAAGGGGAACTGAAACTTTCCTAGAAGCCATGGGACAGTATAAACAAGAATTTTGCTAAAGTTAGCGTGAGTTCTTCCCTCTTGCTTGTCAAAATTCAAAACATTGATGAAAAACTAAAAGTAATAAACATTGCAGATGCAAATAATACTTTTAATTATATTTTGTTATTTCGCGAGTGACAACGCGAACGTAAGATATATTTCTAGGCCATAGCTGACTCTCTTCCACTCATGAAGGTATATTCCCATGTTGCACAGTCAGTGGCCTAGCTCTACCGGCACATTGTGTTTCCCTACAGTTGTTGGCTAGGAACACTGCATGCTTTGGCAGAAGTAACAGCCCTCCAGTATTTGAAATGGAACAGTGAGCGTGAAACTGTACGTAACTTCCTCCCACGATGGGAATGACCCTTCCTTCCTCCAGATGTGCTTCTACAAATACTGAGTTGAAGTAAATTATTCCCTTTCACACTCACAGATTCCAGTTTAAGCTCAGTCTTTGCTAGTTGAGGTAACTGGAAGAAGTCATCATAGTAAGATGATATGCTTCTCCCTTTTTAAAATTAAGATAAATTAGTATCTCTTACGGTGCTGTGACATAAACAAAGTGCTCTAGGCTTTGCTTTTAGGAAGGGGAATTTATTTTTCTCATTTTGAAGTGCAAGCTGGTAGCTGGTAGACAGCCTTATTCCTTCGAATCTCTGCTGATACTATTTTTAAAAACAAAATGAATAAAACTCAACTCCCTTAGGAGATGCAAAGTAAGACAACAACCGTTTCCTATCTCTTTGCCTTTTTTTTTTTTTTTAAATAACTGCTCATTTAAAGATCCATCACATCCTGTTTATTTTGACGTACAAGATTCCACAGTGTCTTTCCTGTCGCTGTTCTGTTTCAACAATGCGTAGAAGTTGTGTTATAATATCAGGACACAAATACATGGCACACTGTCAGTCACATAGTTTAGATCTTTAGCCCTAGGAGGAGGACCTTCGTTTCCCATGTTGTGGTCTCACCTGAAGCCTCCTCCACCATTTGTCCTCTGTCTCTGCAGTAGCTTTTCAGAATCTTGGTCCCTGGGATAGTTAAACTCCAGTAAATGTTAGAAGGGAACCAGATGCTTGTTCACTGTGTTGTCCTTTGGTTTATTCATAAGTCTGTAGTATTTTGGCGTCACATTTTATCATAGAATAGTTTGGGTTGGAAGGTTTTAAGGCCATCCAGTCCAAGCCCCCTGCAAGGAGCAGGAACATCTCCAACCAGATCAGAGCCCCCTCCAGACCTGACCTTGAACATTTCCAGGGATTGGGCATCTTCAGCCTCTCTTATAAGAATACCCATTCCACACAGCAACAGTAATTTCAGGATGGGAGCAAGAGATGCCAGCTGCATTCACAGGATCTAAACGGAAGGGGAACCAAGTGCCCAGGTAAAGGGAGAGGTAACTGGATCCCCTCATGGAGGCTTGGCTGAGTCTTTCTTCTTGAGGTCGAAGTGCTTCTGCTTTGTGTTTGGGTCACAGCAAAGTCACTACATCTCCATCTGGCTAAAGAAAACGGGGCGCTGTAATTCAGAACTAAAAAGGATAACAGGGAAGTACTGTCCTAGGCATAAGAAATGCACCAAAACCTCTCGTGGTTTGGTTTGATTTGTGTGGAATTGCAGCTTGTCATATGTAGGAATCATTTAAGATTGTCAGCCTAAAAGAAATGGTAATACCTTTACAAAGATAAACTTATTTCTGAAAACTCCCATGCTTTCTCTTTTTTTTAAGGACTTTTCTGCGTATTTCAGCAGTGATTAAATCTTAAATTAATTCTATAACAGGTGATGGAGATGCACTTTAGCACATTAAATAACATTCTACATTTTTTAGAAATTACTTCTTAGAAAATAAATTGCACCATAGATTATCAGAAAAATCAGATTATTTGCATTTTATCCAGTTTTGGTGGAGTTTTCCAGCTAATGTGGTTTCTGTGTTTGTCCTGGAGATATCGTTGATCTGGCAAAAATATTTTTTCTTAGAAATTAGCCTATCACCACTTCTTTTTTGTTGTCTGTTTTATGCTTATTTCACGTCATGCTTTCTAAATATCCCCAGACATTCAGTACCACCTACCGCTGCTAACTTTTATATCTTTGGGCAAATCATTTGGCCTCTTTTCCAGAAATCTACTGCTGAGTGGGGACAGTGCTTCCCTGTCTCCCTGGGGTTGTGTTTAAATGGACTGATGTTCATTAAATCCTTTCAATGCCTCCTATCCAAAATTCAAAAAGGAAAAGCCTTGCACAAAGAGCTGTGGATGCTAACTACGCTTTGAAGAAATTGCAAGCCACGTCTTTTTTGTCTTCCCTGTTTATTTTGTTTTTGTAAAATGTTGATATATAGAAAAGACAAGTCAGGAAAATAGGGGAAAAAAAAAAAGCTTGTACTCCTATTTGACAGATTTTTGCTGTGGAATTAAAGCTTTCAAGACAAAATGAAAATGAAAACATACATTGTTTAGCCATCTAACCTTTTATCTGAGTTCTTGAAGTCATTCCTGAAGTAGAGACATTTCATACGTTCCTGTGGCATTAGCCAAGCGTCACATGAAAGGATAGGTTGTTCCTGTAACATTGGGATGTCTACATTAATGGAAACCTTTACCTGAGTTAAAAGAAACACCTGGGCACCCTGTGGCCGTGTTATTCTTTAGTTATCCATTTTAGACAATTTGACCTTGCTTTGATAAATAAAAGTACACAGGGGGTATGTACTTCCCTGTAGGGGATCGAATAGAAAAAAAAGATTGCTAGATTCCAAATGCTAGTTACACAATGTAAATCCAATATTAAAAGATCTTCTGATACTGTGAAAATCTCAATACCAATTTTACAGGAAGTTTATGTTAATTAATGATGATCACTTGCGAAGATGAGTTGTGTACTGTTGTACTGGTCCTGAGTGACAGTTTCCCATTTATAAAGGGGCATAGGAAAGGTAGAAGTTGAATGACTCTTAAAGGATGACATCTCAGCAGACACTGGAAGAACTGGGAATGCTTAGCTTTAGGGACTGGGCATGGAGAAGGAGTCAGGAGGAGAGGTATGTGGTGACAATTTGTAAAAGGTACATAAAAGGCTGCTCCAAGCGAAATGTCTATGTCGTGTCTTTGGGGAACAGAACAAGGACAGATGACCTGAAGCTGTAGGAAGACAGATTTAGGGTAAGCAGTTGAAAACCCTTCTAGTGGTCCAGATAATGAGACAGTGGAGCGGGTTGCTTAGGAAGGTTGTGTAGTCTCCTGCGAGTAGTCGCAAGTGCATTAAGGAATGACATTGCTATTAGTCATTTGTTGGGGCAAGGGGATAGCTTGGATGACTTCTTGAGGTCTCTTCTAATACTAATTTTCTTTCAATCTATCAATGAACTTCATAATATCTTTATTTAGCCCCCAAACATAAAGTAATTCTTTATTTATATTATCTAGAGGCTAAGAATCTATTAATGGTAGGTTTGACCCCGGTGGTATCTTAACTGGCTTGTGAGTACGATCTTATGAATGTTCTGAATTAATGCCTCAGTATGACTTCTCTGAGCGAGCAGTAGAAAGGTTATGTTTATCCTGAGTTCCAGTTCCACTTCGTAGCTGTGAATGCACATCTGAAGCAGATGACACAGGCAGCTTTTGTGACAGAAATTCTTAGATCTTCAGATGGCCATAACTTTAAAGTACTGCTGAATAAATATTACCAGCAAAGATCACAAGAGTTTTCTGAGATTTCTCACTTCTGCTAACCTGTCGGTGCAAAACAACGCACATTAAATCTATTCTGTATGGGGACAAAAATTTGTACAAGAAGAATTCTAATATTTGTTGTTAGAAGAGAATGAGAGCCATATGATTCAAGATATTAATATTTCTTTTGGCTTTTTGTACACACATGGCTTATCCTTTTTGATTAAAATTATATTTGCATCTCTGGTCCATATGTAGGGAAGGTAAAGCCTTTTGCATTTCTACATGCAAAAGCATTTAAGAAGAATATACTTTTCAGCATTCATATTAAATGAACTGGAAATAGCCAAACCCTTACTGGTAAGTATAATGGCAATTAGGAATGTAGCGCTACAGCGAGTAGTTTCTCTCTGCTTAGCAGGAGAGCTTGAAAGCAGTTGTAAATGGTTTTACCAGTCCAGCATTTTTGGACACTTAGCTATGGTGAGTTGCTTCTTTTGGCTTTTCGCTGCCCATACTATGTGTCACGTATGCCAAAAGTAAAATAGAGAAAACCTTTCTGTATTTCCTTCTGTGTCAAGCAAGTCATTCCTGAATTGTAAACCTTTTACTTTTGTTCTCGTCCGTCCAAACTGAGCATGAACTCTTCAGAACCGGTGCCAGTTTTAATCTTTATTTTCTGTGATTTGCCTCCCACATTTTCAGTAAGTGTTGTGTCTGTCCCCTGACTTTCTGTGATGCTCTCAAGCGTGAAACGCGTTCTGTTCCATGCACCAACTGCTTACCCATTAATTTCTGCTTCCTCTTAAAAGACGTTTCACAAGAAACTCTCCAACAGTGATGCACTTTAGGAATAAATCTGTAATATTCATAAATATGTGTATTTGTGGTGAATATTTTTCTGCATATGCAGTTCTAGTTCTTCAGTTTCGTCTTTTGTAGTTTTTATGCAAAAACTGGCTTTACACAAGTTTAGGTTTTGCTACAATTTTAAAAATCTGCTTTTCTGCACCTTGCTGTTCATCATGCTGTTTTCTCCTGTCTCTAGGAAGTTTATAGTGACGTGCAGTTTCTCAAAACTAGTGTCCTTTTATAGACTACTATCCACTCCAGATGCATATAGGAGATCAAAGGAACAAGTTAAAGATATTCCTATTCATCAGGTGTTAATGTCTAAATGATACACTCATTCATTTTCATTTCTAAGCATTTAAAGCTCAGGGACAAATAGTTTGAATCCATTAAATTTCTTTTTAAGGCATAAAAAAATGTGAGTTGTCTGACTGTGGCAAAGCAAACACTTTAAAGAAAAGTTTGATTAAGGGACTGGTAGAATGAGTGGGAAAAAAGCCATGCAAACTGAGCTGGCCCCAATTTTGGTCACCTTCCCTGAAGCTGGAGGAGATTAGTCGCCTAATTACTCGGGATCCTCTGAGCAGCTCATGGAAGCTGCTTCCAGGCCAGATGGGTTCCCAAACAGGCAGAGCCTGGAGCTGACAGCGGTGCCTGGTCCCCACCCAGGTGCTGCTGTGTGTCTCCCCTAAGGGCTACAGTATTAATTAACAGATTCAATGTAAAGAAAGATGCTGTTGTGTTTACTGTTTCTTGCTGTGGACTGTAGCTGCCGCGGCTGATAATCTGGAATGTGTGGTACTTTACTGGGAAAAAAAAAAAAGTAAAAGCTTTTTGGTGTTCTGGTCTGAAATGTTGTAAATCTGGCATAGATTTGGTGAGCCACATCATATGTAGGCTGTCTACTAATGCAGTAGAGTCAACAGATTAAATTTATCCTGCTGTTACTATTATAGGAATAACAATAATTACACATGTTTCCTTTCATTAACTTTGTGAGTTTGACAGATACACTGGTTTTAGAAAGGCACAGACAAAATCTCTGAAGCTCATCTTCTGAAAAATCATCCTCTCTGGGAAAACTCTTCCAAAGGCCAAGGAAAATCTTCAACTTGCAGGTTTTCTGAGTTGTTTTCCTTGTGTTCTTTTCTTAAGAAACTGGCCTCTAATGAGCAGATCTGATTTCAAGCTTCATCAAACTTGCATTGGGAAGAGTGCAATTTAGAAGCTTGGGGTCAAAATTTGAGGGTATTTCCTTCTGTCTACTCAGGGTCTTCTGTGTGATGATTTCCTCTTGCTCTTTAGGAAGTATGCCTATTACAAGCTAATACGGAGTTTCTAAAATAAGGGCTGTAGGAATAGACTGAGTAAGGATTGAGAAGATGGATTTCTTTTTGCCAGTCTTGCAGCTGAAAATATTTTTTCTTGTTATTTTTTTTTCCAATGAAGTAGAGATTTTGAGGTGATGACAGTCTGCTCTTTAATGTGAGCTTTTCTGTGTCGTTTACCTTTTCCTGCAGTCTCCTCTCAGCCATGCAACCCCTGAAGAATAGGAATGAGGCAATAACAGGTAATGGGTAGTCAAAGTGTCCTCACTGATATAATTTATTTAAACACAAAAATCTATAAGTGCTTTATTGTGATGATCATTAAATAGACTGAGGGCTTTAAAACATGGGAAGGCAGAATGAGTAGCTAATTGGTTACTGACTGAAATGATTATTTCATTTATATAAAATAATTTAAAACCCAGGTGAGGTCTTTCTAGCATGTATTTTACTATGCCTAGCTTTTGAAAATAATATAGTGTTCTTTCAGGAGCCAGCTCCTCTGTGCTTCCTCTGTGTTCTCGCAGTACATGTGTTGAGTCAGAGTGTGGCCTGAAATTGCCGTGCACTTGCTGTTTTCTGGAGTGGAATGGTGCTCATGCCTTCCATTTTAGGAAAACCACAAACTTTTCTTTGCATCTGTCATCACCCTTAGTTCATTTCACTGAAGTGAGCAATGCAAAGCTTTTCTTCGTCACTGATACTATCTTTTCACTTTCTCACTGTATTTCTTTGAACAGGTCTTGGTAAACTTTACTGTCTAGATTACATGCAACCCAGTGACAAAGATTCATTTGGGGAAAAATAATATGTTTTACTTCACTGACAAGCAATATCTTCGAAAATAAAAATGGTGTCTAGACTGTTAGGTTTCTTTTTTTCTTCCCCTCCTCCCCCCGCTTTTTCTTTCATTTTTTTTTTGTGCGTCTTTTTTCCCTTCTTTCTTTCCCTAGAAGAGACATAGTAAGCTTTTAAAAAGTATATCTGGGAGCAGAATAAATGGTACAAGTCTGTTTTATGCTCACGAAGGAAGAAGTTTATCAGCCTGTTTTGTTGATCTCTGTAGATTCATTTTGTGGAGAAAGGCTGCCAAAATGTCAGTCAAAGCTTACGGCAAAGCCTACAGCAATCCTTATGTAGTAAAATAAAAAAAAAAAATAAAATAATGCTGGTGATAACCCTTTCAAGCTCAGACTCACTGCCCATTGAATTACACCAGTGCCTTGGCTGTGGCTGAACAGGGCTTGGGCAGCATCAGGGCTTTCTCTTTGTCTCACGGCACTAAATAGACGGGGGGTGGGCAAGAGGCTGGGGGGGCACACAGCAGGACAGCTGACCCAAACTGACCAAAGGGGTATTCCGTACAATGTCATGTCATGCTCAGCAATAAAACTGGGAGCTGGAAGAAGAAGGTGAGGGGGATTTGTCTTCAAATTAATTGTTGCTCAGAGACTGCCTGGACATCAGTCTGCTTGTGGGTGTTGATGAGTGATTGCCTTTGCATCACTTGTTTTTTTTCCCCTCTTTACTTCACTTATTAAACTGTCTTTATCTTGACCTATGAGTTTTCTTTGGCTTTTCCTGTTCTGTCCCCTGTCCCGCTGCAGGGGAAGTGAGCGAGGAGCTGTGTGGGTACTTAGCCGCTGGCCAGGGTCAACCCACCGCGGTTGGACATAGTATCTCACTCATGTTGTTGGTGTCAAGAAGTATTTGTAACTTGTGTCTGTGCCAAGGTTCATTTTTTAAATGTTTACCTCTAGTATTAGTGCAGAAATGACTCCACACAAGGGGATTTAAAGTAGCCACAGTTCGTGTGGCCGCAGATATTTCTAAAGTAATAGATCAAACGGAGCTTGAAGTAGAACCACTGTCAGCTGTGGAGCTTCAGTTTCCAACAGCAAGGCTTGTCAAGTGTCCCTCCTCTTCTTGGGCTGATGATTGAGAAGTCTGTGGTGAATTCAGAGTTTCTGAGAAAGTATTACACCTTTGGAATAGAAAGCAAGCATGCTCCCATCTCCGGTTTATTCTCTGTCCTGTGAGATAAAACTGGGGAACAATTCTGTATTCAAATCCATGCAGATGCTTCAGACGTCTGAGACAGACCACACATTAACAGGCCACATAAACATTTTCCCAATAATAATGTGGAGGTCGTTACTTTTCATTGGTGGGATGACCGCACCCACTTTCCCTTTGAAATGGCCATTGTGGTGTGCCATTTGAAACTACCTCAGACCCTGTAGGCCTTTTCCTGCCCTAAAATTTGTGCTGAGCTGTAAGGGAAAGAAAACGTGCTCGTTGAGTCACTACTCTTGCAGCTTCTCTTTTCTTTATGACACTTGGTTCATGAAGACCTCGTTATCTGGCCTTGCTGAGACACACAGTCCATCCCTTGCTTAAGATGACTTAGGTTGCCCCAGGCAGCTCAGGTAGCAGGGGATGGAGGCCGTGTCTTCATAGCATAACAACAAGTTCACGTCCAATTCACTGTGTCACACTGCCCACCAGAAGAAACACACGGGCTTCGGTGTGTTCTGTCTGTGATCTGTTGATTATCATCTTCTCCTCCAGTCAGAAATGGAATCCCCTGATGTTTACATTTAGTTGAAGTGGTGTGAAAAATTGATGGCACCAGCAAAATCAAGTGTCCAGGAAAAGTTGCTGGGTTCGCAACAAACATTTTATAGTGTTTTCTTTTTCACAAATCAAAAAAAAATTCCCAGATAATGAGATGAGAATTTAATTTCATATCTTTCATATTTTTTCAATGCACATGCTAATTGTTTTTTAGCTAACTCTGCTAATAATTAGTATGCCATAGCTTATTACAAATAATTGAGTCAACCAATAGCTGACTATCACGAGCCTGTCTCCCTAGACTGATAAACAAATGCAAAAAGAATATTTACACCATATTTATTACTATTCACACCGTATTTTCAGTGGAAGAGTCTTACTTCTGATTTCAAATTGATTTCAATCCTTTCAGCTTCACAAGGAGACCGGATTACGCATCTGTTAAGGCACAGATTTATCTGATAAAACACGAATAAGAATCTGCACGCCTAGGTCCCCAATTACCCAAGGGATTATCCTGTCAATTACGATTTCCCAAACTTAGATGGCCATTCTGTCTCTGGGCATCTGGACTCCCAATGTTTCTTGCTTGCGTACTCTTTCTTCCTGCAATCCAGGCAAAGCCAGAAATCTTTGCTTGCGCCCCTTTGCTCCGAACCCTCGTTGCATAAGAGGATGCACTCACTGATCTCCATTAGCTATCTATTTGCTGATAGGTTGACCTTATTTTAAAATTCATTTAATTTCAATTACTGACCTAGACCATTTTTTCCTTCAATTCCTTGGGAATTCCTGTTGATTAACAAAGAAATACACGTTTGATTTCTAAACACTACTTTATTTTTTGCAAAAATAAATGGGGGTGGGGGGTATTTAATTGCATTAAATCACTTGAGATGGAAAAGCTTACTTTAATTTAGTAAATTACTCTGTGGATAATGATAAGGAGGATCGACCTGTTCTACTAGTGTTCTGATTTTCTGATGGCATCAGCAATAAAAAGCACAGAGGACCTATTTTAATCATCAAAATTGCAAAGGCATGTCAGAATACTCAAGTAAAACAGGTCTTCTGAGTAGATGGCATATTTATGTAAGTGCTTTCAAAATAGAAATGCTTTTTATGGTTGTATTGTTAAAACAACAAAACATGAGATGCGCAGCAACAGATTTTTCAATCTTAATTACAACTCAGCTCAATTACAGGTACAATGTAACTTGTATTTCTCCTTTTCTGCCTATATAATTAAATTATCTTTGTTTTATATAAAAGTATAGCATGCATCTGTCAGGTAGATGAGTTAAAGGCAGTAAGAACTTTGGATTTATCTTCATTTTTAGTATTTGTAACTACGTATATCTGAACAGTGAGCTACTGTAGAGTTTTTATTATATTAATTTAATTTCTAAGCATTAACTTAGTTCTCTCAGAATTGAATTAACCCACAGTTGCATTCTGGATTGGGGGCCAATTAATTATTGACCAAGTAGAATTAATAAAAAGTACAGATTTGTATGGTGGCAGAAGACATTTTGCAGTCTGACGTCAGGAGTTGCAACCGAAGTGCACACGTGTGGGTTCTCTCCCTCGTAGAGCAGATCTCCAGTGCAGCAGAGCACAGTGGTGGACGTGGACGTGATGTGAACAAAGCTGAGTGGGCACAAGTTGTTGTGAAATTTGTTTATTTGTTTTTAAAAGTCTCTGGGGGAATTAAAATCAAATTCCATTAAACGTTTGCATCAGGCCTGAAAAAATGTCACTGGGCTCACTGGATTCAGTAATGAATGTTTGGTTGCAATAGGAACCAGAAGTGAAAATCCCCACTTGAAGCCAAACTGAAGGGGAGGGGGAGCAGATAAAGTTGTGAAATTCGTTATCCGTCTCCTTCCAACCCTGTCAGGCATTGCACGGACTCTGGCCTTAGTATCTTACATTCCGGTTTGGACCTTGTCTGAATTTATATGGCTGTCCTAATAAATATCGAGTGAGTTCAGATTTATGGCTCATAAATAAACTGCTTCTGAAGCCTTTTGTTAAGAGGGGAAGGTGATAACCAGTGTCTGGGCGAAATGGGAGTGGGACTGAAGGGACACGGGACAGGTACACTCACACAGTGGAAACGTTGACAAACCTCAGGGGGGCTGCAGCCACACCTTTTCGGGCAGGCTGGTATCTAGGGTACCAGGTCCTAACTGGAAAGTGGAAAGAGACCAAAAATTAAGTAAACGAGACAGAAAAATCTGTCGAAAATGTACAATTTGGGAAACAACTGAAACTTCAGGAAGAGAACTGAGTTTTACCCTTTAACGCCCTTGTGATGGTGAGCCAAATTTAAACTCTGGGCTATTTTTTGTTATTGCCATATCTACTCGAGACAATTTACAGTGCTCAAGCAGCAGGATAGTGATGCACTGGCTTTCCTGTGTGTAATTAGTTGGGTGAACAGACAGCTGATTGGAATTAGCAAAAAACTTTATTTCGGGAAGAAGTCCTTTGCGAACTCCTGTGACCCCGTGTTTGATTACAGAGCGATGTAATTAATCTCCCATAGACAAACTGGCGCTCTCGTTCAGCAGGGCTCTGGAGTGTACTTGACAGCATCCATATGCCAACAGAAGTATCACACATGTGCTTGCTCGCTGATTTTAGAAGAGCAAATGTGAATTAAATATGGCAGAATCAAGCCAGCAAGGAGAAGGCTTCCAGAGGAGGTAACTCGTGAGAAAATGTGCTTTATCCCACCCCCTGTTTGCAGATACGGAGTTTTCATACCATCCTCTTTCAGCATTTTGCATTGCTCTTTAGGCTAGCAAGGAGAGAAAGATTTGTTTTATTTTATAGTTTTGTTTGCATTTAATCTTTTTTTCGATGGATTTCCTTTGTCAGTCTCAAAAAAGTTTTAATTCATCTCCTACAAGCATTTTAAGTAAATGTGGGGGGAAAGAGTGATTGATTACCTCTTCCAAGACAAGTTTTGACAACTCACATACTTGATTCTTTTCTCATCTAGTTCCTCCACATACTTTTGCAATGGTGTTTGAAGTTGTTTCCTTGACACCATTTTTGGCCATCCATGATATTAAATGTTACCATGGAGCTTTTTTGAGGCTCTTTTTCCATAACTTTGTTTTCAGAAGTCAATCGCTGGTATTGCTGTGCTTTTGTGATGAAATTCTCTATCTCGATTCATGACACAAAGCCTTCTCTCTTGTTTCTCCATATCCTGATTACTCTTGTAGCGCCAAAGAGAATTTCATATGTTAACTAAATCCATTGTTTTCTAAGGTTTAGTGAATTTTAATTATTTTCCATGAAAGCTTTTCTTTGCTCTGTAATTGAAAAAGAGGTAAAAGCCTTTCTTGTTAGTTGAGTTATTCTTAGAAAGAATGAATGTTTGCTATATCGTTTCACCAGTCTCTCCAGTTTGTTTGTTGGTGAGTTTTGTTACTCTGTTCGGTATTTGGGTACCAAAGCTGGGATCCTCTGCAGGCACTGAGCCAAGAGAGTGCAGCAGTGGGCAGATGAACAATGGATAAGTAGGTAACTGTAGAAGTAGTCTCTACCCATTCTCACCCCTTGTGTATCCAGCATTGGCCTACAAGAGGAACACATTCTCTCAGCAGTGCATTCCCTGTCCAATATTTCCGGCATTTTCTCTACTTTTATAGCGCACGTGGGACTCGGGTAGGCCAGAGGGCTTTCACCAGCCTTCTGCAGGAGCTCGGTGGCGTCTCCAGTCCGAACGTGTTTCTCTCCCGTGGCAGAAAGCTCTGATGAGACCTCCAATAAAGCATCTCCTCAAGGCGCCTTTTCCCAGTCTCACCGCTTGCTGCCCCAGTGCCTCCGAGAGGTTTATATAATCTGTTATTTTTCCTTTGGCAGTAATCAATGCCATGAGATGTGTGTGTGGAGGTGGGGAACAACGTGATTAGCTTGGCTGTTCTGCTGCGCTGAGGATGTCAAGGGGGCATTCTTTCCTGATACCTCCAGTTTGCACTAATAATTAGAAACGCTGCAGTCCTAAAAAGCTCTAGAAATATAATTAAAATCAAACATAATACTTCCTGGGGCAGAAATTGGCAGTGGTATTTTCTGTTCCCTGGGATATATCCAAAGCAATAAAAATGAGCCCTTGTTTGTAGACAGATGGGAAGCTTCCTGTGTAGGACAGAGGAATACGCGTGGCTGTTTATACCTTCGCCTTCCCAAGAGGGACCAGAAGAGAAACATTGTTCAAGTGAAAATGTTCAATCAGCTTTTATCTTCTTTGTGGAATATGCAGTTTATCTGTCTGAGGGATAATTGGACACCAGATGACAAAGCGAGCTAATTTTATAAAAAGGCTGAGGAATAAAGATTTTTAGTTGGAGTCTGCAGCTATGCCTAATTCTGTTCTATTCACAGTAAAAATAATGCCGCCTTTCCTTTGACATGGCCATTGTAGCATTTATATTGCAAATGACTGGCGTAGCAACTTGATAGAAAAAGACATAAAGATTCTCCCTGTGTTGTAGCCATTTTGATCAGGAGATAAAAATGACCACGTTGTGCAAGTAGTAACATCTGGGTCATTGAATCAATTTTGCACCGATTTATGACTGTGCAGGGAAATGAAAATGAAAAACAGACAAATAGTCTTTAAGTCCTGTTAACAGATTATAGCCATCACTCACGCTCAACTTTTCATTTTTAGGGATATGAATACCATAAGCACTGAACATGACTCTCGGCTCATAAATCAGTTTTGAAACAAAAATTTTTTGAGGCCTACAGGGAATATTTACAGAACTGCTGTATAAACCAGCAATGCAGATGTGCAAAAAGCAGATGAAGATTAAGTGTTATATCTATAATCTTAGACTTCAGAGAGTTTTAGGAAGAATGTTTTTATTTTCATGGGCTGACAAAGGCAGAAACACCATTTAGTGTCTCTCGTTTGTTCTTAGGATTTCTAAAATTAAGTGCTGCTAAATTTCATCAAGAAGCTGAAGTGCACATCTACCAAATTAATTGAACCTGCTCATGAGAAGCAGTGACGAGTATTTTATTAGAAAATCCGTACGCGTAGTGGAGAGCACTTTCAGTGTCCTTCTGAGTTGCAGAGAAATTCAGGCTGATAGAAGCTCGATGGATTCTGCTTACCGCCTGTGCGGCTGTTACAGGAAAGAACATGTCAAATCATCCACTGATAGCGTTGCCAAGACCAAGATATTTTGAGTTAACATTTACTTATATGCAGAGTAGAAATGTCAGATGTAAAGCATGTTAACGTGTTCCCTTATTAATTTGGTTTCTTGTTTATTTGTTGAAATATTGCCTCCACAGGCCCTAGGAATGGTCTTTGTGCCAGAAATGTGAAGGAAAAGCTTGTTCCTCTCTTTCTTTCTACAGGCTTCATTTTGTTAATCTGCTAGGTGCCCTGCCTGCTACTCTGCTTGAGCAATATCGTCTTGGATGGGGACTGTAATTGAAGATGTACAGGGTGTTTAATGAAACCGTGTTGGCAATTTTAGTAGCTTTGCTCTGTAAACCATCACTGAACCAAGTGCTGACCAGTGCTAGGCAGCTCCGTGCCATTGACGAGTTTGTCTTTTCCAAGTGTCTTCAAAACATTCAAGCATAAAGTGTTTTGCTGAACTGTGGAGTTAATTTTTACCTATTTAGAAGATTTCCTGAGGAACATGTAGTATTTTTTTCTCATTTCTGATCTCATTTGTTGAGTAATGCCTCTAGTTCAAGCTGCCTACATTCCTGTAAATAACTGCATTTTGGCTGTGGCAGAGGTGATTGCTGATGATGAACAAGGGCAGATGGGGTAACGCTGACTGATACACAGATGTTCCATTGTCTGTCTCGAGTGGGATTTTAGGAAAAAAAAGAAGTTTGTTTTCTCAGTTGTTTCTATATCAACAAATAAAATAGTCCTCAGAAATATTAGGTGTGTACAAAATAACAGTTTCTGATTATGCTATGCAAGAGCAGCATACCAGTTCGTGACTCCTGGCTTGTTCCGTGTCTGAAGGGAACGCGGCTGGAGGGCAGCGAGAGTGCGGGGAGCTGCATTTTCATCCTGTTGCACTTCTGCAGCATAAACAGAGCCCAGCTACCGGTCCTGCTTCCAGTCTGTAACCAGCTCACACATACAGACTTCTTCCAGTTTGGTCCGTGGGACAAGAGTCTGATCAGCACACCTTGCTGCCAGAGCGACAGTGTTTTGGAAAGGCTGCATCTAGCACAAAATTGGTGGGTGTGTGTAGGGGTTGGTAGGTTCAGTGACATCTAAGCCTGCTTTCTGGGGGATATTCTGAGGTTTGCTGTCTTTACACCTTCACCGCTTCTTAATTGCTCAGAGAGGAAGAAGGTTGGTTTTACTTCTATTGCTGACAGACATTTTTAAGTTTGGAGTAGATTTTAAATATCCCAGCAGAGAAACTCCTTTCTTCTCTGTCACACACAGACATGATTTTGTCCTGGAAATCCGTTTGGAATGGGAGCTGATGTGTAACCCAAAAGGGGAGCTGGAGCGAGGGAGCTGTGCCAGGGCGATGGAAGCGGAGCGGATGAGAGCTCCCTGGAAAGAGTCAAATGGGCCAGAGGCAGCGAGGAGGGAATTGCTAGGAGAGTTTTGATACAGTTCTGACAGAGATTTCTGACAACGTAACAGAGTTGTTCGCTGTTTCAAAGGCCAAAGGACACCTGCAGGGAGGGAGGGGGAAGAAAGCGTGGGAGTCCTGCAGTCACTTCCCAAGCCGTTCTGTTTGGAAATGACATAACGTCACCTGGCTCGCGCAAGTACCACACACCGTGAAAGAAGCTGCAAGGCCGGAGCACGCTCATTCTTGCTGGTTTTATGCTCTTCAGGGGTCAGCGAGCCTGCAGTTGTAAGAAATTAATCAGCTGTAGTACCTGTAGGGCCTCAGACTCGGTGGTGGTAATTTCATTCCTGGGACCTCCCACGTGGCCAGATGAGTTTTCGATGCCTGGGACTCTCCTGTCACAAAAGCAGGGGTAGCCACATTCGTGTACTCTTCATGGCCAGAGGTTTAGGTCTCTCTTGACTGCAAAGAGCAAGACTTTTTGTAGCATGAGGTTGAAAACTTGAGTACTTCCTTCCACCTTATTCATATTATTTTCAGTCCAAATGCAATGCCTGAAGAATAGCGCGCTCAGAGATAACTCTTGGGTACCTCTAAACACAGATCTGAGTTACTGGTGTACTTCGATACTCAAATCATCGCTTTGAGTATCTCAAGGGCGGGCAGGTGGATTTTTACTGTTCTCTGAGGGCTAGGACAGAAATACTGTCTTCATGAAGCGGTACCTACAGGAACAATGTTAGCATGTCATGGAAATGCCTTTACTGTGATACCTGAAAGAATCATGTGCTAAACTTGAAAGCATGCAAGCTATTAGCGCTTCCTCGCCTCCGCTTAGCGAGCTGTTTGTCTTTTGAAAGGCTGGAAACTCTTCATGTTATTTTCCACAGCTTTGCTTATGGAATAAACAGTATAAACAATATCTGTAATGTGAAGCTGTGGGGATAAAAAGAGATAATACGTGTACTTAATTTCTTTCCTCCTTCTCATCCATGTCCTGTTCCAGATCTGCCTATGAAATTCATCTCCCACCCTTTCCCATGAGCCTTGTTAGTGTCCTGCTGTGCCCACCCACACAGCTTGGCTGATACTGAAAGACCTTTAAATCTATCCTTGAAAATGTATTTTGGGAGCTACATTTTAGACAATATTTCTGTTTAAATGAGTTTTTCCTGATTCCCAAATGTTCAAGAACTGTAAGATGCAGAAGCTAGGAGAAGGGACAGGAGCTGATGCTGCTGAAAGGCCTTTTCTGTGAGTAGACTGCTTGAAGTCATGTTCCCTGGGCTGAGCTGATGAACCTGAAGCTTTAAGCTGTAATGTATGAATGGATGGATGTTTGCATGCAATTCCTAGGAGCAGAGGAGGGCTAGGGAGAGTGCATTAGGGCCGACCTGTGTTGCCTGTACACACCAGTAAGAAGCAGTTGTTGCTGAGATTTCTGAACCCTTACTCTCTACTGTAGCTAGGACCTCAGCTAAGATTACCTGTGACGTGTTATCCTCACAGGGAATTACACGCAGGGCACTGGAGTATCTTCCTCACTATTATTTGTAGTGATGTTACACATACAGCCCCAATTGAAATTGAGGACCAATTTTACTACGCATTGTACAGATTCATAAACTCAATGCCTTTTGTCAAAATAAAAATGGGAAGCAGCTCTGCAGGTGGTTTTTTTGTAATCGCCCCAGAAGACACTGCTGAAAGCCACAAATAGCTCTTGTCTTCTTGTTCTCAGACAAATACTCTCACCACCAGAACAGGCTCTAATACAGGCATATTTTAGCATTCTAGTACAGTGATGCCAATCCATGTGATTAGAGCTCGTATTTTTTAAAATTTTGAATTTTGTGATTGCTGCAGTATTTGACATTTTTCTTCAAGTGTCAGTTTCTGTACTCAAGCAGCTGAATAAGGAGTCTCAAAGAAAAAAAGTTTCAAGCCCTCGTGGTTGCAGAAAATTGCTTGAAAACGGGACTCATTGATTTTTTTTTTTTATCAGTTGGTTTTGAAGAGCAAAATGTTTACATTCTTTCTTTTCGTTCTTGTTAAATCCTTTTTAACAGCTGTCACTGATAATCACTAAATTAAATATTTCTCAACTAATTGATAACTGTGTGGTCATTTGTTATGGCTACGCTGCAGGAAAGAAAAGCCTGTAAGGAAAAAGCAGCATATATTTTTTGCATAGCTGTTGGATGCGCTTCTATTCAAAGGTAAGAATGCTGAGACACACTTGGTTTGCATCCCAGCTGCAGCAAGACATTTCTGATGGTCCATCAAAACCACCGTACCATCTGCTTTTTCCAGGCTATTTATTCCATCCTTGTCTAACCTGTTTCCTTTCTGCTTCAAAAGCAAACATGTTTTCTCAAACTTGTTAGCATTCACTAAATTCTTTTTTAAAGCCATTCAGGAAAAATTAATCTATGCTCCATCTTGTCAAATATTGTGTTGCTGGAGCAGCTATGGGTTCTGAGGGAAGAAAATCTTGCTGTCGGTTAGAGTTACAGCGTGGTGACAGTGTGAGCAATGGACTGTCCACACTGGAGGTGCCTCTTGCCCTCTCACTGGTTAGTCATCAACTTGTACAGGCTGCTTAAGTGTTTGCCTAATTTTGAGTGTGAGTTATCGTTGTGATCTATATGGAAATGTCCACAAGTAAAAATGAGGCTAATCTTTGCCTTCTTGAATCAGCACTTGAAGAATGAGATGCCCCTTCTTCATCCTGTCTGTAGTGTTTTATGGTTGTATTTAGGTAAGTTTTCTCCGTGATCTTCTAAGAAGGCCTATAAAAACGCACAGCTTATCTGCGTGGTACCTTGTAGCCTGGTATCACAGCTTCCCTAAGAAGTGTCCTCTTTAATCAGAACAGTACTGATCTCCGCTTCCTGCTGCTCATTATCATTGTCAGTTGTGTTCCACTGCAGAGAGTGTGGCACAAACAGAACAGAGACCAGCCCCGTAGCTTGTTAGTCATCCTTCATATGGAAGTGTCTGTTTTCCTTTAATAATTTCAATCGATCCTTTTAGAGTCTCCTGTCCCGTCCCCCTCCAAGCTTTGTGTGTGTTCTCTTACCGATGATGAGAAACAAACAGAACGGTTTTGCAAAAAAAGTGCTGAGCTGATTTACATAACAACAGTGCAGAACTATTTTCCTAGCCTATTCCTTAACCCTTCTCAGAGGGTTTGGAAAGGAAAGACTTTAGAGTCCTAAGACACCTACATGCTCCTACCAGCGTCACGGTGAGAGATTTGCTTTTAGAATCACCATCGCACAGAGACAGGAGGTTTTCATGGATTTGTCCCTAGAAAGGTGTTCTCTTACCTTTCTTGGGTGGTTAACTCATTTCAATGCACATGAAGTGTAAATAGTTTTAAGTTATGATTACTGGTTATATGTTACTTTGCTTTTGTAACTGTACTGTATCTACTGTAATGCTTCTCTTTTGCTTGGCTTTCTTGGGCTTCTCTGTGTTCTCATAGACATTTGTTTTCTACATTATATAATATCACCATCTTTGTCTCATGCCCATTTTCCAGATGGCTGGTAAATATATTAAAAACCTGTAGTCTAAAGCCAATATAAGACTGCATGACTCTCTTTAAACATACACAATTTACTACTTATTTCCACTATATTTTTCCTCTTCTGGGCTAGAGCTATACCTCTTGTCCATGCTGCTTGGGATTTCTGAGTGCATTTTATCATGCTGACTTTGACTTATTAGTACAAGGCTGTACAGTTTTTGGCACTCCTTCTCCTCCTACCTAATGTGGTAAAAGTTACTGGAAATGCTGAATGTGTCGCTTGTATTCCAGTGAGGAAATAAGAGCAGCAGACCTCTCTCGAGAGAACCTTTGTTCCTGCAGCTGATTCCGTTCTTGTTCTGAAGAGCCTGGTTTCCTTATGCCTGAGGATACGGTGTGTCATGTTCAGGAAGGGGCCTAGGTGGCTTGGCTTTCCCCTACAAACTGAAACGAAGATACTAGTTGAAGGAATTTTATGCACTCTCTTGATCATTTCGTTTAATTGTTATATTTTTTTTCCCCAAAAAAAGCAACATCATTGGAATATTTAGTGAGTGTTGCAAGTCCCACTTTGTTCATGAACAGGTTTGGTAGCTGAAACAGTTTTGAATTAAATGCTGGAACCGAGCCCTGTCTTCATTTGGAAGAACTGAAGACCAAGTTTTCCTTGGTTTATGATTCAGAGCTATCCCTGGTAGATATGGTCTGTTAATGCTGTTCTTCTGGCGTCTTAGTCGCATGATTTTTGCTGAAGAGAGAATCTTTTCTCGCTTAGGAGAGGAAGAGACTCTCCCAGCTGTCTCTGTGCGGCTGACGGCACCTGGAAGCCCCCGATAAGCCGCAGGATGCGCTGGGCAGGCCTCAGGGAACCTGCGTGGCGTTGTGGTGTTCCCAGGTCCAGACCCAACTGCTGGATCACAACAGAGATGTGTGGCTACGTGTCTCAAATAAAGGGCCAGCACACTGCGGGACCCGTGTTTGCTTCAGAAGTATCCCACACATGAAGCATAACCTTCCATAAATATGTGTATGCGCATGCTCCTCTCGCTCTCTAATAGCTTTCCTTGAGATTCTTGAACAAGGGAGCAGATGGAAACCTTATTTAAATTTAGAAACCGTGAATACCACATGCTGAGCTCAATGGAGCAATTCAAGTTGGTTTCCCTTGAATGTTTGGTTGGTTTTTTGTTTTTTTTTTTTAATGTTGGATTCCAATTAGAATTTTTAAAATAGCATAAACACATGATGCAAAGCATTTGAAGATACCTGTGTTCCTCACCACAAAATGCCTCACTTGTTTTTAAGTGTGAAAATGTGTCCTAAACAGATCAAATTTCACAATGAGTCTTCCTAAAGGACATTAACACTCCATTATTTGTTAGAGCCATTATAAAAGAAACTCCTGCACTGTCCCTAAAGAGAGAAAATCTGTCATGGTTCCCGGGAAAGAGAAGCAAGGATTATCCTTGAAAGCAATCAAAGGAGAGAATAGTTTTTACCAACTTGTCAGCGGAGTTGCCATGGGCACCAGCCAGGAGCCTAGGTTTAAATGTCAGATTTCCCTTCCACTACTGTCTTTTCCTTTTCTTTTGCTTTATTTTTGCATTCATTATTTATTTATTTTTTCTTTTTTATAAAAATTTCTCTACCCACATGGCTTTTTTTCCTAACTCATTTTTTGCTTCTTTTTATGCCTATCCTCAGACATCATTTCAGTCCCAGGTAAAGAAATCTGTTCAGTTTTGTTTTTTTTATTTTAAATAAGATAATATGTTCTTGGATACTCATTTGAAAGTCATTAGCATATGAGTATTTGTCCAGCAAAGAAAATTGCATTAAGAGACTGACGCAGTTAAGGACGGAACAGCAGCGTAGAGTCAGCAGCAGGTCCCCTTCAGCGTTGTTGCGCCTGGTTGTTCGGAGACATGTGGTACGTTTCATTATTTGCTAAAATATTACACAGAGGGGGATGGGGGGAAGGAAAAGAGCAGAAGGAAAAAGCTCACATCTGTGGTAAGGTCTCTGCAGGGGGAAAAAAAAAAAAAAGCAAATCCTACCATTTGTGGAAGGTATTCATGTGTTGCCGGCTGGCTAAACTGCACATCAATTGAATTAATGTATCCTTTAAATCTAGATAAAAGCTTAGAAGAAGCAGTTTAGAAAACACTTTTTTCTTTTCTGTTCTCTGTTTTTTCCCTTTCCTTAATTCCTCTAAGCTGGCATGGGGCATCTGGGTTGGTTTTGTTTTGTATGCTGGGTTTTGTTTTGCCTTGTGTGTCTTTGCTGTCAAAACCCCCAAACGAGCCCAGCTGCCTTGGGGGGAAGAAAAAAAAAAAATCCATTTGTGTTTAGCTTACTTGTTAATAGCGTTAGCATTTAAATGAACACATCCAGGCTGTAAAGTGAGCAACTGGTGGGTGGGAAGCTCCCATCTCCTTGGGTGCCTTTGTTTCAGGCTGTCTAGCTGCAGGCTCAGCAGGGCCAGGAGAGTACAGCCTTTGGCATCAATGAGGGCAATAGCTGCAAAAAGAAAATGGAATTATCTCTTTTTTTTTTTTTTTAAGAACCAAATAATACTGTCATTGACTGGGTGCCTGTAACCTCCATTTGGTCACTGAGTTTGTTCTGGAGAATGAAGATAAAACTGTAGTGCTAGCAAATTTTCAAATTTGGATCCTGCTTTTAGTCTCGGAGTTTGTTTTCACACTGCATGCTTCACTGTGGCTATGGAGAATGAGATAAATTAGACCTTGTGGTTTGGAAACCCATTTCTGATCTGCCTTCCTGTGATCCTGCCTTGCCTTTAAGAAAATATGAGGATGTTTCCATGCAAATTATTGACACGTAATTAATGATGTGATAGTGGCCCGAAAACCGGGTTGTTAATAGGACTAATAGGATGCACATTTTCAGAATGCATCTTTTTAATCCAAACTGAGGTTCCCACAGTGATTATGACATTTTTTTTATTCAGTCTTATGAATCGTTTCTATGGTCTTGCAATGGTCCGTAGCAGTGCCACTAGATGGTAGAAAGATGCACAACCATGAAGTCTGGATGACTGTGTTGCAAAAAGAGAAATCACTGCTCAGAGACTGAGACAGCCACAAATCCTTCACATGTGGCCAGAGGTGTTTCTTGTTGTGTACAATCCTAAGGTCTGTTGCCTTAAAACCATCCAACCCTTGAAACAAATACTTCAGGAATCTTCTTGTGTCAGAGGGAGGAGGATGTGGAAGTTCAGTGCCTACAACAAATCATCTCAGAGTGGGAGATGGTATTAGTGGCATTTATTGAAGAGCATGAAAATTCTTGTTTGCTTGTGGCTGTGACATGGTAGCACTGATGTAACCAGTAACTTTGATTTGAGTTTCACTGGGACCCAAGTTCTAGCGACTGAAAACAGCGTTGTGGCATGGCATTTACCAGCTAGGTTAGTCCTTGCTGTGAGATTTTGGTGACTGATTTGTGCTCTGCCCTTAAGAACCTCAGCCGCCTTTCAGGGTGCCCCGGAACAGAAATGTCCCGCTTCCTCTCAACTGGGCACTACCAGGGTCACTGGTGCTGAAGGCTGAAGCCCTCATTTTACAAGCAACAATGTTGACTCCTTCCTCTAAAGCTTTATCATTGACCTACTATGGAGAGTTTGAAGAAGAAATAGTAATATTCAGGGTTCCTTTGGAGAAAGACTGAACAAACTGAGCACAAGCATGTAAAAAGAAAAGGGAATAATCTATTCTCGGTGTTTTCTGTGGTTGTAAATAGAATGGGACAAGAAATAAAGGACCCCAAATTGCAGAAAAGGAAAATTAAGATTAAGCATTGAGAAGTTCTCTCAGATAGTAAAGGTTAGTTAGTCACTAACATAAATCACATAGGGAACCTGAAATGTTTACCATCAGAAGTTTAAAAAAAAAAGGGGGGGGTGGGGGGGAGGCAGGGGAGACAATGTCAAGAATGTCGTGGGTGTAATTGCTAAAGAAAATTCCTAAATATAACTGTCCTGTCTTGGACAGTGGGAAGCACTGGAGCCCATCTAGCCTGAGTTTCCATGAAGATCCACCATTTCAAATAGCTGATGAGAAGTCTAGCTTAACGACAGCAGTAGCCTGCCTACTTCTATTTAGAACCAGAAATTATTCATTACCTTGATTCGTGAAACCTCCACTCTTAATGAAGCCTAGGAGTCAGGTTAATAACAAGTCAGAAACCTTCACTAATTTACTGGGAAAACTTTATTTTAAGATTTTATACAAGCGTGCGTCACCATAGTAATTAAAAATCTTGTATGAAAAATTATAGCAACCCTTTTCCTGGCATCTGTGAAACATCTTTGAGAATAGAGATTCTGGGTATGTTAGGCGTTTGGTACTATGTCTTTAGTTATTTATTTTATTTTATTTTATTTTTTCAAAACATGGCAGGGAATATGTTTCTTTCAGAAAAAATAATTTATCCAGCTCAGTCGGATCACTGAATGATTGATTCTGGTATTTTATTTGCAGTCTAAACCTAAAGTAATCTTCATCCTCCAGTGCAATACAAATAGTCTTGCAATTTAATCCCTGTCCATTTGAAAAACCTGGTTTTGTGTCTCATGCATAATATCTTAATTTAATTTCCACTGAAGTATAATCTTACTCTGAAATAAAAAATATTAAAATACAAGTCTGAAGAAAATACTTAGAGCCTTTTTGCCCGAGACTTCCTGTTTCTGTACACAGAAATTAAAACGGAACTCTGTATGTCATTTGCATGTGTCATGCCAGTGAAATCCACGTGAAGTGCGTTCTTCTGGGGCACCAGCCTTGTAGCAGAGAGATTCCAGCCCTTCTAAGCGAGGTGTACAAAGACGAGTAAGTGGTTGCGACCATAACTTCTAAGATTTTGAAGTCAGAAACCTCTTTTTCTTCTTGTTTGTAAATTAAGGTCTATTTCTTTGACTCTGCATGTGTGATAGATAACGATGGCAGTTATACAAAATCAGGTACGCTATTCTTCACTTACAGTAAAAAAAAAAAAAAGCATTATTCTTCTTCTCTTTCTCTCCATGCCCCGCCACTGTCATCTTGGAAATGCTTTGCTATGAGCAAATGGCAATGCAGGTGTAGCCAGGCACTGGAAACCTTGCCCTTCAGCCCTGTGGGACTGTCAAAACAGATTACCAGATAGAAACCTAAAGTTGGTGTTTGAACATAGGTGAATCTTTCCAAGATGAAGCTTATTACCCAGTTATTAGCAGCAGTCAGAACCAAGAATTAACATCCTGATCCAATACTTGAAAGCAACAACTTGATAGGTGAAACGGTATGAAAACTATGGACTTTCCCTGACGCTTCGGTGAAGGTGTATGTCTGATACATGTGATTAATCTTAAACTGTTATTGTGCAATGCCATTTACATGTGTTGAAGTTGGAAAAATAATTGCAAAAATGACTTTAAAATAGAAAGCTGCATAACACGTCACCCTTTCAGGGCTGTTACAAAGCCACTCTTTCCAATGGCTGTCATTCTTACTGTAGCAGTGCTGGAAGCCCTACGTGATATTTAGGCTCTGCAATATGTGATTCCCGTTCTGCTTTGATTTATTCTGAGACAGCGTTAAGATTTTTAGCAGGGCTTGTCCTTAGAGATGTGATACTGGGTAGTAAGCATAGGGGTTAATTTGAAGCACAAAGCTTTTCACCGGAGGTGCCCGTCCTGGGTAATCTCAGATGTAGCATGTATGAAATAGCTCGTTCTGTGACCTGCTAGCTGATACCACGTGCAAATTAAAACCAGCCAAATGGCAAGCACCCGCGTGCCAGTGGCTGGCCCTGACCTACAGCGAGGTTTCACTGAGATGCGCACCCAAAGGTGGGAACCGTGGGATGAGGTGTTCCTGCTCTCTGACAACACCTGGCTGGGTCTTAGAGCTGTGATATTGCACCGCAGTTTGGTGCTATAAATGTCTTGATGTCAGGACTGTGAACTTGCCATGTTATGGGTTCTATTACGCGTTTGGCAGCACACAAGTAATTCTTTTTTAATGACTGCAGACAAGCTTTCGGAAAGCCAGGTCCTGGTAAAAAGTGAGAAGGCTAAGTCATACCAGCACACTAATTAGAAGAAATCAGAATTGTCTTATTACCGGAGTCCATACATCTGGACATCCCCTTTCCACTGGTGGACATAAGCTTGGGGAAGAATAAAGACAGGACAATTTGTTCTGTAAAAATAGAAAGTAAAATACTGGTTTCTGTCTGAAAAAGGGAAGCCATCTGAAAATGTAAACTAAAACTCTCTGATAGGGGTCTGCATGTTAATATCTGTGATCCTTAGTACTTTAAATGTGCTTCATCATATTGGACTCACAATTTATCGTCTCTGCCCATCAGATAATCCGTCATCATGCTATAGTTAAAACATTTGTGTATGTGCTATAGAAATTACCAGAAAATTTAATAGATTTTGTGTGGCAACAGCTGCACTTCTTATGATGCCAGTGTTACAGATATGAAAAGTACAGAATTGAGAGTGAATACAAGAAATCTAAACTAATGGGGGTAGGAGAGAGAGAGTGGAGCCACTGCAAGATTTGTCTTTCTGAAAACTGCCTGATTGCTTTTCAGATCTATACTTTTTTTTTTTTTTCCTGTTGACAAGCAAAGCTTGGGAATAATAAGTGCTGCATGAATTAAATCCATCACACTTGGCTGACTGGATACCGTGTACTGGGTCTTCAAACCAATCTGGGTTCTATCAGTGTGCCGCTATTGATTTCTGTGCTTTGACTGAAAATAGCTGAGAGACAAATGACAGGGTGGGGGCGGGAATCCTACAAACATTTTTTGTGGTACTATAGCTAGTAGCTCATGTAACACCAGATTTCCCCTATCTAAAATAGCACTGAGTGTCTGAGCATGGTTTTGAACGTATCAGTCAATAAATTTTAAATATTTCTCTGTTGATAGTGCCCACTGTTCTTTTGTGTCTCTTTAAGAAAGGATTATTGATGGCAAACCAGGAGGGTAGTTATTCTTGTCCACCTCCAGCGTGTCTGTTCCAAAGGATCATCAGCTTCCCCCTTTGCAGCACAGCCATTCTGTGCTGGAGATACCAGTCCTGAACTCAGATGAGAATGTAAATCCATCCCATTGAAATGGAAATCAGCAAAGATGTTGCACAGGTCTTTCACCAATGACTGTTTATTTCACTCTGTCTTTAATTTTCAGAAAAATACAGGCTTTGAAAAGTTCCTAACACCATTTTATTTTCTCCCCCCCTGAAGTTTCGCTGTTTGCCTTGTGCCACGCTCCGGTAAGACACAGTACCTTTCTGCCTTGTCATTCCTCTCTTCATGTTATTAATCCCCTGGGGCAGGACTGTTTCTCCTGTGCTTGGAATAAAGTTTTCCTGAGGGATCTGCAGAAGCCACTGTAATTCAAATCGTCGGTGCTCACAAGGGAGTTGTGCGTGAATGAACGTGCCAGGCCGGGTGCACTAATGAAGCTCTGCACCTTCCGCATGCAGGCAGGAGAAGGAATAGCTTTCACACCGTACATCAGTCTCCTCTGGGGTTTCCAGGCTTCCTTTTGATTTCTTTCTTTTGATTGTGATTAAATCATAACATCCTGTTAACGGACTTCTCTGTGCATAAGTGAAATCCAGTTGGGTTCACCCTTACTAACGTCTGTGGCGTGTTTCACCTGAGTGGTTATGGCCATGGGGGATAAACTCTGCTTTCGCCCAGAGTAAGTTCATGTTGCTGAAGGGAATGTAGGCAGCAGCCACTGGTTTGCAAAATGTGCTGCTCTGTGGCTGTGGTTTCCTACAGATGGCTCTTCCGGAGAAATGTTACGCCTTAGGATTTTCTCTCTCCTAAGGGAAGGAGAAGGCTTTATGTATCTTTCCTCTTTTACTGTCTAGGCTACTACGTAGCCTAGAAAATAGAAAACAGTAAATCATTTTTGCTTTTGGTAACATACTATAATAATCAAGTGCAGATCTGATTACTAAAACCTTTCAGTCTCTGAAGTGGAATTTCCTTATTAACATAGGAGTCTGCTCTAAATACTCATTTGTCTAGTACCAGTTTACAGTAGTTCCTCACAACTTCTGAGTAATGTATTCTAGGAAAAGAGCATCACGGATCTCCCCAGCAGGTACAGCTTAATTTAACTGGTATAAGGGGTCAGCGCATACTGGTGGCTCTTCAGGAATGCACAGTGCTAATGGAGGGAGTTAAAGTCCCTTCCTCTCATGTCAGTTTGTCCCTTTCACTGGTGTAATAATAGGATTTTGAACAATTATTTTTTAAATCAAACATGGGAACATTTCGGAGAAACAGTTGGTCATGTCTGTTGTTCACAGTAGTACTTTCTTTAAAAAATCTCAACAAACTATATAAAAAAATCAGTGTCAGACTCGAAATCCCTCATCCTTTTAATCATATTTGTATTTTATGTGATACAGAAAATGTTTTGTTGCCATATAGAAGGCCCATTTCAAGACTGTTATTTCATGCCTGTGGCACAACGGCTGGGTTTGGTTCCCTGGAGGCACCTAGTTTCCCTTTTACAAGCTGCTGATGTCCCAAGGCAGAAGCAGCCGTGACAGGATCTCTAAGGAACAGCCTGAATCCCCAGATCTCTTCTAGGGTAGCAGCAGCGTCCTTCGTGAGCTAATGAGACTGTGTCTGGTGGGAATTCTTGCTCCTCTACAAGAGCCATCCCATGCACTGTGGGCCAGAGTCAGGTTCTCAGTCTGTCTAGGAGGCTCTCTGAAAGGTGGGCTCTCTTTTTTTAGCCCAGCGCTGTGAGATAGCATAGCCAGCTTGGGATGAAAAGCTTAAGAATGAAAAAAAGGTAAAAAAGCTTTGGTGGAAGTGAAAGCTCCTTCTCTACAGGCAGCAGAAAGAGTATCACAGCAAAAGCCTTGGGACGTACCGCTGTGTGTATTGCACTTCCTCAGTACCTTACTATTTATTATAAGAAACTATGAAAATCAATATAAATGGCTACTGTTTAAAAATACTTTTTCAAGTGGTTTCTACTTCAAAGTTGTCTGCATATTCACTTATAGAATTTTTTATTGTTCTTCACTGAATATTTTTTTTTTCTTTTAAACATTCTCAGAATGAGGCAAGTTCAGTATTTCAGCCCAGGTAACAGATGCTGTTTGTTTGAAGAATTATGGACCCCTGTGTATCGTAACAGCCCTTTGACAACTTGATGCCCACTAACTTATCATTTTCAACATGAATCTCCCTTTATTCTAATATTGTCTTAAAAATGACGGGGATTTCTTCAGCCTCTACAAGTTATTGTGGTGGCTGTCTTAGGTTGGAGGAGTTTACCTTCACCGAATTAAGAAAATTTCTCCACCTTCAAGAGGAAAGCGACAAAAAGGAGCTCGCAGCATCTCTGGTTCCAGTAAAGAAAACATGCAAATAGAAACAAAGGTGTTTCCAATTACAGAGGGGCTATTCCTAAGACATGATTAAAACAGTTCAAATTTCCAGTAATGTATCTATAACCCAGTCCTCTCATCTGCAGCGTATCGATAGGAAGCCTTAAACAGCAGACGCTCTGTGGGACTTCTAAGCTGGAGTCCGATCTATATAGGAGACAGAACTTCTAATGAGACATAATGTAGTTGTGTAGGCAATTTGCTGAGAGAAAGAGTGAGATTTAATCACTCTGGGCTACTTCTGCAGCTGCTGCTGAGGCACGTCAGTTGCTGTGTCAGAGAGGAAGATGCTTGTCAAGATTGTAAGCAAACTGAATTGCTGCCAACCGTTTTCTCAGAGACAGCAGATGATTCTCATAGACCGTTTGTTTTATTTCTGCGCATTTTGTCTTGTGCTTTGTTGGCTTTTTAAAATCCATGGCCTTTTATGTTACAATAACAGGACATTAGCAATTATTGCTGTTGAAGTGCTCCACACGTAAGCAAAGCGCTCTCTCTGCCACGTTAGTCATCAGAGCTCAGTTTGGTTAGTATCTCTAGCTATCAGTTCTAGAAATTCTAATTCTAACAGCTTTAATTACCTGAGGGAAGTAATTTTGCAATTTTCAGTTGATAAAAGTAATTTTTGAGCTCCTTGCAGGAGCCAGGCTTGTGTTCTATTAAGTGGGATTTGACTCTGCCTGAAAGAGTTCCAAGTCATTTAATGGTGTAGAGATGGGTGACCGCTACTTCCTAACAACCAGGCACAGAGGGATGAGCGGGATGAGATCCGTGTTATCTCAAGATTCATATTTTCTGCAGCTCACATAAAATACTAGCCCCAATTAGCATTCTTGTAGCCGGTCTCAGCTAACTTTCTATTGCAGCAGTGTGAAGGAAAAGCAATACCTGGCAGATAATCATCTAGGTAATTACTCGGGTAATTACTAGGCAGTCACTCCTAGTCCACAGGCAGGACATGGAGTGTCTAACCAGCAGCTCATGGACCATTCTGCCAGGCTCCGTGCTGTGTAGTGGCTGCTGCTCCTCAACAACATTTGTCCAGTCTTCCTCATCCTCTCCTGTTGGGATTATTTGTGGCCTGCAGTCTCCATCTTGATTTCTAGGTTGATTGCACAGATTGTAACTCAGGGCAAGTTTGGCAGGAGGATTACAGGAGGTACGGCAAGGAGAGACAGATGGGAGAAAATGACATTGACCCAGTTGCCTTGTCTGAACTAGGTGGAATATGAGATCCTTGTCCTATCACTCTCTACATATCAAACAAATAAATTTAGTATTCCTATATTAGTTCTGCGGCATCACTTCTATGGACCAGGGATGAGCGTTCCTGAAGTGAACGCTCTCCTGTCTATAACCGCTTTGAAGCAAGCCTCACTGTCGCCACCTTTTCTTTTCTCTCCTGATACCTCCAGCCAAGCGTGTTCCCCCGCTCAGACCCTCGCCACCGGCTAACTGGGATCTCTTTCCAGGATAAACATCACACATATCCATATACTCCTAAAGTGGGTAAAGGTTCTAAACTGTGAGGTTTTTTTAAATACCACAGCTATTACCAAGAGCAAGACTGTATTCCAGGTGATTAGCATCCTGTAAACCACTTAGTCTTATCTAGGGTCATGTCATAAAGGAGATGGAAAAAGTGAAAAATGTTAGGTTTCCACAGCAGTGAATTGGGAATGGCATTGCCGGTTTCAGTGCAGAATGTAGGAAGAGGAAAATATGGTCCAAAGGATTAAGGCTAGAGAAAGGAGAGAAGGCGGGTGGGCTGGAGGCTACATTTGCTAGAAAACAATAAATACCCAGTTTTCCTTTTAAACTAACAATTTTCATGAGAAATTCACTTTGGCGCTCAGAAACGTCGAGGTGTGATAGGAGTGTGGGAGCAGTATTCAAATGCAGAAAGCAAAGTTCTCAAAAGCGGAGGGAAATCAGTGTTGGTGGTATTCTTTCATTTCATCTAGTTGCAATCAGCTTTGGAATTTTGGTGTGCTTTCTTGTCCAAGAAACCCCTCTGTTGATCTCCATGAGATTTAATCAGGCTATTGAATTGTCACGGTATCCGTAATTTGTAGAGATAGTGTTTTGTGATGATTTTTTTTCTTTCTTTTTTTTTTTTTTTTTAACAAATAAAAGCAAATACCATTATGGTAATTCACACTCAGAAGAGCATTTTCCCAGTTGCATTTAATACAATTTCATTAAGTTAGCACAATCCTAATTAAAATGTGAACAAGATACTTGTTTAATGTATCTAAAGCAAATTAAGACTGGATTTGAAAAGATGTTTAAGTTTTTCCTTTCATAAAATAGAATTAGTTCTAATTTGGCTCTGAAGTTTAAATTAAAACAAATTTATTGTTGAAATACGAACCAATAGTTTAAATCCAAACCTAATGCAATTAATGAAGTGAGGAAACTTCGTAAGGTTCAAATGAACAAATGAACATTGTCGTGATGCTTGCAAGCATAGCACTGCTGAAATTATTAGCGCGACAGTGGGCAATCCCTTTGAAGTTTATGACCATGGGAGAGGCCAGGAACAGCGAAATAAAGAAATACACAACCACATGGAAAATGTTCCTATTTCTAGTAAACTTACACAGATAAATTTTGACAAGTGTTTAAGGCGAGATATTAATAATGCAAACGTAATCTGAAATCCAGTATTGGGTGTAAATATGGACTAGCGCTGCAAGGGTGCCTTCTTGGAGGGTTACAAATTCTCTTTCTGTGTTTGCAGTCTTTTACTTCTGGTCTTCACACTGTGTGGTGATTGAGTTTACTAAGCCTGATCTGCACACAGTCAGCAAACATAATATGCAAGCGTTTGTCTAAATTGCTGAAAACCAATTTTAAATTTGGAAATGTGACTATTTGTTCAAGAAGGTAATTCGGTTGTAATGGAAAAACACCGTACGGACCTTTGAAACTGAGTGACAAAATACAGACTGAAAACATCAGATGATGACACCTAAACAAGCAGCCTGATTTAGAAAATGTTGACATTTGACGATTAGATCACTCTATTGGTCAGCTAACTGAATTTAATCCTAAATTTTAGGCATCTGATTTTGGAAAGGTTTGTTCTCTCAGCCTCAGTTCTTCTTTTTATGAAGTTGGAGAAGTGATACTTCCTTTCCTTCCGGAGCTGCTAAGAGGAGGACTTCTTTTCACAGTGCTTTGAGTATGGAAAGTCCTATAAAAGCATTATCTGAAAATTCAGACAGCTCTAGTGTTAGCCTATTACCCACACACAGAGGCAAGTAGTGGATAATTGGGTTCCTACTTACCTTCATTAGATAAGAGATTTCTCATTTAACTCCATCAATAGAAAGATTAAGAGTCCTTGTTACTCAAGGAGAATAAAGTTGTCTAGGACAGGAGAAGTGAATAATAGTGAGTATAGAGCTATGGCTGTAAACCTAGAAATCTGTTGCAATAAAGACGTTTCAGACTGTGAAATACCCTCTCTAACCTGTATGGTCGCACTTCTGATTCAACACGTGGAGACACATTACTCTGTATCATGTGAAGCAGAATACAGCGGCCCATTAATTGCATCAAATCTACAAGCGGGCTTCGTGTTTTCACAGCTATGGTGTAAAGGCAGATTATGAGACTCTCCTGTGAGTTAGAGGAAAAGCAGGTGGAGCCCGTCTTGACATTCTGTGACCTCTTTGGGTTGATAATTACTTATTGTACCTTGCCAGCTTTGGGGTTTTTTCTTGTTGTTGTAGCACTGGCGTGTTTGCTGGATGTCCACAAGACTTTTTCTATGTTAAACTTCTATTTCAATAGAATCCTCTTTTCTTTGCGACTGGCAAAGAAGTTTGGTCAAAGAAGAAGATTAGCAATTAAGTTTTCAGCCTGACACACGCATGTGCTAGGTTAATAATTATGGACACAGACGTAAGGCGCTGTTTACTCCTTTTGGTTGTCCTGGCCCATGACAGCTGGACAAGCTTTCCCACTGGAAACGTCCTGATGTTACTAGCAGCACGTACAAGACATAACTAACAATGTTTTCTCAAGACCCAAAGATGGGTTATCCTCTACCACTATCAGGCAGAATTTTGATACAGAGGAGCAGTTAGTTTTGTGACTCTTGTTGCTTTCTTTGTCTTCTTTTATCCACTGAAAAGTTCTTAGCCAGCTTCCAGACAAAGTTGGTGGTTTCTGACTGTGCCGTGTCCGTAGAAAACCACATCTGACAGAGTGTGAGAATGTTTTTTTTTTTTTTCACAGCTGCACAATATTTCTGAACTGTTCTCTGTATTTGTCTGCAGCGACCTTACAAAAGTAATCCGCCTTTATGGCTACAAAGCTTAATTACTGTAATTATGCTTTAGTTTTGCTTCCAGTGGGGTTTCTCTGCCTCATGCAGCTCTAGAGTAGAGTTGGTCGGCACACTTATTCCTTAGAATAAACCAATGTGGAAGGTTACCTTAGGGTGTTGTCTGCCTACAGAGTCAGGCAGACTGTAACTTACCCTTTTAATTTTTAAAACCTATACACCTTTTAGGAAGGTGACACAGAAAGGTGACCTTGCAATATAACATTGTCTCTTGTTATGTTATATTGCAAGGCCACCTTTCTGTGTCACCTTCCTAAAAGCTCTCTTTGATACCACCCATATTTCTCAGATTTCCACTCTGTTCTGTAGTAATCTGTTTTCTGTTGCTGCTGGAACCTCAAAAAAGTTATCTTCTTCTGGATATTTCTGTCTATTTTGAAATCACTGGGGGGAAAAGTTTCCCCCACTATGCTAATGAAGGAGCATGCTGTTTGGGTAGCGTTGAGGTTGATATTATCTACATCTAGGTTTATAAACAGCATCTCTGTTTCTTTGTTCATCTTTCCTGGTAAATATAAAGCTACTATACAGTCTGCACTTCAGGAAGTCCAGGGGTGGGCAACCAATATGCGGCTCAAATATACGGTACTGGTAACATCTGTGTTAGGTCATAAACCGTGGTCGGGCAATGTAGCCAAGAGTTCACAATTACTTTCATTTTCGATGACCGAGGACTGAGCATACCTGCTGACCTTCCAGGTCACGTCACACAGCAGATGCGCCGTGCAAATGCTCCAACATTGGCTTTTCCAGAGAGTAGGTCAGGTACAGACCCACACTCTCACCCCCATATCTCCACGTTGTGCCCGTTGCCCGGCAGAACTGCCGAGGAACGCGCACGGGCGGAGAGCAGCTTCTGGAGCCGAGCCTCCCTCAGCCCCTGGGAGAGCATCTCCCCACAGCCCCACCTGCACCTTATTTTTTCCTTCCTCCTTTTCGGGTGTTTACTTTGCAGCTGCTCCACTACATTGTTTACAAATTTAAAAATAATCCCTGTCAATCTCTGAAGCACAAATAAACTATATTTTTTTCATGGCATACTAGCAAACCTTTAAATAACTAGGACATTGTATTGGTGAGGAGAAAAAAAAGCATTTACATAAAGAACAGCTTGCCAAACTTTATAAATTTCTTCTGCAATCAAGAGAAAAATAAAGCCTCTGGATTCTTCTAGCACAGATTTTAATGATTATTCTGTGCTATTGATCTGAATATTTTCAGTAAGAGTGTAGGAAAAACATGGCTTGTAATCATCTCATAACGGAAAAACATTTGTATAGGTCAGGCCATGTGAGGGAGACTGGGAATACATCAGTAGGCAGCAAAGGTCAGCGAGGTAGAAAATACATAATTATGATGTGGCCTGTTTAATATCTGGTTAGGGAAAAGTAGATTGCAAAATATTGGTCCTTTTTTTTTCTGATCTTACTGTAAATATGTTTTCCTGCAACTTTTGTATGTCTGTCTTAAAAATAGGAATGGGTTAGGAAGCAGCAGTGGTGCTTGCTGGGCAAGGACCTAGATTGCCGCCGTGAGAAAGCACATCAGAGAGTTGCCTGAGTTATCCAAGTTGTAACGTTTTAGTGATTTGCAGAGGCAAAAAAGTCCTTTCAAAAGTGTATAGATGATCCCTTAAAGGAGATTTCCTTTGCTATAGCTCCTCAACACAGATGATAACACAGAAAGGGACGGTGGGGTTCAAAAT
Organism: Tetrax tetrax; assembly: GCA_009806455.1. Classification (NCBI taxonomy): domain Eukaryota; kingdom Metazoa; phylum Chordata; class Aves; order Otidiformes; family Otididae; genus Tetrax; species Tetrax tetrax. Next base: position 190,031 of record WHYT01017925.1, read on the forward strand.
AGTCAACCTTTTCAGTGGCATTTGTTGACAAAAGGTAATGAGAAAATGAAAGGGAGGAACATGAATAGCGTCAGTTCCTGGTTTTATGCATCGAGAACAAGAGAACACATCTGCTTTTCTTTTCCATAAAGACACAGGTGCCTGAGCCTTGCTAGGGAGAAATGAACATATTTTATGTACCAGGTACAAGTGTGGACCAGTTGGTGTTTTCCAGACCTCACAGCTATTTTTCGGTTGTAAAATTTTCAAATTTATGAACCAGACAAGATTAAACTCCTCTGTAAAGGAGATAAAGGAGATATTTTTCCAATTAAAATTAGTTCTTTAAGTCATTGTTTTAAGAGATATGTCATTCTGTTGGGGAGGATGGAGGAGAGAGGATGCTTCATCATAAAGAAATACTGAAAAAAAAAGCTGCATTTTGGAAAAGGGGAACAAATAACGTTAATAAAATTCGTAGGTGGTACTGAGGTGAGAGGTGCTATAAACACTACAGGAATAGAGACATAATAGAACAAAATAGTGCCTAGTGAGAAAATTATATGCACTAGAAATGCAAAATGAGAATCAACCTGAAAAAAAATGCAGACAGAAAGCTCCTGGGGAAATTAATCCTGAGCACAGGCATTCAGTGAGCAAGAGAAAATTGGGAAATGGTAGTGATTAAAGAGACCCTGAGGCGAAGCTAGTCAACAAATTAGACAGTAGTAACAGTAGGATATGGATAAAGAACTGTGCAGTTTTAGGAAAGATCGTGTTCCAAATATGGTGAGTTCCTGGTCAGGGAACCAGGGCGAAGTTTAGACTTCAGAGATGACTGATGTCAGCAGCAAATTGACACTGGATTTCTGTGCCGCGTGGAAGCCCTTATTCTGGCTTACCGCACCGACGAGTTTTGCTCCTGCTGATTGATGAAAATAGAGATTAATTTCTCACAACGTGACACACAACAGCAACTTTCTTAATTATTATTTTCAATCAAATCATTGTGATTTTCCTATGAGAAGAAAAGTAATCAAGAAAAATAGAGGCCTGAACCACTACGTTACTTTTAAATATGTTCGGTTTGTGCTTTAGTCTGAGAGGGGAGCAATCATTTCTCTTTTATTCTGATGGAAAACTTCCTCCTCCCTCCTCACTTCACAGTTTTTAGTAAAAAAAAAAAAATTAGCATGTTAATCTAGAAGTCATCTCAATAGTAAAGAATTGCAATCACCACTTTTATCATGTAAGACCAAGGCAGACATGCGCTGATTCAGTATAAAGAGCTGAATGCACAAATACCAGATCAATCCCTTTATACCAATAAATTCCCTGGTCCCCAGTGGAAAAAAAGTCAGATTATGAATTGAGTTCAAGAAACACTCAAATGCCATACCACTACTTTATTTTTCAACCCCTCTTGTAACTGGAAAATGCGTCCTGAGCCAAGGACTGTTAAAATGCTTTCGTTCGGGGAAGTAACGTGAGCATGTGCTTAACATTAAGCATCAAGCACCATGTTGGACGCCGGGGTGATAATCTGTGGTGTTGAGCGTTCACTCATGTCGCTTCACCTGTAGCTTCAGTGGGAAGGACTTTCCCAAGAAGCGTCCAGGTAAGAGCAGACGCTAGCAACCTGCGCAAATAAAAATGTGCCACCCCCAGACACCCAAAATATATTTCTTTCCTTCAAGAAAAAATTTGCTTAGACATTGGCAGTCTTTTTCAGAGGAAGTAAAAAGCAATTTAAATTTCATCCTTGACTAGCGTTTTCTTAAATTTACAAAGTGCAGAAAGAAATCATATGTAAACATATAAATCTTGCTGCTTTACCTGGGGCCGTCACAGCCCAAATTGTGCTAGGGAGCCTGTTCCACTAAGCTTTGCAGAAGTGTTAGTCGTCAAGAAGCTCAAGATCAGTGCTCTGACTTTTGAGAGCTGTATTTGCTTATCTCTAGCTTGTGCTCAGTTCTTATCCTGCAGCGAAAAAAAGAACCTGTATTCATCTCCAGTTTACAAGTTTTTTTTCTTTCACACTGGGGAAAAAAAAAAAGAGAGACCAAATCAAATTTCAATCCCAAGTACATTGATCTAAATCTCTGCATCAAACGTGAGGCCAGCACGTTCATGTATGTAGTGTGTAAGAGATGAGTTTCTGGTAAAGAACTTAATGAAGGATCTTATAATGGCATACGGCACGTGTGTGAACTTCCAGGGTTTGGTTTGGGGCTAAGACATGATGATAGTTTAAATGGTCCACAGGAGCTGTTCAGAGCAGTAACGCAAGGAGCATGATGCATCTGCAGCAGCGGTGGTGAGTTTTACTCTAGTCTAACAAATCTGGCAAAAATCTCAGGTGCAGAGAAAAATCATTTGGTCCTGGGATTGAGGAAGGTCTCCAGAAAGACTTACACTTGGCCTGCAGATCACAGAACCACCTAGATTTCTTTGTCAGATGCAAAATCTATGAGGGACGTGAATAACTGTCCTCTGACATCCTCAAGGGCAGTAACGTATGGTTACATCCCGCTCTCCCTTACTCTGGTGTCCGTCAGCCCGTTGCAGTGATGTTTGTGAGAGCCCCACGTCGTTCACGTGGGCTTTGTCCTGGAAGGGGCGGGGGATGTTCATCAGCATCTCTTGCTAGCAGGCACAGGAGGGGGGAGTGACAGTAGAACCTTGTCCCTCATGAAATTATTTCTTTGGTAACCCTTTGGTCACCCCAGTTTCTGCTGTATCTCCATGTCACTGCAGAATCTTATTTGAACCACAACATTTTTTCTTTTTTCCTTGCCCTTTTTTGTATCCTGAGTATGTTTCTGGAGCTTTATTGTACCCTGATCACTTTGTGTGTGCTGTTTTGCAGCTTACCTTGAGAAAGGTTTGTTTACAGTTGCAGAGTAACCTCAGAATTTAACCCACCGCAGCTCTAACAAACATTAATTTTACTCTCCAATGTTTACTTTTAATTTTTCTTGCTTTTCTGTGTCAAGTTCCCTTAGTATTACAGTGTCTGAGCAGTGGGGAGTTTGACATTTGCTCACTGACATTCAGAAATTCCAATCGACTTCAGTGGATTTTAGATTACATCTTTTGTAGGGCAGAATCAGAGATGGAACAAAGGTGATTCAAATTGTAAGCAAATCAGTTATTCATTAAAAACATGCACTCTTGAGAGGATCAAAACTATTTCTGTAAATTTGCACTGAACTCAGCAGGTTGTTTATCCAAAAAATGACAAGTCAAAACATTCTGAAGCTTTGAAACCGCACCATGAAAACCATTTTTCAGTTCAGAATTGTATTGTGAGATTAATTTCATTGTCAGTTAAAAAAAAAAAAAAAAAATTGGAAGTATAGTAGCAGATTCAATTTGGTGAGAAAGAAAAACCCCAGAACAACCACTTTGGGTCAAATCACAAGTTTGCTTGTTTGTTTAATGGCTTAAAAATATCCCCAAACATTATTTATTCTCAAATGGAGTTATTCTGACTGCAGCGTAGGTGTAGGAGCGTAACATTTTTGAAAATACGAGCACGTGCTATTTGAAGGCTGTCTTTTTTGAAGCAGACACATATTTTCATTCTTCCATCCATCAGGATAGTTCAATTAGGTTCAGGAGTACTTTTTATTTTTACTAAGGTTATTTGCTGCATAATTGATTAACAGGCCACATTTGTTTGTTTAATGAGGAAAAACACCTCTAGCCATACTGGAGTAGGTCAAAACCCCATTTGCAGGGCCCTGGTCTGAAAACTTACAAATTCCGCTCTGGCGCGCTTTTATTGCACTTTAGTTTTAATAGGATATTATTGGTTTGTGAATCCCCTTTCCCCAGATGCTGCCTGCAATGTAACTTTTACTGCAGAGCAGTTTTAATGTGATTTTACTGCTTTATAAATACAGTTTTCACCGTTCTTTCCTCGATACCGTGGCTGTACCAATATGCTTGCGCATTACCGTTACTTCTGCCTTAAAACCAAGGTTAAAGCAATCACAATAGGGCTTTGCAGAATGAATGATAATGGAAAATGAAAAAATCTAGCGGGATGCTCTTGATATTCTATAAACAAACAGGGCAGAATCTGTATTCATTATTTATCACTCGTTCCTTCTGGCATTTCTTTACAAGACGTATCTTTTTCCTTTCACAGAGCTGAGCATTCACCTCTCTCCTTTTCTCCCACCTTGAATCAGAATCTCTTGCTCTGCTTAGGTTCTGTCTCCACTTTGAACCAGCTGGTCCAGTACCAGCCGCCGTGGAGTCGTTTCATCTTGCCCCACATGTCAGGCTGCCCTTTCGTCGGCGGTAAATTCGGTGCGTGTTGGTGAGCGGCTGCTGCTTCTCCGTCAGCTCTGAGTCACGCCTGCTCTTCGTACCAGCTGAATCCTCAGCGAACAATGTTGTATTTGCTTCCTTGTCTCCAGGAGGGATGACAATTAAAATTAAGTCGTTGATTTTCTTTGTGGTTAGTTCAGAAGGATATAGGTAAATGCATTTTTACCTATCCCCATGTTTTTAATCAAATTGATTATTGGACCTACAGTCAATTTTTATTTCACAGGATTTGCAAAAAAACCAAAAGCTGTTAAGCTTTTATTGGATTAAAACTGAAACCAATCATGTCTCTTCATACCTGTTTTAATTAGCTGCTTTTGATACCTACAGATTCTGATATCCTATACTGACTCCTCGTTTCCTCCCAATCCTCTCCTCCTTCTCTCCCTCAGTTTTTGTTGTAGAACATTACTACTTCCAACTTTTCTCTGTCTAGCTAGTTCCTCTTAAGTTGAACTCCAGGTCTTGTGTCGCCCGCACAGATTTGAGGGAGGCAATTCAGTCTCATAAACCTTTCTTGGCTTGCAGCTGCAGCTCAGCCGTCCTGTTCTCCAGAAGGCAATTTACCTGATTTGATTTCACCAAACTGTGTTTTCCTTATGAATTCACCGTATTCGCAGAGTGTACCATACAGAGTTTTCAAAATATTGGCACAAAATTTTGGTACCTTAATGTTCTCTCTTTGCCCTGTTTATCCCAAGATGTATTAAAGAATTTTTAGCAGTAAACAATTGCTGAGCCAAAATTTTAGGCTGCAGAGTAGAACTAATCTAGAATGCCTGACTAAAAAGCATTTATCCCCCATGGTTGTGGTTCAGCATCCTCTTTCAACTGGTAGACTGGGGAGCACCTGTTTTCACACAATAAGGTGCACCGTCCTGTTTTTTCAAAATTCAGAAAAAAATGTTTATAAAGTAATTCCAACTCTTCTGCATCTCTACTAACAGCTGTAGATATTTGCCTTCATTCATCCTGGATTTGAGCCTTTATGTCTTTAGCAACCCATATGAAACTGCTGTACTTTTTAATCTGTAATTTGTACTGATGTCTATCTATTCCTCATTTATTCCATCCTTAGATTTGGAAATAGGCTTTATTTTTATTGTTGCCTTTGCTTCTGTACTTAACCAGAAGTTGCCTGGAATTCTCTTCCTTCTTCATAGTACGGTTTTGATTTTAAATAAATTTTATTCTTATTTTTCCATATGAACTTTCTTCCCAGTTCATTTCTCTCATATTCTCTTCCGGTTTGGAAAATTAACCCCTTTGAAGTACCTATCTATATGTACTTTGGTTGGAATTCTTTCCTGTTCTCTCAAACTGGACCTAGAAGAGTCGAGCTCACTGTTCCTGCTACAATAGCCAGTGACCCATCTGACCTCCTGCACCATCACCACGTCACAGTAGACTTATCCCAGGTGGGCTGCAGTACCTTTTAGGGTAGAAAGACCCTTATTAAGTTGGTGGAAAAATGCTTGCTGACTTGAATAAGGTCTCCATTTAAAACTATTTTCTGGCATACCAAGCTGTTCTATTTTTACCTGCCTTAAAAAAAAAAAAAGATAAATGATCCTTCAGAAGAGAATTGTTTTCATATTCTTTTTTCTCTCACCTCGATAGGGTTTGATTGGGGGTATAGCTTTGCAGCTCTGTGAGGAGCAATGTCTCACTGTCCTTTGCTCTTCCTCACACAGAGAAGCATGCTGGTATAATTCAATAAGACTCTGCTATGTACATATCTTCTGATCTGTGAAGAAACTAATTTAATTCCAAATTAACTGCTCTCAAAAGTCCTTTTTTTTTTCTTCTTCATTTTAACACATTGCAAGGCTACAAGTAACTGTAGTCCAATTTTAATGAGAACAATTGAGGGAAATACCATAGATAAATGTTGGTGCATGTCAGAGTTAGGATTTAATGGATTAAAAAAATGCTTCTTCCATTGAGCTGTATATTTTCACCCTGTCTAAATCATTGTTTATTCAAATATATTTATATTAGGCCTGATAAGTTGTACAGCCTCCTGCAAATGAAATTCTTACAATGATAAGTGTCTTATTTGCAGGATATCTGGAAGGAATTCCAATTACTATGCAGTACTTCTAATACATAGAGTAAATTAAAATAAAACATATCCTGTTCATCCTGATGCTTCAAAATGGATGTTTCTTATTTCTGAACGTACTACTACTGACTAAAACCAGATGACCTCAAGAACCAGGTATTGTGTAGAAGGTGTAAATTCTTTTTCCCTCTACTTTGTATGCTGTTTAACTGTGTAGTAACTGGTACAGAATCCCATGCTGTTACAAACCACCAGAAATATGAATGTAACACATCTTCATTTCTGTGGTTGTGGTTCTGACTTGGGGCCAGAGGGAGGAATGGGAATGAGGGCAGGATCTCAGGAACAGAGATGCTTCAAAGTCTGACTGGTTTAGTGAGGAAGGAGAGCAATCTTGAGATCCTGTCCATATTAATAAATTCTCTACAGCTTATCATTGCTCTTCAAACCTCCCCTGATCTTCACCTTAGCTTCCTTAGCCCAGCATCCTCCAACTTTTGTGATTCTCCTACTTTATCCCCTTCAGTCATGTTGTCCTTAATTTTGCTTGCACTGCTTGGAAGCATTAAAATTACTTCAGAAAGGTTTCTTTGCATGTCCTTGATGTGTCTGTGTTGATCTCTTCCCCGATTTTTGCATTCTTCGGCAGACACTGTCGCTTTTGTTCTGTGTTTGTCCAGCAGTTAACAAATTGAAGAGGTTCGATGTCAGGGGCTTACAGGAAATAATTTTGGCAATAAATGTTAGGATAAAGTGTTCAAATATTTCTACACAAAGGTTTTTTTGTTAACTCTAACCTTGTTATGAGTTTAAACACAAACATTTCCTCAACTTGTTACTTGAAGAAGGTTTGCTTTCATTTTCAACACGGGTAAGGCAGAACGATTAAGGTGTCCACACACATCTTCATTTGAATGGTCACATGTTCTGTTCTTCTGTTTTTTTGTGAAGTCCTCAATCTGTGCCTTGTTCTTGCAGCCTGTGGAAGGAACTCCCTAGCTTTGAGTAAAAAAACCACAACCCTGACCATTTGCAAAATCACCACTCTTTCACACTTATCGTCTTAATGAAGTTTGCAGATTTTATTCCTCTCTCTTCTTCCCTCTTTGCACATCCAGAACAATGTGGAGACACCATCTCCACTCACTTTTGGCAGGAACCCATCCCAACAAGCTAATAAGTTGGAAAGGTAAAATTTTATACTGTGTGGTAAAGGAAATATCACTGTGCACGTACTTACCACATGAATATAAGAACTGATTTAAATACTGTGTGTGGCATGAAAGTACATGGATATTGAGCAAGAATAAAGTTGGTATTTTGTAAAGCTTTCTATATTGACCTTAACTCTAAATTGTATATCTAAGAATCCAAGTTATACCTCTCATTTGTTTCATATCTGAAGTAGAGTGCACATCCCGGTGTCTATAGTAGAAATAAAAACAAGAGAAATAGCTTTTTGACCTTCAGTTAATTATCTTCAACTTGCTTAGAGAAAGCAGGAGTTATTTCCTAGCCGCATTCCCACGTATACTATTTCCACAGATTTTCCTCAAAGAGAATGACACGAAATAAATTTTTTTTAAGGAGATATATAGCTCCATGAACATGGACAAAGACTCTCTTAAGTGTTCATCATAATAAGGCCATGGAACTTTGTCGTAATTTCATTTCATTTTTTGAAGTGGACTTTTCTTCAGGCTGCTGTTCTTGAGTACAGGTCAAGTATTAACCAGAAGAAAAGTGTGATCAACTTCAAGTTCAGTAAATAATGGAGGTCAAGAGAAGAACAATAAATATCTTGATTTTTTTTCAGAAAATTGAAACTAAAATAGTCAAGACAGGAATAAATCAAATTGGATTAATCAGACTCTTCTCTTAAATTTTTCAAAGGTAGGAGCAAATAGGATTTGGAGTTAGTTTTGGGTTTTTGTCTTGTTTTTTTTTTTTCTGAATGTAATTCAGTCTGCTTCTGTATAGAGTGAACTGAAACTAAGGAAAAGCTTCATTAGCATCACGACATATACTTGTGCCTAAGTTCCATAATTCTTTCAGGTTTGACAAAAGAAAAAGACATGCTTTTTGGTCACGAAGATAGAAAACTAATTGAGTTTTCTTTGAAAATGACTACAAGCTTCTCTGAAATGAGATTTTTTTTTTTTTTTTCCTCCTTTTGAATTATTTCCAGTTCTGGCATAGTCTAAAAGTTACAGACCAAGAAGACTAAACCAAACAGAGCAGAACATTCTTGTAAGAACATCTGTGCCTCAGAGAATTTGTTTGTATATCTGATGGTAACATATTTTGTACTTATTCAGCCCTCAACACCGCAGACTGCTTTGAAAGCGAAGCAACTCCTAAAGCTCGGAAGCTGCCAAGGTTGGCTAGAGCTGTCAAGCTGGCACAACAGGAGCCCATCCGGTCATACCTGAGCGCAGAGAGGCTGTTTGGCTGCTCGCATAGCACCAGGCTGCATTCAAGTATGAGTTAGAAACACTAGGTTTGGATTTTTAATCATATCAGCTATCGGCAGGGTGAATGGCTTTGCAGCAAAAGACTTTTTAAGTTGTGTATTCCTGCGCTCTCAAGCATAAATAAGCTGCAGGAAGCACCATAGGTAATTTGTCTCTAAAAACACAATTAGAAAAAAGAAGATAAAAGTTTGAGGATTTTCTAGGGCTCAACCCTGCAGTAATTATTGCAACAATATTGTCATGAAAATCAGTGAAGGTTTTGCCTCATTGGATAAGGTCTACAGGAGCAAGATAATAATATAAGAAAAGGTAAAGCGTATCTGAAAAGAACTAATTTATTCTCAAGGAGGTCAAGCAAGTCTGTTATCTCACCAGTGACTTTTGAGAATCTACACAAATTGAGTTTAAGACATTTGTGACAGAATGCCCTCAGGGCAGCAGCAAGTGTGCAGTTGAAATCCTTTGGTTTTACAGAATCACAGAGTGGCTGAGGTCGGAAGGCACCTCTGGAGGTCATCTTGTCCAGCCCCCCTTGCTCAAAGCAGGGTCACCCACAGCAGGCTGCCCAGGACCACGTCCAGATGGCTTTGGAATAGCTCCAAGGATGGAGACTCCACCACCTCTCTGGCCAACCTCTGCCAGTGCTCGGTCACCCACTCTGTGAAAAAGCGTTTGCTGATGTTGAGCGGGAAGCTCCTGTGTTTCAATCTGTGCCCATCGCCTCTGGTCCTGGCACTGGGCACCAAGGGAAGGAGCCTGGCTCCATCCCCTCTGCACCCTCCCTTCAGGTATTCATACAGATGGACCAGTCCTTCCTGTGCCTTCCCTTCTCTCTGCGGAACCGTCCCAGCTCTCAGCCTTTCCGCATAGGAGAGGTGCTTCAGGTGCTCCAGAGAGACGGTAGAGTTTGCTTTGGGCATTCTGGTTTTGCTTTTTTTACTGCTTTTATACAAAGTCTAATTTGACCTGTCAGTAGGAAGTGTTGCAGAGGTGCAAGATCTGCTAAGTCAGCATGGTTTCTACCCATCTGCTAGAGGTAACGAACTACATGCAAGGATATGCACGTTAGGTCCTTTACTGCTCTCGTAGACTCTATTTGTGTAGAGATGTGTCTCGGATGAGGTAATTTGTGTGTCAAAGAACTGGGGAAAAAGGCAGCAAAGGTTAAGTTACCTTATTGGTGGACCAAATGTCATAGACTAAAAGAGACCCATACCAACAGTCCCATCCGGTGCGTTTTTCTTTTAACTCTCACAGCTCTCAAGGGTCATTATAGATTCCCGCACTTTAAGATTACCCACTTCAATCCCTTCACCCAGCCCATCCCAGTAGCACAGTCCAGTTTCACTGAACGCATCCCGTATCGCTGGATCCCTGCTATTTTGAACTTTGCCTGCTCTTGTCGCTTCAGGACCCTTTACATCTGTGTCCAAGCTTCGTATTTTTAAATCTTGTTGCCTTCATTTAAGAGAAGAATAGAAAATGTAGTAATATATCAATTCTATGGTTCTATGTCCTAATACTTGCAAATCCCACACAGGAAAACAGTTTTTTCTCATAGAGGTAAATGAAATTCAGCAGCAACATGGACGTAGGCTCTGCTCATTCTCAAAAAAAAAACCCCTATCCTCCTGGATTTCTCCTGCTAGCAGAGATATTGAAAATGAGCCTTTAAGATTGAACTTCGGTCTCACAGACTGACTGGAGTACAGAAAAGGTTTCATTACGCAGGAATATTTGGATAAGGCTTAGTAGATGTAGTTTTTCAGCCACTTGAAACACCAGGTAGTCTTCTGTTGTGCACTGTATTGTACAAAAGCTAAAAAAGAATGAGAAAAGTTTTGGGAATTTGGGGCGAGGGGAGTTTGCTTTTCGTCTGGAAATGGTGGGTGACAGCAAAATGGAAACTTGGTGAAATATTTCCTAATATTTTAATTAGCTTTCATTAAAAAGCAAGTAACTATTGTAAATGTTAGAGAAGTCGTATTATGGAGCACTCAAAAGGGGCATTTTTGAACAAAGACACGTAATAGCAGTAATGCTGCTGTCTTTTAAGGTATCAAATGAAAGATCATGTGGGGTTGTTTTTTAAAGTGTGAAGTCCGTCATCTCATTCATGAGAGGCTAATTGATAAGTTATGGAGTGGAAATAGTTGAGGAAGGATTTGAGGATGTTTTCCAGGAAACAGGACCAGTCTCCTAGAAGAGAAAAGTCCAGCTCCTCCACAGTCAAGATCCCTAGGACGTTCATCTCGGCCCACAGGATGGCTAGGTAGATTGATTTTGTGGGAATCACAGACCAATTAGAGAATATTACATGTTGCCTGTTATAGAGGGAAAATGAGACCGTTTCAAAGCAATTAATGTGTCAAAAGGAAATGTTTTGCACTATAGGGAGAATAGCATCTGGGGAGCTGGCCACTGCCAAGTGGGTTTTTGTGGTGGTAATTTCAGAAGGGTTCTGCCAGGTGTCTTTAGAAAACCATACAGGTGTTCTTGCACAAACAGGACAGTGGTGCTTCCTCTCCAGACTTCCATTTCATTTGTGTCTGATACTTTGGCTATTTCTCTGGAAAATATAGTGGATTTTTTGTGGTAGAAGGCTCGACCATTTTATTAGATTCAATTTTTTTCCGAGGAAATCAAGGTAGATCAACATTGTAACAAACTTCAGGCAGCTTTGGGATAAAAAGGCTTTGAGCTAAAGTCAGTCAGTGAAATTAATTCTGAATAAGAGATTACATAAGTGAAAGTTAACAATAGAAGGATGCATGCAGATTACCATAAGGTTGGGTGTATGTGCAATTTGATCTTAGTTCAGTGTTAGTTTCCATTTGCTGATAGTTTTGGTATGGAAAGCAAGAAAGAGTATCGGGTGTTGTGACTGTAAAAACTCATCATTGCAAGCACAGAGACCTTTCTGGTTGGTGTCCTTTTTCTTGTACTTGACATTTTCCATCATATCTACACATAGAAGATGGTTGCTGTTACGCACAGTCAGTTGGAAGAGGGCATAGAATAAAGCTGCGTTCTTGCATTGACATTGAACGTTGAATGACGGTTGGACACCCGCCGGAGAGCTCACACGAAGTTTCAGTAAACCCAGGACTCCAGCTAATAGTCAGAGCCCTTCTCCCTCCTGTACACAATAAAAGTACACATGGCGGTTCAGAAAACGTGTAATTACGAATAGCCAAAGAGGAGAAATCACTTCTGAAATCCTACTGCTTTAGTTCAGCAGTTGAAGAAATAAGTTAAACTGAACAGGCAGTATAATTTAAATATCTGGTTTATCCCCATGAGGTGGCAGGAGGGTTAATGTGTTTTGACTTCTCCCAGTTCTCCTATAAGAATACAGCCTAAGCTGTCAGTTTAATGCAGAAGTAACGAGTGTTCAACATGGTGACAATCTCCCAGCTCCTACGTATTGCATTTTTCCTTTCTTGATTTCATAAAATAGTTCTAAAGGCAAATGTCTTGGTAATTACTTGATTTCCAAATGTAAAACTGATGTACTCTGTTTGTTAATGACTAGGGATATAAAAATATTTTATATTCTATCTACCATATGACAATTAACACTGCTTTTTACTAACTCTTGGCTTGATTTAAAAATTTGTATTGCCAGCTGTTATGTAAAGTTGGATTTCTGTTCTTCTATTCTTTTACCTGGTAGAAGGTGTACTGTAAATGGCACATCTAATTAAAAAAAAAAAGAAAAAAGAAAAGAAAAATGAAAAGCTTACGCGGGCAACAACATGAGCAAGCGAATGCTTCAAAATTCAATTAAGGCTGAAAGAAAAAATGTCGCACTAGGGAACGTCTACTGCAAAACAGGGGACATTTGCTGTGCAATAGTCATATAACTTCCTCAAAGAATACGGGAGTTGTCATCACACTCATTAGATTGTATTGAGAATGCAGCCTCCTGATAATATGGAAAAAGATTATTCTTTTGATTTAAAGGGGTGGGAAAAGGATGTGATTCATTGTTTTTAAAGCAAAGACCTATATAACTCAGTGTCTCAAGGGCATCATTACGCTTATAGAACTTTGAGTCTAGAGCTGGTATTTCAAGTTGGCTTGTGTCCGCACTAGTTGGAAATCCCTACTATCTGAGACCTGGTCCTACATTTCTTGGCACACAAAAAATCCTCTCAAGTCCATGGTAGCTTTGTATGCAGAAGGAATTAATAATAAACCTCTCTTAATTGCTGTTCAGTGGCTTTTGTGAAGAGAGAGTTCTCGGTGCTCTTCCCAATGGATGCCTTTGGCAGGGAGAGTAACCAGCACCACCACAGCCAGTTTTGTCTGTGTCTTGGCTGGGACACAGTGGATGAACAGGTCCCGACCCACTCGCTCCCAGCCGCCACCCTGAGATCACGGAGTATTGCCTCTTTCCAGTGAAGCTGTCCAGGTTTGCCTCTCCATCCTCCCAGCAAGTAAGAAGTGAGAAACAGGAAAAGTTCATTTGTTGAGAATCTTATGTTTCAGAATCATTGTATAAGTTTAAAAAAAAAATACAAGACTGAGTGAAATAGGAACGTAGACTGTAATTTAAAAACTTGACAAAAGCATTTTCCCATGTGGAAATGAGAAATTCTTCAGTAGCCACAGCCGATCCATTTCAAAGGCAGGCAGATGTGCTACTCTCCAAACTAACTGGAAAGCACTGGTCACCACTGGACTGCCTAGCAGTCCAACGTTGTCTTTTAAATGTCTTTCCTAATTATTAGTGTTAACACAGTACAATGCTAGGACAGTATCCATATCCTTCCCTGTTTGGAGTTTGGCTGTGCACAGACAGCTGGTTTTTGAAAGAAACTTCCAGCGCCAGGCGGGGAGCTTGCTCTGCCTGCCTTGCCAGGCTGCAGGGCGTCCTTTTGTTCCTCCTCTGGCTTTCCCATCTCTTTGCTTTATTCCTGGACCATCACCGAGTCTCTCATTTGCTTTTCTCCTCAGCTCCTGACTCTTAAATGTAAGACAGAGGATGCCTGGGTAACACATCTCTGTATATCACACGAATATTCACACAATAAGGACAGTACTACCCTAAACCTCGTTAGAAAATATTCATGAAAATGTCAAACCTATTGAGAAGTATTTGAATATGCCGGTCTGAGAACAAAGAGATGGGGGACATTCTTCATTACTCTGCCAGTTCTAGAAGAACAGTTCTGGAAGTGCTTCTGTAAAGACTGATTTATTAAAAACTGCGATGCAGCTTGTCTCACATGAACGCTGTCGCTATATTACCTTTGGAAGAAGGAGCCTGAAAATCTGTTTCATTTGATGTTTACACGGGTAGAGAGTAAGAGACTGGGAGGAGACAAATTAAATTTGAATCTGATCACTTCATATTGAAAGCTGAAGAAAATGAAAGGAGAAGGGGAAAAATTAGCTTGTCTGTTGTTAATTTACTGCTTTGTTGGTTTGAGCAATAGCTAATATACCTGTCCAATGACTTAAGTACAAACTGTATTGGGCCTTTTCTGGTGCCAAGTGAACACATAGCACCAATTCATGCTTTTTCAAATACAGATTTTCTCTAGAAGAAAGCATCAATTCTATACTATAGCGGTGCGCATGACTTCTCCCAAGATGCAAACCCTAGGCTTTCTGTCAAATGCCAACCGAGTTAAATTCTCGCTCTGTGTACAAATTGACGGGCTTGTCTCTCAGAAGTGACTGCAAAGGCAGAGAGCATAGCTTATACAATATGGTGATAGAAGGAAAGAGGGAGAGGATTAATTCTTTTGCTTAAATAACCGCGTCAACATCTGGCAGAAATTGGGAAATGACATCTGTCACAGAACACAGGAGCAGAATCGTTTGTGAGGAAGTGTTATAACGGGAGCTGAATCTTGCAGCTAGGGCGGCCTGGTACTGAGTGCTTCTTCAGGGCCACGTATGCGTGCATGGTACAGCAGAGCTCGGCAGGTGGAAAATGGTGATAGCATGCTAAAATGCATTTGCAGAAGACACCAGATTGAACACCACAAATCTACAAAGATGGATTTTTTCAGAAGAATGTGTCCCTGTCCAGCACAGTAATTCATCTTCATCTAATAAGATATAGAGCGCAGTCAAGTGTGCATAAATCATTCCTTGTTTGTTCTATTTGTACTGTACGTGGATGGGATTAGAGTACTTTGGATGCTGTTTATGTCAAAGAGAAGAAATATTGCAATGTTAAGATAAAGAAAGGAGGAGAATGCTCCTGCACTACAGGCAAAACGTGCACCTCCACCAATCTGCAGTCAGGGACAAGCTTCAAACGGCAAATATTGTCCAGAAGAGCAAAAATACTATTTCTAGACAAATCATTTAAAAACAATGTCCTGTACTAATTGAGAGGGCCTGGCATAGGATAGTGAAAAAGACCTGACACAAAAATGGATTGAGGTGGAAGCTCCTCAGTTCTTTACTACTTCTGCTGGCTCTGGTGCTCCCTCATCGTGAGCTTGTGCCTTTTATTTAAACTCAGTATGCCTCTGCTTTCCCACAGGCCTTATGGCATTTAATAAATAGGTCCATCTTAAAACCAGTTAGGTATTTTGCCCCTATACTCCAGTTGGGTACTAGATCAGGGGAAAAAGTTCATGGGGTAAATGTTATCGTATTACTGACCCGAGGCGCGAGGGAGACCAATAGACTGAACAGTCAGATTCAGGAAACCTTCAGGCTTTTTCAACATCTCTGTCACCACAGCAAACCACTGTGTTTTTAAGACTGGAGCTCATTTAATTGACTGGGGAGTCTGGGGGCCCACCCATTGAGCAGAATGATAAGCAGAGATGATCAGTAATCAGCCTCCAGTATCACAGTGAAGTCAATTCCCCTAACTTCTGTCGAAGGTTATCGTATCACAACCCTAGAGATGCACAATTACAAACACTTCCAGTGATTCTGTTGTACCTGTTTCTTACATTGTAAAATGACAGTTTAAGTTCTGTAGCCTACAGACATTTCAGTTAGAGGATGTTATGTTGATACTGTTAAAATTACAAAACTTCTGTGTCTGATTTATATGGAGAGTAAATGAAAAGGAGGAGGGAAGGAGAGAAAGTCAGTCGCCATGGTGAGATTTCTTGCGGTGCAGCGTCACTGACCGCCTCTGAAGCCAAGGATTGCTAGTCAGGTGGCTTAGACATTTCAATATCTAATTGATGCTAAATTTACATTTGTGTAAATTGGCTCATAAAAGTTGACAATGCTTCTCTGTCTTTTTTTTCAAGCACTGCTGCTGTAGGGTTAATTTTGTCCTTTTTTCATCTACTAATAGCCTTGCTGGGATCAATATTATTGTAGTTCTGTATAATGTGTGTGGTTTTGTTTTAAACATGTACATCTTATTTATGTCTGGCTTCTCTGGGGAAAGAGAAAGAGAAAAAAGGGGAGAAGAGAGAGGAGAAGAAGGGAATAGAAGGGGAGGAGGAAAGAATGAGAAGTGAGAAGAAAGGCAGGAAAAGGAAAGAAATGGGGGGAAAAGGAATTCTCCCTTTGCTTTCTGAGGTTGTTACCTGTTTGCAGCCCCTTTGAACAGGAAGCTCTTAGCTTCAAACCCTGGGGACAGTGTGCTGGTAGAAAAGGAATAAAAGGGAAAAGGAACGATTCCTCAAAGGGGCAAAGAGATTGTGAGAAACGAGGATGTATCTGCCTTGCTGATGTCCCTGCTCTGGCAGGAGAGCATGGTGGGCACCCCCCATGCAGTTCATAGCTGGCAATCTAGCCCTCCTGAATTGCCTCTTGAAGAGAAGATGCTCTGAGAATTAATCAGGGCTTTCACTGTGGTGGGAGAGTAATACTTCAGGAAATACAAGATTTGTAAGTCACTTGCTATTTTTGTTTTATTTGGTTCTTTATTCGATAGCGATTAATGTATTTTCTGGAAGGGACGAATTGTCTCCCGTGGAGTCACAGCCCTTTCCACCCGTCTGTGTTGATGGGTTGTGCAGAGCCACCCAGGCCGCAGCAGGACATCATCAAAGCCCAGCGTGCGCTCAAGCCCAGAAGCAGGGGATGCAACATGTCGCCCTGAACGTGCTTCAGCCCCCTGCAGCCATGGAAACAGACATTCACCCCCAACTCAACCCGTAATTAATTAATTCCCTTACGACAATACTAGAATTAGTTGTATCCTCATGGCAGTATTGCAAATTGTGCTGATTCCTTGCCCAGGAGCGTAAGACTGAGACAATGCAAGAGAGGAGGGAAGCAGAGGGACGCCGTAACTGAGTCCAGCCCTGTGAATTGGAAGTCACACAGAGATTACTTGGCCTCCCTGCTACAGAGACTGCTCCTATGTGTACAGTCAGGTGTATACTTGATTCATTTGCAGGATCAAGTCTTTAAATATGATCTGGATGATTACAGATCGTGTTGGAAGACACAACGTAGTTACTACAGAATCGCAGTAGTACTGTCATGCGTCAGAGATACCGGTCGTGCTCCCCCTGCTGAACTGAAGGATGATAGACATGTTACTTTCCATTAATATATCTGTATAACCTCCAATGCACGGGACACTTCATGGACAAATAACAGGCAGAGAGCCATATCCAGATTTTATGTGGCTCCTGTGCCCTGTCCCATGGAGTTCATGACCTAGGAGAAGGCACAACGCGCAAGGGGTGTGGCACATATTGGGTGAATAAAATGAAATGGGAAGCCTGACATTTGAGGCTATGCTGAAGCATCATTTTCTAGGCACAGCTCCTAGAAAATTTAACAGGGAATTACATACAAAATTCATGGCATTAGAAAGCATTATAATTCACTGCGGTGATATGACCACCAGCTGCTAGCTTAAACCTACTACAATTTCTTCCCTAGAACAACACAAGCTGAAAGGTAGAATTAAACTCCTCGTGAAGGGAGCCACCTTTTTCATGTATTTGCACAATATCTAGTACAGTGAGGCACTAATAACAATAGGAAATTTCAGCTTTTAATGTTTAATCTTCAGTCTTTCTGGGTTAGCATTTACCTTTAAGATGACTTAACTTTTTGCATGTAATTATAGTCTCTGGCTCTTTGCAAAGAACTGTTTCCCTTGAGCTTTCTGAGTGGAATAAAACACACTTATTAGCCTGTAACCTTTTTTAAATCCCTCTCCCATATGGTATTCCTGTGGCATCACATATTACAATATAGGATAATACCCTGGATAATATGTGCTATCGTGAATATCCTTACTTGATGAACAGGGTAATTAAGATCTCTGCGTATGGTGCACGATTACATATGGGCAACCTATTGGCATAATTCATTATGATGAAGTCAAAATAGTATTTTGAAGACAAAAATAAGAGTTCTGATATTGATATTCTGATATCTGATATTTTAATCTATTTCATGTTTGGAGAGAACTGAAATATTAATAAGCAGAAAAAATAAAGTATTCAAATTAATTCTAGCATCAGGGAAAAAATAAAATTCCTCTTTTTTTCTCTTTACCTGTTGACTTCTGGGACAGATGACAACCTCATACATTTCCCTGGAGGCTAACATCTTGTGTTACAGAATACAAGCTATTATTAAAAAATTATGACTTGGAAGGTGATGTTCATATTCATGTGAACGGAACGCAGGGGCTCTTCTTTGCTAGTGCCTACAGACAGCCTGAAACAGTCAACGTGACAAAGAAAACCCCGCAGCTCTACCAGCTGATAGCAACTTGAAATGTCAACGGTGAGGATTTATTGTCAGTATTCTCCTTGTTGTTGATCCCAGCACAATAAAAAATGCAGGGTCACTGATCAATAAGATCCTCTTAAGTCATCAAGCCCAATCTAGCACTCCGGTGAATAACGTCCTGGAGTCGCTGAAGCTCCATCTTCAAGTTAGCTACGCTTTTTGCCCTCGCTGTTCAGAGAGTGAGTCTGCTTCACTCCAGTGGTTTAAAAGCTGCTTCTAATTTCCAGCCTAACTATGTGCCCAGGTTTTAACCAATCATTTTTATGCCAAAAAATCTCTTTCATCTTAAATACTTGTTAGCTACCATTGCATATTTCTCTCTCCCTATCATGTGCGGCATCTCCATCACCTCTCAGCCTTCACCTTGCCGTGCGACAGGCTGCATGTTCCCCTGGTCATGGTAACAGCTCTTCTCTCCACCTTTTCCACTTCGGAATCACTTTCCCTGAACTTTAAACAACGTTCCGGGTGAGGACTTAACCACAGCCTTACGCAATGGTGTTAACATTGTCAATATTTCCACCTCTTCTTTTCCTCTGCAGGCACTGCCTGTGCTGTTTTCCAGACGCATCACTTTGGCAGCTGACAGACATTCTCTGAGTACCCACGTCCTTTCTCACCTCGGTGATTTCCAGCTGATGAGCTCCCCGTTTATAGCAGATGTTCGCGTCATTGATCCCGTGGCACGTTACCTTGCATTCTGAATAACTTCCCGTTCCTGTGCAAACTCCTCTGCTTATTGCTCTTTGTTTGCTGCCTCCAAGGGCGCAGAGAAGGTAGGCTGTGCTTTAGGGATTGCATGTTCAAGGAGCAGAGAAGGCATGGAATATAGAAAAAAGTATAATATAGGAAAAAGGGAAGGGCATGAGAAAGTTGAAGGATGAAGGATGCTGCTTTTCTTTAAAAAAAAAAAGAGCTAAATTAGCCTTGTTCTCCAGAGTTACTTTTGCTGAGGGAAAGGAAAGATGAAATTTCCAGCTGACTGTAAATTACATTCTGCTTTGGGAAGAGTTTGGATTATTGTCAGACCGAAGGGCTGGGTACAGCAAGTTAGCTTTTTCCTCTTTGCGAATTACAGGATTTTTTTAGAACTTTTCCTTTGTTATTGATGGGAAAAATGAGTTGGTTTTAGGGTAATAATGCAAGCTCTTCTTAGCCCAGAGTATGCCCTTTTTTATGACATATCCTAGAATCAGTTTTTAACAGAAGTTTTAATTGCATTTTGATTACATATTACTTTTAAAGGGCAAAGATGTTTTAGAGTGTTCATTGTGCTTATAGCAACTTGGTTTCTTTTTAAGTCTCTGCCCTCCCCATTATCACTTTCCTGTAACCAATTTGAATATTACTAAGGAGCTTTCACTCAAACTGACATACATTCAAAACAGCTAACTACAGTTAATACATTCTGAATCTGTGCTGCTATTTTTTTGAATATTTATTAACTTGAAACCTATGAAGCTGATATAATGGGAAGGAAGAGTCTTTCCTCTCTTTTCATAAGCAAATTTCCTGGCAAATTGTGTCAGAAAATGCTCAGTCCTCCTCATTAATGAACCTGTCTTACACTTCACATGACATGTGACTTGAGCAGTAAGTGATGATTTTTGCGGCTTAGAACAGAAATACCTAATGATTTTTTGAGCTTCTTGAATTCTAAAGCTGCCCAGTTGATCTTTGTGCAAAGATGGCAATTGTCTCGATACCCCGATTAAAATGGAACACAACATATTTATAACAATAGTTTATTCTAAGCCTAGAGATAAAAATGCCTTTCTGCTGCCAAGCAGTCATCACCCACGGCATGTAATTAGCAGCTTGCCTTCCACTGGTTTGAAAGATACGACGACAATGTATGCAGATAGTAGGATTTTTCGGGATAAGGTATTGAAAATGAAATAGAAACCACTGAAAAGAAACAATAACTGTATTTTCCACCTGAAAGCTAGCGACTTTTTAGAGAAAATGCATACGCGTGGCTGGTTTCCCCTATTGTTTGCTACAGAATAATCTTTAAACACTTCACAAATGAAGAGTATTGTAATAATATGGAAAAAATGTAGTACAATTATAAACTTGAACAGCGCTGAGTTTTTCTTTTCTTCTCCGAGATAGCCCTTAGTTGATTACTTTTTTGACCCCATCTTAGGCCACGTTTTTCTCTTTGTTATATGGATGAAACTTGTAGAGAAAGCCTTTGCCAGTTTGACCAAGGGGAGAAATTAGGACTTTGCATTTTAAGACGGAACAGCGTTCGCTGGCTTCAGACCCCGTCTGTTGTAGTGCGGTGCGATACGGTCTCGTTGTTTGAACTCAGCCCCAGGTCAAGAACCTGTGACTTCTATCGTCACCTTCACTGAGTCACTGCCCTGAGCTTTGCCAGTTTCATGGTGTCAAGTATGTCAAGTATGTGGGGAGCAATACTAATATCAATACAGACCAAAAACACCCTTTAAGGACTCATTAATTAAGATTTGCGTAGTGTTTTAAAGATAAATATATTAAGCATTCTTAATATTGAATATTTATTATATTTGTTTTTAAATGTCATTTTAATTAATTCAAAGAGCATCATGAATCTACAGGAACTTTGCCTTTTGGCTAATAGTACTTGTAACAGCTTTAAAAAGTAACAGTGAAATTCCTAATAACAGGCAATTGTCTAGATACTCCTTGTTTTCAAATACCTAGGTGACTGTAATGGCTCCCTGCAACACAATGTCAACAGAAATAATAAAAATAATAACTAGTATCTGGTTAAAAGATGTATATCATCTTTGGAATGGCAGGACTAGAGAAAGTATTTCTTTATTAATTGAAAACTGATGTTATTAGGTGTGACTCTCCAAGCAATAACCTTTTCCTGGCTTATGGAATGATGCCCAAGGTAATCAATCTGTCTGTCTCATAGCTACAGATTGTGGTGGGAGTTGTAGTGACAACCCCCATCACTAAAGTGCCTGCTTTTTATACAGATTTCAGAAGGACTTGGAAGGACCAAGAGTTCGTTTGCAGACTCAGAATCGTGAAATGGTTAGAACTATTTTTTTTTTTTTTAATATATCTTCTTTTAAACATTGCCAACCTGATCTCCATCCGTACACCCACAGCCTCTTGGCAGAGATCTTGTTGGGGTTTGGTTTTGTTTTTCTTCTTCACGAGCTCACTTAGTAGCCGCCTGCCTGCTGTGGTACCCACGCCAACCCTTCGGCTGGGTGATTTTTTTATTTCCCCCCCTCCTTTCTCCTCTCCTCGTGGAGTTTTTCTGCGTGACACTGTTGCCCTCTAGTGTTTGCGGAGATGGGCGGGTGGCTGCGTGGGGGAGCAAAAAGTAGTCATCGCAGTGCAGGAATTGTTAATAAATCACTTCAGGTGTTCATGGCTACTCGGAGTCCCAAAATCCCAAGCAGAAACCGGCGTGCGCTACTGCTTCTTTCAGCTGTCACATGCAGCCTTTGGGAAACGGTAGAAGACTTTTATATTATTTAATTCACTACTTGGTGTGCTAGAGAATTGCTTCAGGTTTTGGTGTGGTGGTTTGTTTTGTTTTCTTTTCTTTTTAATGAAATGGAAAGTGGGACAAGTGGGGTTTCTCTTGCTCTCGGCATCACCAGTCGGGTCTCTGGGAAGGAATGGGAATGAGCTCTGTCTCATCACCAGTTTACGCTTGGCTCCTGCCTGGCGGTTGTGGGAGAAGAGAGGAGAAAGTAACAGTAGGGGCATGGACAGGTGAATGTGTTGTACACGTGTCTCAAAAGACCTTGGGCAAATCGTTTCGTCTTTAGAAAGCGGTGTTTCTACAAGTGCTGGAAAATAGTAGAGTTCATCTCAGAAAAATTGTGCGAGACGTAAGGTGTGTTAAGATCTGGTGATAGAAATATTGTACGAAGGTAAAGTAGTACTTTGAAGACCAAACCCAACTTCTGTACTCTGTTAAGGTATTCCAAGCCTTCTTCGAAAGTATTTTAAAATAACATCTATTTAATCTTCAGAAATATCTTATAATGACAAATTCTGAGGTATGGATTCCTGTCCTGTAAGATTCTCTAGTAGTGCGTGGAGCTAAGAATAACATAGCTACGATAGAAACTGAAAACTGCTTGCCCCAAGGACTTGAAAAAGCATATTCTCTCAGAATTTTTGTTCTCCCTCAGCTGTTCCCCTTTTTTTTAACCATATATGAGAGAACGTAAGCCCTTCACTCTTCACGCATTACAGGGTTTGTTATGTGATACTAAAGGGTCTCGATGGTTTCCCTTGACAGTTCGCGTCTCATATCACCATCTTTTGAAGTTGAAATTGTCTTCTTAATATGCAGTTGTAAGATCTCCTTCTCAGCCAGGATTTGCTTGAATACTTCAGTCAGTAGAATGGTGTTGCAAGTTGAGGTACTCAGTATTTGGAGACCAGTTTCGTATTTTCATAATTGATTTTAAAATCTGAGTGCTGCTGTCCATCCCAGGTGTGGTTGCTTTCAAATGCCCTTTGGAGCTGCTTCCTACCGTGTCATTCATATATCCGAAGATTTCCATTTTAGCAACGCTAATGTAATGACTTCAGAATACTTCCTTTAAGGTCATATTTCATAGTGGCCAGCCAAAGCAGGCTTTTATGTTCAAAGCAATTAAATAGCATTCTAATCAGTGGAGATGTGAATGCCTGTACTAACATGCTGAACAAATGTCTATTTTTTGTCTGTTCTTAATTTAAAACTCATCCTTCTTTTAATATATCAGGAGTATGTCACTAGTGGCCGGTTTGGTAAAGAACAGAACCAGAATATAATGATGGAGATTATCAGAGGAGGGTAAAGGTAATTAAAAATATGTCCAGGTATATGTAACCAGGCAAATGTAAACTATCTGAATAATATTCTTAACTAATCAATCCTGAACTTGCTCTGGTTTTTTGCAGTTCTTGATGAAACGGATTTTTGTTACCCTTTAACAATATTTTTGTTACCCTTTAACAATATTTTTTTTTTATGTCTGTATATAAGGATGACACAATTTTATTGTTTCTAATCAAGGGGCACAGTTGTCCTTGCACAGGCGTGAGGTAGGACAGAACTAGATTTTTTTTTTTTTTTTTTTTAACTGGGCTTTGAAAAATGTGATTTGAGAGCAATTTCTCATTTACTTCTGGATACTTTAGTTCAGCCCATTGTTTTAGTCTTGATAGTTTTTAAGACAACTGAATTAAAGAAAAATGTTTCTTGTGGTTTTAAGGATCTTATTGATATTAACGATACAACTTTAATAGGGGTTTTTTGTGTGTCTGCCTTTATTTGAGTAACTGCTTTCCATGTGAACCTGAAACTGATATCATTGGAGTGATTTTTTTGTTGTTGTTTTGTTCTGTTTCAGAAAACATAAATACCAATTATGAAATGGAAAGGTCAGGACCACATTGTTTTCTGTCTACTGAGTCCAGAAAGTAGTGTGTTCCTGCTGCATGGAAAAGCCAGTCGTACAAAGCCCATGGAAAGGAGCTGCGTGCACCATGAAAGTCTTAGTGCAGAAAATCTCCCAAGGAGGGCACAGTGTTTGCAGAGTTGCCATGACGCTCGCGGAGCTGAGTCTGTCAGTGCCAGCCCTGAGTCTGAGCCCGGGGACTGGGCTCCAGGCTGGCTGCAAAGACTTGCGGGGAGGCTGCTTTGGCATTTCGTGGGGAAATTTTACTGCCAGAAAACACAAAAATCAAGACTTACAATTCCACGTTCTTTCTATTCACTTACTGTGTGTCATTACTAGGCTAAGTCCCCAGCCAGTGTTGTCTCATGTAAGTATTGCCATTAGGGTTGTTGTGCTGAAATGATTTATAGAAGCCAAGAATTTGGTCATTTGCACTTAGCAATGAAACACCAGAATAAAGCAAGCTGCAAATGGTAGGAACTCACCAGACTCCTTATGGCACAATTGAGCTCTTTTGAGTTCATCGTGGTATTTGTTCTCTCATCAGTGCTACATTGTTTTTACACAAACAAACAAAACAAAATTCACAAAACAAACAAACCCACAATTGAAGATCTCCTTTCTAATGCATCTGTTTCAAGCTAGCTGTGTGAAGATACCTGTAATTGCAACTGCCTAGAGGTATTGCTTAGAATTCTAAGTCTTCCAGTTAAGAAGGTGATGCTTATTTTCTCTATCCGCAAGGTTTTCATGTGAACTTGTCTTGGTCTGCAGAAATCACTTCTACAGCAGATGAGAAAGATGTTGAGCTTTGCTGTATTCAGAATAAAATGCAAAGCTTACTTCCATGACTCAGCTTTCTCTTAGCAAGATCTTCTCCTCCATATTGAGTCCACAAGTTAAAACCAAAATTCTAAATATTCAAGATGGTAATTTTCACATTAAGGAGGCATTTTGATATCTTATACTTGGAACAACTCAGGTAAAAGGTTCTGGTCTGAATTTTCCGATAGTGGCATGAAAACACAAAGTCCTGTAGGAGACAAAATACAAATTCTTTTAAAATAGTGAAGTTCTAGATAAAGAACAATGAGCTTTTCTTGCTTCAGAGGGTGGAAAAATACCACACAAATTATTTCAAAGGTAAAACTTATTTCAGCATCACCTTTGTGGAACATGGGATTCGTGTAATGTCTGACACCCGTTTTTCAGGCACTGTGAGATGCAGGCGGGGCCGTATCCTGCTTTGATTGAGCTCTGTGTGACTCCATTGAAATTTGTGAGCTGACACTGCTTGTGCTGGCCATGGGTCTTTTTCATGGGTTTTCACTGAAACAATACTAACAAGCTTGAGCTCTTGTGAAGAGTTTCTAGACTCTTTTGATATTCTTTTTCTTTAAGGCTTTTTATTATACCTGGTTTTTTTTTTCTATTGCAGTTCAAGCTATAGTGACTTCTTCATTCTTCTGTAAAATACTGTGTTCTTTTGTCAGGAAAGTAAGACTCCATCAGTACTGTCCTGTTGCCAAATGCTGCTTCTAACGGCTTACCCACTGTTGAGACCTTCTGAATTTTGCCCTTTGTCTGGTTTTACAGTTGGAAGTGACAGCGGACAAGGACCGTTTTCCCTGAAGCCATGTCTAAAGTTGTGAGAAAGGTCACTGCAGTGGGTTTGATAGGTCCCACAGTGTGGTGTGGGTGATGCACCCCAAAGAGCTCTATACCACTGTCAAGTTTGGTGCCTGAGGACTTATTTTAGCATGGTGTTGTAAGATTCCAGTGGAATATCTAGCAAGTATAGCTGCTGTTCCTCTAGAACGGCAGCTGTACCTTGGCAAGGCTTTGAAAGTATTTTAGTATTACTAAATGCATGTTCTCTTCATGTTTTTTATTTTTTTTCTTTCTGTGTTCTTTTGAGCTGTTGCCATGCAAAACAGTCCTTAAATAAGGGAAAATTAGATAAGCATCAAGCTGATTGAAGAGAGCATGAATTTAAAACTTGTGCCTTATCCTGTTCCGTTCCCCTTCCTTCCTGTCTTCAGTGGTGAGGCTGCCAAGCCTGGCTGTGTCCTGCTGGGTCTCAGAGAATTCCTCATTCCTCAGAGTCAAACCTCACATCTCTCCTGGCATTTCCATCCACTCCTCCTTACAGCTGCGCTCTGTAGCTGCAGGAGGTACCTGCAATTAGGAGCTAAGGATAAAATAACAGAGGTTTTCCTGAAGAAAATACAGGTTTCTGGACTGGCTCCAGATTTTCTGCTCTATGGAATGGCACTAGGAACGGCATCCTTGCTGTTTGAAGTGCTCTTGCCACTTACTTTAGCAGCCCTTGTGTTGTAACCCTTCTGTAGTTCTCATTCAAACCGCTCTGTCTTATCAGCCCTTTCTTGCCGTGAGCTTACGTCCTTTTTTTTTTCCTGCTCTACACAGGTTCAGGTGACTGTCAGAAGCATAGGCTGGTAAGGAAATAAACTTCTAAATCATGCTACTGGGAAGTTCCTCTCAGTAGAGCTTTGGTGGTTTCTGTCATAAGAATAGGAATGTTTGGGGGCCGCGTTAGAGGAGCTTGCGGCTAAAAGAAGCAGACAAATGTTGTGCTTGTTGGTTATGGGGTGGTTGACTTTGTGTCATTCAAAGAAGCAATTCCTTGTAGTTTTGTCAGCAAGAGTTTTGTGGTTATTGAAGATAAGCAGGCAAATGGACAGCTTTTCTACAAAATGCAGTATTAATTTTAGCCACTAAAATTAAGAGTTTCTTGGCATTCAGGCAACTGAATTGGAAATACGAGATGAAGAGAATCCTTTGTGTGCATAATGAAGAATCATCTGTCTGGAAACATCTCTCTGGTTTTACTCATTCAGGATGGAGCTCCTTCTTTGTCACCTGATTTCTTACCAAATTAAATATCTCTCTTCTGCTATCTAACCTGGTAATCTTGAAGCTACTGGGACAAGGATGGGACACCTCAATACTTAAACGTGTTCTCTGAGGCCTTCTCAAGGTACTTTTAGATTGTTGTTCAGTCTTTACGCGTTCTTATACTTATTTTCAGATACATTCCTCTAGAAACTGGGATTATGTCACTTTTGTCTGACGCTGATTAGTGAGCCTGTATCCCTGCGTGAAAGGCAGGTCTCTTGTCTTAAAGCTGTGTGCAAGTCTGTGTAGCTTCAGGTAAGGTTCAAGGCCTACTGTAAGTCCACCCAGAGCAGAAAGGGTTAATATTCTGGTATGTGTGAGTAGAATACGTCCAGAAAGTGCGCTTATCTGGTGAGACGGAACCCTAATTACAAATGAGGGCGCTTATGTGTGCTTGCTCTTGGTGCTTAATTTTGCTGTTTTGATAAATAGGATGCCATGTAGTTTCTCTCTTTCCACTTATCTCATTTTCCTTCTAATTTATTTTTACTTTGTGCTTATCATGTGCCTGGCATGGTGTGTTGGTTCTGTTTAGTGAGGGGTGGCTATGGTGGCAGCTTCTGTAAGAAGCTTCTAGAAGTTTCCCTTTTGTCCGGTGGATTTGGCCTGGCCAAGGGCAGACCCGCTGCCGGCCAGGGCCAAGCCAATTGGTAGCAGAATGGTCCCTGATAATGCCTCTGTGATAACGTATTTAAGAAGGGGAAACAAAAAAAAAAGATAAGAAGATGTGAAGAAGCTGAAGCAAGGGGCAGAGAGGGGGAGGCAGGGGCCTTGTGGGCCTTGCGGCCCTGACCCTCTGGCCTCCCGCCGGGCGGTGACTGGGCCCGAGTTGGCCCAGCCGAGAGAAGTGAAGAGAACCTGAGAGGCACCTTCTGAGCCAGTTGTGAAGAAGTCGAGTCTGTTTTGCTCATAATGGTAACTTTAAGGATCTCTCCCTGTCCTTACCTCAAACCTCGAGCCTTTTTTTTTTTTTTTTTTTTTTTTTTTTTTTTTTTTTTTTTTAGTTATATTATCTCTCCCTATTCCCTTGGACGGTGGGGCGGGGGAGTGAGAGAGAGACTGCGTAGATTGGTCCCTCTTAGGGCTAAACTGTGACACATGGGGAGGATCAATCTTTGGAATTTACTTAAAGTTGTGGAAACTACATAGGTGCTGTTAAGTATATAGTATTTTTCAACTTTTTTGAAAACTTGGAGTAAAAGGCTACCTTCTTTACAGTGTAGAATGCAGAGCTCTTGCCATGAGGTTAAGTGGCCCAAGTCCATGACATGTTTGGTTTTGTCTGTTGTTTGGTGGTTTGATTTTTTATTTTTTTTTTTACAATTCCTTCTTTTCCCCTCCCCTTTATTAATATGTATTTAGTCTTTTATATACTTCGATTTCTTTTGGATCAGAAGCTGACCGTATTTCTTCTATTACCATCTGCTCCCTGATTCAGTACTGAAGGTTGTCAGCCATTCGAAGAATCCAAATTTCTAACAAAAACCCACTAAACCTTGTAAAGTACAAAACATGAGGTAGAGCTTTACTAAGTATCATTTGTTATCGTGATCTCTCAAGAACATTTTAATTCTCTCTGACAATCTGTAAAGTTCATATTTTATATTGGTTATACTTCTGGACCTTCTTGGTATTCACTTTGTAAGCTCTACTTTATTTAAAAAAAAAATAGAGCACAGAAGGATTAAGCACTCAGAAGGGAAATGTCCACGTTAACATGCACATAGTTTATCCTAGTCCCATTTACAAATGGGAATGGATGTGTACTACATTGTGAAGTTACAATAACATGTTCTAGGTCTTAATAACCTTAGTAGTTTTCAAAAACTGCTGTTAACCTTCCTTTATAACTTAGGCTACTTAATTATTTTATGCTGTCACATCATTCAGTTGTTCCACTAGAACCTTTTGACAGCAATTGTACTTTTGACTTGAAAAATGACCTTATGTACAGGTTAAACATAAGTATATCCTTAGGAGATCCACCTTTTAAGTTAGCTTTTGATTTATTACTCCCTTTTCTCAAATTTAAGAACTGGATTATGTTGTCCTGGTTTTGTTCAAAGAAATACACAGTGTTTCCAGCAGTTTGCAAAACAGTACACAGTCCAGTAAAATGCTGTTTGTTTACTTCTAGTGTTGCAGGGAAAAGTCTAGTTTTGTTTTTAAAATACTCTCAGAAAAGATGTAGTATAGAGTATATCAGTATGTACGTATACAGTAGAGTTGAAATGTGCATGTTTTGTTAAGAACTTCTTGGTTCTTCAAAAATTAATGTCAGGTAGAGTTTGTTTAATCATGTAGACTGATATTCCCACAGCTTCTTGGGGGTGCAAGGAGGAAGACTATAAATTTTCACCAGTGCTTAGGTTGTCAGCAATTGCCTATTTGGAGTTAACTTTTAAATTTGGGTAAAAAATGTTTAGAAAACCAGTACGTTCTTTGCTGCCGTATCTTGCTTTTCAGTGCCTCCTGTGCGTACCATCTTTTACGCTGGGGTAAGGAGCCTGTGAGATCTAGTTATTCAAACGCGCGTGGCCACTAGTGGGACCAGGAAGAAATAACACTACTAATGCAAAATTTCAGAAACTATCAGAGTTTTGAGCTATTTGTTTCTAAACCTCTTTTTGGCAGTGATTTCTTT
Source organism: Tetrax tetrax (assembly GCA_009806455.1). Lineage (NCBI taxonomy): Eukaryota > Metazoa > Chordata > Aves > Otidiformes > Otididae > Tetrax > Tetrax tetrax. The sequence continues at coordinate 219,566 of WHYT01017925.1, forward strand.
GCTCGTTAGTTTGAGTGTGATGATAGTTCACAAGTGTGATGCCTCACTTAAAGCTCTGATTTTCTTTTCTTCTAGACTACACCTTCTGTAAAGCTTTGTGGAAGATAAATCTATCTGCTGCAATGGTGACATAACTATTTCAGAGGACTGGAACAAGTTGTTGAGAATCTTGTTTGTTTTTAATGCTGCTGGCACGAACAATTTAAGGCAAGTAAACAATATGAGTTTTATCATGAAACTTCACAGACATTTTCAAAGAACAGTTATTTTGCTGGCCACTTTTTGTATGGTGAGCATAGTTATTTCTGCGTACTACTTGTATAATGGCTACAAACAGGAAAATGAACTTTCCGAAATCTCTTCAGAAGTGGAATGTGGTGATCTTCAACTGTTGCCATACAAGCTGATGGAGATGAAGACTGTGAAGCCTATTGATCCCCTGAGGACAGATCTTGTAGTGCTGGTGTTCGTGGAGAGTCAATACTCAACATTAGGCCAAGATATAACAACCATTTTAGAATCTAGCAGATTTCAGTTTCACACTGAGATTGCACCCGGGAAAGGTGACCTCCCCGTGCTTATAGACAAAAATAAAGGCAAATATGCTCTCATAGTATATGAAAATATTCTAAAGTATGTGAATATGGACTCTTGGAACAGAGGCCTTCTAGATAAGTACTGTATAGAATACGGTGTAGGTGTTATTGGATTTCACAAAGGCAATGAGAACAGCTTGCAGAGCTTTCAGTGGAAGGGCTTTCCTTTCCATGTCCACAGCAATCTGGGTATTAAGGACTGCTGCATTAACCCTCATTCCCCACTGCTCCATGTGACTAAATCTTCTAAGCTTGAGAAAGGTCCCTTGCTTGGAAATGACTGGGCGGTTTTCCAGATTAATCATACAGCTTATCAACCGGTGATATTTGCAAAAGTAAAGACACCAGAAAACCTTTCACCACCTGCTGCTAAAAGTGCTCTCTATGCCACGGTAATTCATGACCTGGGGCTCCACGATGGGATTCAACGAGTCCTTTTCGGCAATAACTTGAATTTTTGGCTGCACAAGCTGATTTTCATAGATGCCATCTCTTTCCTGTCTGGAAAGAAGCTCACACTGTCCTTGGATAGGTACATTCTGGTTGACATAGATGACATCTTCGTTGGGAAGGAGGGAACGAGGATGAACACCAACGATGTCCAGGTACAGTATGTGCACAAACTAATGGTCGTTACAGCAAAGTGCCATTTATTTTTTTAATCTTAAAGTGGATGGTTATTAATAGTTGGAACTTAGGGAGCATGCGGATCACTAAGTACCAACACGAACTGTTTGGGCCTTGATAGAGAAACCCGTCTGTTTGGCTTTGAGTAGTTGCTGATTCCAAGTGTAGCAGGTCCTTCAGGCTGGAGGAGAGTCTACGCAGCGTTGCTTGTGCCTGTACTAGGAAAGAATGTAAGATAAGACACCTCACTGGTTACTATCACTTGTTTTCTCCCAGGTGACTCTCCAGCCCCTACTGAGCTGAGTTCTGTATGCTGGTTGCTGGGCAGCTCTGAATTCCGTTCCCCTTACCATACATGGAAAATAATCTCCCCAAAAGAAATTAAAGACAGCTAATTGTGAAGTAACTGATAAGGAAAAGAGAGTAAAAGCGATAGTGTTTTCACATGCACCACGAAGCGCACAATTCTAAACGTAACTGCACCGTGTGTAACTCTCTAGTCTGATGATGGCTTCTGTCTAAGCACTTCGTGGAGTTTGAAAACAGCACAGGGCTTTGGGGCTGGGCCCACGAGCTATTCGTATGTGATGTGCGTGTTGGTAGTCTCGCAAGCAGGAGGTAAATGCAGTGAGCAAAGGTAAATGTCAACATAAATTTTGAAGAATAGACTGGATTATTAGCTGTTTGAAATAAGTTTCAGATGTCAGCAGTTGGTTGCAGCATTTCACCTTTCTTATCTCTGTTTTATGGCTCTTGCTTGCAAGCAAGATTTGTGTTAATATTGGTCTTAAAAGCTTGTTCTGTCGCCAAATGACTTGACGATTACCATTTTAACATTTTAAGTTGTACATTCCTGAAGGTCATTTTTCAGTCTATTGTACTCTTCAAGTGAGGTGGTAGTTACGGAGTAACGTGATTTCTTGCTGGATTCCTCTCTTTCTTTTTGTGAAGAGTGTTGTTACAGAGCGGGTAGTTAGAGGTCACCTTGCACAACTGTACTTGGCCTAGCAGATAAAAATCCGTAAGGTGCTGATTGTTGCCCTGTTTGCGCTAAAAATACGGGCAAATGTTTTGTTGGAACTTTGGTAATGGAAAGAGCTGGGGGAAGGAAAGGCAATGACAGCACTGTGTGCAGTTGATGGTCATTTTTGTTTCATTTTTCACTTGATTTGTTTTTCCGTGTTAATGTATTGGTTAAGCTGCAGTAACCCTGCATATATTGCTTCCTTAAACAAAAGGGTTGAACTTGTAGTTACATTTTAATTTGGAAAAGAGCGTATGCCACAATTTTAAAACAAAACATTCTCTGCACATGCAATTATAAATAAGATATGCCTCCTGGATAAGTAGATATTTTCTTTATGCAAACGAACTGCATGGGAGAGAGCTGGAATAAAGGTGAAACTTGATAAATGGAGTTTCTGTGTAGAACATGACGGCAGCATTTGAGTTAGGTGGGTGAGCATGCTTTGAGAATCTCCTACGTGCAAACTCAAATTGCAGGAGAGAAATCAGGTCTGACCCACATCACTGGCAAAACTCCTGGTGTTCTGCAGAAGCAGCAGTTTCTGGTAACAAGCTATGTAAATTAAATCCCAAATAAATCTCTTGCCGTGTTCTGCAGCAGCAGTTTGAAACTGTGTGTTTTGTAGCGTTTCTCTTTGAGAGTGACACCTTAGGATTGTCATTTTAGGGGAAGTCAGGATGATTAATTGCCAGAATTACTTAGCAGAAAGAGGAGGCTATTGAGACAAATTTGATTAAAGCAGATACAAAAGGATAAACTGTATTATTGTGGGAGAATAATTTGCAGTATGTCAGAATGTTATCTTCCCAAAAATAAAACTGTCAAATTAAATACAAATGATATCAAAGTGGAAATAACTTTTAAGTGGGATAATTTCATTTATACAGAACTGAGTTCTGAAACAGAGGAATCAGGAAAAAAAAAAAAAGAGTGTTCCCTTCTGATTCTTCATCTACTTAAAGTTAAAATGTTCTATTAAACATGTTGTTAGGGCTGTCAGATGCAATGCGTCTTCATTACTATTAATATCAAAGGAGTTATCCTCTGTGGCACAATGACATGTGGAAGGAATGAAACAAAATCAATTTGAGGTAGTTGAAAATCCGTTATTTTAAAGTATATTTGCAGATAAATGACAGCCTATTAAACAGGAGTGTTTTACTGAGTTCTGCTGCGTTGACTGTGACAGAATTGTGTGCTCTAAGTGTGAAAGCAGGTTGCTAAATGTAGACTTTGTATCATTTCAGTACTCAAGATTAACTCATTTCTACTAAGCTCACATTTTTAATACTAGCAATATAGAATTGTGTATAACGTGCTTTTTTTTGTGGTTTAATTTTGTTTGACATGTCTCCTATTTAATATTTTCTGGATATCCTCACATCTGGTCGGACTGTGAGCTTGCTGAGAGTAAGGTGAATGTTTCTACATGTGCTCTATTAATGCAGAGTAACCTGAAACACTTCAGAAAGCTCCCAACCTCTAGGATTGGCTCTTCCCGTTCCTCTGGGTGGGACAGAGTTCAGAAACTGGAGGGTTAGTGCAGAACTGATAGCAAAAGTAAAAAAAAACACCTCTGGAGGTCATCTGCTCCAACTCCCCTGCTTGAGCTGGGCAATTCCAAGTGCATTTTGGCTCTGTCCAAGGAGACAGATCCTGATTGCATGGAAGATCAGGTTTTCAAAGGAATTTCTTCTTCAAATCCCTAAATGAGGTTTGCAGAGTGGCCACAATGGTTAGTATTTGGATGTTAGGCTAAACTGTCCTCTTCTTTCAAGTTTGTGAATTGGAATTCAGCAGTCATGAAAATTGCTATCATAAGGTTAAGTGGTAATTTTTTATCATTATTATATGTTGACCTCAGAAGAGATGAAGTCAAAAGCAAACCCTCTAAAATGTGTGTCTTCTGCACCTCTAAGGGTGGGGCAAAGTGGTGGCAATTCAGCTTGAGGATCTATAGTGTCAGGGACACAAGTGTAAAGAGCCCTTCTGAAAATCTTTTGACATAGTTTATCGACCTGAATCCTGTAAAACTAATAGATGATTTGCTTTATTAAACAATAGGCTAAGTTCATTCTGGTTTCACACAACTTCTTAAATTTAAAAAAAAAAAAAAAGACCCAGAAAACATGAAACTGTGTTAGACTACCTTATTGTTACAGATTTGCCTGCCACTGTGTAAAATCTGGACTGATAGAAGATAGTTCTTCAATGAAACGTACTGAGTAGCTGTCACTGTGCATCAACAATAACCATCCATCTTCATATTTATTTACTTTCTCTTCCTCTGATATAATAGAAATAATGGAAGAGAACACTTTCATAGTCTAATTGCCTCCCACTTTGAAAATAAGCTTGGTAATGTCATCTCAACGTTCACTTTTTCAGTAACTTATTTTCTCTCCTAATATCTGTCTGGCAGGAGGGACCATTACGCTGTGACAGTGTTATATTTTATTTTCTTTGTGTCTTTCAGAAGACTAAGAGCCTGTGCAGTACAAATAATTCATTTAAATGGACATTCAGAGAAAATCTATCTAGATATCCACAGAGTAAGGTTATCTTAATAGGCCATGATTGTCCTGGTTGACGGTCTACTAATTTAATAACTTTTTCTGTTACAGTTACTCTTGGTGAAAATTTTATTACTGTAAAACAGTGAGATTTTTCCAAGGGAAAAGCAGCTGATAATGGGGGGAAATTAAATATTATTTTTTTTCCATTGGGCAGTTTGTTCAGTGCTAGTGGTCTAGGCAGTAAGTTGACCAACCTTTTCCTTCATTTCTCCAATACATGCACTTTCTGTATTTCCTTGAGAGTTGGTCACGTTTTCAAAATGAAAAGTGAGAACACTCTGAAATTATTAGCTGTGTGATCTCATTTTAACTCTCTTGTCCTTCTTTTTCTACAGTTGTAATTATTCTTTTGTAATTGCCAAGGAAAAAGCTTCATATTAACCATACCCATTACTGGGAGGAGAATATGTCTTTTTTTTTCCTCATTCTATTTTGTGAGCACTTAAGCAACGCATCTGTTAACGTGTGTGTTGAAATGGGTAATACAAGCTTGAATTTGCAGTTAGAGCTGTCCCCTTTGCGTATCATCTATGCCAAACAGTGTTCTGATAAGGGAGAGGATTTAGCTAGAAAGAATAAATTCGTAGCATTTGAGTCTCTATCACTTGCACAGTCTGCCATCGTACCTAGATTTTGAGCTTTATAAGGTAGAGATCTGTATCAAAGCTACATCTCTAACTTTCCGTAGTAGACGACACAGAACAATAGCTCATCTTTAGGCAGGACAGTTTAAGTGAAATGCACCTTGAAAGTGTGTATTTGTTCCTGTTGTTCATAAAATGCTTCCAGAGTGACTGAGATCAAACATAAACATTTGTATTTGGTCAGATCAATCTTCTTCCATATTCCAAAGCCAGCGTCACACTTTTGTTATTTCCTTTATCTTTTCAATTTCTCTTGTATAGGGATAATCTAAATATTTGCCTCAAGAGAGGTTTAGATATGTTTTGTGTTAAGGCAGAACGGCTAAAAGATGCCAGAGAGCCTGAACTATCAAACACAGAATGATTCCTGTCACAGGAGGAAGTCTAATTCTGTAAGTTAATTGCTTCTTTATCTATAGGATCATGTAGAAGGGTATCAGTAGAGAAATGATAGATGTGTCATCAAGTGTATCAGTTGCAGAACCACCAGCGATACCTTTCCTTTGGGGAGATTCAAAAACTCTTTTTAATCAACCCTTTTAATGATGTAAGGAGTTCACTCTTAAGAACTTTTTTTCTGCTGAATCATTTTGCGTTCCCAGTCCGTTAGCCATAGCACCTTGATAGTGTTGTTCAGTGTGCTAGCCGTGTGTGTACATATGTTCTCACTTAATTTGACTTGAAGATCCTAAGGTATTTTATATTGACTTGGCTGAAATAAGAAGTAAAAAGTAGATTCTATCCCTAAAAAGGTCAAAGAGAAAGAATATTATTAACTGTGGTGTGTCTGTAGCTGTCTGATGCCCTAGGAAGACTGATCTAACTTCTTGAGTGTATTGTTTCAGATTTAGTAGTGTGGAATATTATGCACTGTGAGGCAATAGAGAATTAGCTCTCAGAACTAAAATATAACTTTAAAACAAGTTATAAAAATTGTTTTATTTATTTTAGGGACTGCTACCAGCATACAGAATGCTTTACCAGTCAGTAATCTTAACGTTTAACTTGTAAAAACATTTTGGTTTATGTAGCAACTTCTGTGAACTTTAATCTAATAAGATTTGATACAACTGCTGCTCAATACAGCCCAGCTTTTGTTCTTCGAAGTGTACTGATGTTTGAAACAGAAAGCTGGACAGAAGTCCTTGCCCAGAGGAGGGTGGCTGTGGAGGGATGACAGGGACAC
>WHYT01017925.1:228963-323045 GCA_009806455.1 Tetrax tetrax
TCTCCAATACATGCACTTTCTGTATTTCCTTGAGAGTTGGTCACGTTTTCAAAATGAAAAGTGAGAACACTCTGAAATTATTAGCTGTGTGATCTCATTTTAACTCTCTTGTCCTTCTTTTTCTACGGTTGTAATTATTCTTTTGTAATTGCCAAGGAAAAAGCTTCATATTAACCATATCCATTACTGGGAGGAGAATATGTCTTTTTTTTTTCCTCATTCTATTTTGTGAGCACTTAAGCAACGCATCTGTTAACGTGTGTGTGTTGAAATGGGTAATACAAGCTTGAATTTGCAGTTAGAGCTGTCCCCTTTGCGTATCGTCTATGCCAAACAGTGTTCTGATAAGGGAGAGGGTTTAGCTAGAAAGAATAAATTCGTAGCATTTGAGTCTCTATCACTTGCACAGTCTGCCATCGTACCTAGATTTTGAGCTTTATAAGGTAGAGATCTGTATCAAAGCTACATCTCTAACTTTCCGTAGTAGACGACACAGAACAATAGCTCATCTTTAGGCAGGACAGTTTAAGTGAAATGCACCTTGAAAGTGTGTATTTGTTCCTGTTAAAATGCTTCCAGAGTGACTGAGATCAAACATAAACATTTGTATTTGGTCAGATCAATCTTCTTCCATATTCCAGTCACACTTTTGTTATTTCCTTTATCTTTTCAATTTCTCTTGTATAGGGATAATCTAAATATTTGCCTCAGAAGAGAGGTTTAGATATATTTTGTGTTAAGGCAGAATGGCTAAAAGATGCCAGAGAGCCTGAACTATCAAATACAGAATGATTCCTGTCACAGGAGGAAGTCTAATTCTGTAAGTTAATTGCTTCTTTATCTATAGGATCATGTAGAAGGTTATCAGTAAAGAAATGATAGATGTGTCATCAAATGTATCAGTTGCAGAACCACCAGCGATACCTTTCCTTTGGGGAGATTCAAAAAATCTTTTTAATCAACCCTTTTAATGATGTAAGGAGTTCACTCTTAAGAACTTTTTTTCTGCTGAATCATTTTGCGTTCCCAGTCCGTTAGCCATAGCACCTTGATAGTGTTGTTCAGTGTGCTAGCCGTGTGTGTACATATGTTCTCACTTAATTTGACTTGAAGATACTAAGGTATTTTATATTGACTTGGCTGAAATAAGAAGTAAAAAGTAGATTCTATCCCTAAAAAGGTCAAAGAGAAAGAATATTATTAACTGTGGTGTGTCTGTAGCTGTCTGATGCCCTAGGAAGACTGATCTAACTTCTTGAGTGTATTGTTTCAGATTTAGTAATGTGGAATATTATGCACTGTGAGGCAATAGAGAATTAGCTCTCAGAACTAAAATATAACTTTAAAACAAGTTATAAAAATTGTTTTATTTATTTTAGGGACTGCTACCAGCATATAGAATGCTTTACCAGTCAGTAATCTTAACGTTTAACTTCTAAAAGCAGTTTGATTTATGTAGCAACTTCTGTGAACTTTAATCTAGTAAGGTTTGATACAACTGCTGCTCAATACAGCCCAGCTTTTGTTCTTCGAAGTGTACTGATGTTTGAAACAGAAAGCTGGACAGAAGTCCTTGCCCAGAGGAGGGTGGCTGTGGAGGGATGACAGGGACACAGGAGAGCTGGCTCTGCCTCGGGTACCACGCGTCTGGGACTGCCAGGGCAATGCTGGGAATTCCGTGCGTGCTTCCTCCCCCTCTTCTGCACCAGCACAGAGCTAGGTACAGTCAAACCCCACGGAATAATCTTGGTGCCAAGATGGATTTTACAGCTTATCCACAGTGTATGAAGGCAAAAACCTTGCATGGTAGCTGGTTGTCTAACGATAGCCTGGTTCCATGGCAGATGGAGAGGAGGCCACCTTTTTTTGTGTGTTTGAATGTCCCTGGTCCGTGCTTTATGTTGCTGCACATACAGGTGTTATAGGTGGGAGGGACTGAGGTTCAGAAATGTTTGCACGCGCAACGCTGCCGGCCTCCCTGGTGCTGTGGGATGAGCATGACCCTGCGCAGGAAATGTGTAAAGAGAGCGTGTCTGTCAAACGGCAGCGCTGTGATTTTGAGTTGTGCCAAATGGTAACGACGTGTTACCACGTGAACGTACCTGTTCTTTCTCACTGGCTCAACTATCACTTCGTTCATCTGTATGATACTTCTTAGGCACAGCAGCTGTGGAAAGGGTGCTGTGTATCTGAGCCATCTTGTTCTATGCTGAAAGTGTGAAAGTGAGCCCTCATTGACCAGCGGCTGCTCTTTCTAACACAGAGTCGATTCCTCTTAGCAAATTTAAGTGTGAGCACGCTTATAATTCCAGCACCGTGTCTGGTACGAGAAAAGTAGAGTTCCGTCTTTGTTCCTGTTAGTTCAATGGTTCTTGTTAGTTCTGCTTTTGCTGAAATCTGTGACTTGTCTTGTTTGTTTTATCGATGGTATTTGGAGTTGTTTTTCTGAAAAATCAATTTTTGGAAAAATAAAGCAGTTAGATGTGGTAGTCCTTAGCTCCGTTGAACTAGGAGAGTCATCAGGACCTAGACATAGGTTTTTATAACTCAGGGCTGATGTGCAGCAGCTTTTGAGGCCGTTAGCAAAGCAGTAGGAGTTTTATTGTTGAGGATGATAATATTCTGTGTATCTATTTTACTACCTGGTTTTGCACCTGGGCCTAAAATGTGCCAAGTATTTTCTATTCCAAGGAAATCCTGTGGAAATTCTGCACATTTGCAAGTGTGCACAGTCTGCACTTCGGAAGCGTCTCGCATGGGAAGGTTGGGTCAGGAGAGCCGTACTGCCTCATGCTCCCTCATTTGTATTTATTGACTGCTGAGAAACTTAACTGCTGAGTGCAGAGTCCTCTGGAGCATTAAGACAAAAGATACCGCAAAAGCACAAGGCAGATCATTAATCATAAAGTTGTTTATAGTGATTTTTTTTTTTTCCCCCCTTCTGCTTAGTTTTGCAATGCTGGAGTAACCAAATCTGGACTTTTTGGTTGGTTGGTTTGTTTTCCTTTTTTCTCTTTCTTTTTCTTTTTTTTCTTTTTTTTTAATTTAAAAGCTGTGACATGATACAGTTTCACGCAAACCTAAATCTTGAAACAGTGATTTTTTTTCAAGGATTGCTTCCTGTTATGAATTTAGTGGCAGGAAACTTAAAGATGAGAAATCCATCTCAGTTGCAACTTTTTTATTGTAAAAGAGGCTGCAGAAACTGCTTCTTGGCATGGTAAATCCCATGAGATCTTTGAGGGCAATGAGCATGATTTACTTTAAGCTCTTTGACCCCAGCACCAGATTTGACTATTGGTTACACACTCCCTGGTCCCTGATCTGTCTTCGTGGTAGAACCAGAGTAAGGAAACGGTGGCTTCTATGAATCCACTGTTGATTTCCCAAATAAACAGATGTGCACTACGGATGCAGTCATCTACATCTTTCCAGAAAATTACAGTAATATTTTCATTTTTTAATTCCCCACATTTCTCTGTAGTGGTGAATACTTTGCTATCCTTAGGCTTAATGGAACGCTCTTAGCAATGGTGTCTGCCTGTCGTATTCAGATTCCTGTTCTCAATGGAGTTTTGTGCTGTAAGAGCTATTTTATTTCAAACTTCAGTGATTACACTCACCTGGGATCAAGTGGGGTAACTGAATACGTTGTGACAGTGTTTCTGCTTTTTCCTTTGGCTTATTTTATTACGCAGAGGTATCTTTACACTTGAGCACAAGGCTTCCCTTCCAAAGAAATCCACACAAATGCTTATGTCTACCCAGTGTGCCAGCCTTCAGTGATCACTTTTGGTTCCCAGCCATGTAGTTAGCAAGTTCTGCCTTCCTCTGCCTACTTCGAAGCTTATACTTTAAGGATGCACGTGAATATTTTCGTGGATGAGATAAAAATGCTTGTGGTTCTGCACACTTTACTGTGAGTATTGCCAACATAACCTGAGCTCAGCTCTGTTTGGGTTGATCCATCTGGCCGTGACAGCAAAATCTGCCATGTCAAAATTTATGAAGTCAGTGAAATGTGTGTTGAGACGTATTGAAACCTTAGCGTGCACTGCAAGATGTTCAAATCTACTGGATAATTTGTTTCTGCTGGAAAAGCTTTTTCAAGGTTTCAGGATGAGTATTTGAAAAGCTGCCTGTTGCTGTTCACTGAGTAACAAGGTTCAGAGAGCAAAAGGAGGAAGTTGAGAGAAGGCACTTGCTGGGTGTGGATGTTACCAGGTTATGCACCGGGGTTCTCGCTCTGTCTGCGGCACTCCTGAGGCGTAATTAAGAACAGTTATGTTCAGAATTTTGAAACTGCTTTCCAGCCTCCTGGCAGTGTATCCCTCAGTTATCCTGTCAGTCCCCCTCTTTCTTCAGATTGCAAGTTCTCTTGGTCAGAGGCTCATTTTGTTCAGTGCTTTTTGTTCAAGAAGCACTTTGATAATACAAATACTAAAAATGCAGGTAGAGCTTACTGCAGAGCTGTACAGATTCATCACCGTACCAGTGGCTGCTGCAAGATTTATTCTGGGCTTTTTCAGATGACAAGCTAGCCATCCAATTCCTGCTGCTAACACAATTGAATAAAATTTTCACAACCAATAAATAAAAACACACTGCTGACAGATCTAGAAATCGGAGCAATTAACTGCAAAACATGATACCGAAATTGGGTCTACCTCCTTCACAGCCTTCACTCACCTTGAGAAGACACAGTCTGGCAAAAAGAGAAAAATGAGAGTAGAAGACTCTGATTCATTAGTTTCTTTTACAGTACAGCTGCATGGGAAGTGTCCTTTCTTCTTGCCTCCTCAGTCTGGAAGAAGTCTATGCAATGACATGACTGATTCTTGGTGGTTATGCTTACAAAACAAAGTAAAAGAAAAGCAGTTGGTTGCCAGTCTATATCATCTAATCCTTCATGGAATAACAATGCCCTATCGATTTCCAGTTCCAATTTATTTTTCTGTGCAAACTTGAACACTTCTACGAGGTAGAAGTGTTACTCTTTATTGTAAAGTCATGTTTGACAGAGCATAAAAACCTTATGACCAATTTTAAAAATATTTACTCTTCAGTGTTAGCACTCTTGGGATTAACCCAAGTGTCTCTGTCCCGTTGTGAGGCGAACTTGGACTAAAGATAACTCAGTGTTGCCTTTGATAGAACTCTAATGGAACTGGAAAGGAGACTGAAAAAATTATTATGCATTTATATAAAAAGTGGTTCTTTGATGGTGCAAAACATGTCTGTTATCCCATGTCCTTTCTCACTGCCTTTGTTAAAGAGAGATGTTGAAAATGGTAATCCTGAAAATATCCTAAAAACAAGATGAATACTAAAGTATACCTAAGTTTGTAACGTAAGCTGGTCTGAAATTTAAGGTGACTTTGAAAAATATTATTTTACATCAGGAAAGTACTCATCTTACTGATTGAGGAAGTTTCTAGAATACTATGCTCAGTTCTGCACCACTTAGTCAGAAATATCTAGAGAGCGCTTAGAGACATCAGAATAGTCTGGAAATGTCAGAGAAAAAAAATAAAAAAGAAAGGCTAAAGAATTTGGTAAGTAATAACCAAAGCAGAAAGCAATAGGCTGCAGATGTCTGCGGGGTATAAACAGTGAGGATGGATAAAAATATTTAATGTAAGGCACAGAGATATTTTAGTGTAGGCTGAATAGCCGATAAAAGTGGCAGGATAGGGGCTAATATCTGAAAGGAAGTGAAAGGATTATGTAAGTCTTTAAAAATTAGATTTGGCAAAAGAGTATGAAATATGCAATTGGAAGGAATATAATACTGGCAGGGAATTTGTACTAAGATGTATTCTCAATCTTTTACAGTATAATCAAATGCAGAGCTCAGTTTGGAGTCCTGTGTGTCAGTTTGAGCCTGCAAGTGTAGAATTTGGCCAGCTGGGATATTTATCTACATAGATCTAGTTTCTGTAATTCTTGTATTTTAGGAATGCAAACACTTGTGCAAAAACAGGACAGGTGTGTATTGACACTTCTAACAAAATCATGTCCCTGTGTTTCTCTTATTCGTGTCTCATGTTTCACTGAAGTCTTGGAGTTTTTTCTGCTGAATTATACCCCTTAGACTAGGTACTGTGTAGGAGTCAATGAAACTGTCCAAATTTTTATTAACCTGAAGTAAGCTCTTATCATGTCTTTTCTGTGTTGACTGCATAGAATCATAAAAAATATGGCTTGAGAAAAGAGTTACTTTATGCAAGCTTGTCTTGCTTGCTTTCTTTGTCATTTCTTTGATACTGATGCTGATGCAGCAGCAGAATTTCATTCAGCAACTTTGTAACTACTCGTAAAGAGAAGGAAAAAAATAAGTATTTGTGATGCTTAGCTAGTGAACAAGATGAAAACTGAATTCCCAGCTGTTTCTGCTTTCAGGCAGAAGGATAAAATTAAAATCTTCTTGGTCAAAGATTTTTTTTTTTTTTCTGTCAAAATAGAGGAAAAAAGAGCTTTCAGCATGCCTCATCCCAAACACAGGGACAAAAGTAGGTAGATATTTAAAATCAGGTATAGTATTAAGAGAAGTACAGGAATCTTTTTCTGTTCTGTTAGGAAAAAAAACCCACAAACTAAGAAACATTTGTGAAGGGATTGTGTCAGTGTGTTGCCCAGCCGGAGGAGCAGTCAGTTTATTTAACATGCCAGTGATGTGATGACTCTGTTGTGCTTTGCTAAACAGGGAGAGCAACCAGCTCTATTGTGGTTTTAATAAAAATTAGAGGATTTCAGTCTTCTTCTATTTGCACTTTATTTCTTCTCTAACATCTAAAACTAAGCGTTAACACAAATATTGTGATTGTGTAGAAGCTTTAGCCTTACTAGGGGGAAAAAAAAAAGTATAAACTAAGAAGCAAACCCCAAAGTGTTTCTCTTTGATTGGTGCCAATGTTTTAGAAATAGCTGGTAGTGTCCATTATTTCTTTAAAGCTACCTCAGCAGCAGCTTGTTACACCATGCTCTGTGAACGTGAGTTTTCCTATGGTCAGCTAACAGATTTATGTTGTAGCCACTGTGACTCAGTGATCACTTTCTAAACTCTGGGAAAATATTGTAAAAATGGAAATGCTTTGAATTTTGTGTGCTCTGGAAAAATGGATAAATACCACCCGCTATTGAGCTGCGATCGTCTATAGAATGATGTAGGCAAAACTTTGAAATCTTGCTTATTTAAAATTCTGCTGGGTGGGAATGCAGGCTTCGGGGCTTGTGGGGACAGGTGAATCTTGATTTCTCCAGGCTCGGGCGTTGAGGTGCAGAGAGTACTGACACTGAAGAAAAAAAGAAGACTGAAGTTTTTTTGGAAGACCATATTCACAATGTATTGCTTTTTATGCAAGCCATGGATGTAGAGGTAGACCTGAGATCTCAATTACATCTGAAAATGACATTTTTGGACAGAGTGATGCAGCCACTGCCAAACTTTGAAGGGTGGAGCAGGTGTAGTGACCCAGCTGCGGCTTCCTCTGCATTCACCTGAGGCCACCATGGTCTCTCCTGCTGAGAGATTAGGCCTAGAAATTCTTCCAGGGTTGGACCTTCTAGATATTTTCAGCCACGTGATGCCAAGAGCGAGGTAAGAGTGCCCTAAGCGGCAGAGCCAGGCGACGTGCGATGGGTAAGGGAGGGTGGCTTTGCTGCAGTGGAAGCTGGTGGCCAGGCTGTGCAGCGGAGGGCTGTCTTGCTTGGACAGTAGCCCTTGTCCTCCAGCCAAACTCTACTTGCAATGCCTGTTGGCTGTAGTGAAAGCCAAAGCTGGAGCTGGTGCGTGAGAAAGCGTTAAATAAGAAGCAAACGTGCTGTTGGTAAATGAATGTGGTACTAGGAGCTTGGATAATAACCTCTGTTCTTTCTAAGCTGGATGGCTATAAAATACCTGCACCGTTAGAGTGAATAGCATGCTGCTGTTCTGACTTCTGTGGCAGAACGTTGTGCATCCTGCCAAACAAGATGTGAAGCTGTGGAAGTGTGGGCTGTCTAATGAGGGGCTGCGGAGATATAAATGCTTTGCGTCTGAGGTTATTGCTTGAACCAAAGTTTTGGAGGCCTCACATTTACAGATAGCTAAACGAGTGGCTACTTGAATCAGTGAACAACTCTGATAATTTATCTGCTGCTGATGGGATGCAACGGAGACAAGCCAGAGTAGGCAGGCACGGCAAAGTGGCCCAGAAGTGAACTGGAACAGGATCCGAACTACTCCGTCACCCTGAGAGATGGCCTGTCGTGCTCGGAGCCCGGCAGCTTTGGGCAGGGGGATGTGTGACTTTGCAGAACGGCGATTTCAATTGTCCTGGGGTTATTTTGACCTTTAATTAAAATAAATGCGGAGTTTTATTTCTGTTAACTGTAGAATAACATGATCATTTAGCTGTTTAGTAATAGTAACCTCTTTCATCAAAGTCTAGTTTAATTAAAAGCTAAAATGCAGAATTTCATATAGAATCCTGAAAACAGCATGCTAATTACTTTATTAAATAGTATTGGCACCAAGTATTTAAAACCTTCAGCTTACCTTACCGTAATTAGCTTTTCCTCATTAGCAGCTATCTCAGCCTCCAAGAAGCGAGAAGCTGGTGAAGGAAGTTAGAAGTACTTCTTAAATCTCTTGGTTGTACAGATGATTTACTTAGATGAAAGAGCCTAATTACTTAAAAATGTATAATTGGACCATCATCAAGATCATTATTGTACGTGATATTAAAAAACCTCCAAAGGAAGACCCAGTAACATTAAAACAGTGTGTTCTGATGAAAAAAACTCTTGATTGAAATCATTTGAGACAACATTTTCCGAAGTGACTACTTATATTTTTAGTATCCTTTAGTGGGCCTCTAATTCAGATACCTAGTTCCAGCATACGTGCACGTAAAATAAAGTTGTCTTATATAGGCCACTGAAAAACAGAGTTCTTATTGACATTTTGAAGCTGGGTTACCCACTTAGTGGTGCTTATTGAATTTATTGAAGAGACAAACGCTGACTTCTTCAGATGGTGAGTGTGGGCCTTAATATGACAGGAAGTCAGGTGAGATACACTGGCAAATGGATCTGGCAAACAGTTCAAATTCACCAAAGCCATCAATGGGAGCTTTGCCTCTCCTGTGCGTTTAGGCATCAGGCTCCAAGGCATCCCTCTGATAACTGAAAAACACAATTGCCGCAGGTAGAATCTAGCTGTCAGTAAACTACAGTCATTAACTGAAACCGGGTACTTTGTTTCATCTCCAAGGACTTTTTGCACACGTTTGCTGTTTAAAATTTTACCATGTTACATGGACCTTTATAAATAGGCATCCTGCTGGCATGTGGTACTTTTGAACTGTTACATCTTTTAAGGGGCTTGGAAGACTTATCAAAATCCATGCTTTTAATTGAAAGAATAATCTATTTCTTGAAGCTACTGTATGTTAATACACAGGTTTCCCCTTCATTTTAATTTTGTTGTACAAAGTAGTAGGAATAGTTGTCTTCATCTCACATGGAATCTGGTATTTTACAGACTTCAACCTATGTATTGTCGGCAGTTTAGCTTTTCCATCCCTATTTCCTCAGTCTTTCTATTTTTGCCAGATTGTGTCCTCATGGACGCCTTGCTTTCACCAAACTGGAGAGCAGTGTCCTTTCTCCACTTTCACAATTCAGGGTCTGTTTATAATTGATGATCTCTGCCAGGTAAACACTTTGCAGAAAAAGCTGAATATTTTCTCTGTTTTCTTCTCTTGCCCTCTCTGTAGTGTCAGCTTTGATAAGGGGGTGCACAGTTAAAGAATGTTTAAGCATTCTTCTCCTTGTGTCTGAAGGATACTCAAAATATTTTTTTTTCAGATACATCCAGTATACCCAAAGCAATTATTCTTCCTCCTGCATAGATTAAATGTTTATGGTAATGGGTGTCAAAATGCTAATCTTGGAAATCCAGAAAGAATAGATACTGAATTTTAATGGTGGTCCAAAATACATAATTTATCATGAGGGAAACATTTTTCCTCAGAAGCAAAGTTGTCTAATAAAATAATGATTCCCAGCCACTTGGGACAGACCTTCATTGAGGTTGTCTTCTGTTTCTTCTCTCCATGCTGCCTGCAAACATCCCAGATTCTTGCCTACTGCCTTCCTATGCCCTATGTCCGCCACAGCTTCTTGAACGCCTGCCATCACGATCTTTTGGGGCTGCAGCACTTCTGCTCCCTCCCTCTCATCTCTCCCTTCCCTGGGCAGTGTGTCTCCCTCCCCTGCTTTTCCTGGCGTCAACCCCAGCAGTGCCAGGATAAACCTGGGACTGATCATCAAGCAGAGCTCGTTAGCCTGGCCTCTCTTCTGTGCCGTGCCGTGCCACGTGTCGTCTCTCGTGCCGGATGCTTCGCTAGTGCTCCGAAGCTTAAGGGCTGGTATATAAAACATGATAAAATAAAGCTCAAAATATATCTGGGAGATTTCAAATACTGCGCAGGCAGCTTCAGTTGCCGGACTCGAGAGCATGGATGTGCTCGGGAAAGACAGAATGATGTCACAAAAAGTGCAAAGTAAAAGGACATCGCATCAGTTACAGCTCATTAAACCCCTATTTTAAGAACTCCACTCAGAAGTTACAATGGTTTTAGTTCTGTTTCTTCCCTCTCTTGCAGGGATTAAACTGGAGAGGAAATAATTGTACAGAAAATTAAAGCTACTTCTGCATAAGAGCTCCCGTAAAGGGGCTTCATGTGTTTAACCCGTGTGCTTTCACATTACACTTTCTATTAATCTGTTTTCCCTTTTCAGAAGGTCCTTGCCTTCATTAAAGAGCCACTACAGCATTGGAACTTTTCCTCAAAAGCAAAGTAATTCCTAATTTAATGACCCTTTTGGTAGTATTGTTAGAAATAATAAAGCAAGTGTTGAGAGATGAGATCTGCTTCCTAGTAAAAGGGGGAGGAGAGGGGCTTTTCGCAGAATTATGAAGCTGACCTTTCTTGCTTTTGTTACTGGCATAAAAACATGCACTGATTTGAAGTTTAAGATATTAACACACAGTGTTGTGAGGCTATTTCTGTCTGATTGCCAATTTAATTAAAGTCCATGTGATTAAAAGAAAAATTAACAGTGTTTTGAACTATTTCGCTTTTCAAGTGGCTAAGTTCTTTAGCAGCTTTAGAGTAGCAAAATAGCTGTAAATACGTTGGTATGACTACCGAAACAAGTCATAGTTCCTTTTTGGTGAAGCAGAGTTCGACAGAGCGTTCTTGATTTTTCTGTGTGATCAGCCAAGATGTTTGAGTCTGGCTATTTTGGTTGATGCTGAAGAGATAACTACTGTCTGTTTGCGGAAGACAAGTTGACACTTGTGACTTCTCTGTGACAGACTATAAAGTGAAATCGTGCAAAGAGATACTTGAGGACAGGAGGCAGGTAGGTTTCCTGGCTATGGAAATGGGAAGCAAGCTTGGTGATATGAATTTTATCCTTGGCTTTGCTGCTGGTTTATTTGAGCGAGAGCTTTTGACAGCCCGTGTCATCTGTCTATGCCTCTGTCCTGTCTGTCAGACGAGAAAAAAAAAACAAACCAACCTGTTTCATTTGTAAACAAAGTTGATATTTCTGAATGAAAAGTGATAAAAAGGGCTAAACATTATGGTTGTCAAGAAAGGAGGAGGCCATCTATACAAAGGCAGGAATTTTCATACATTTCCATTGCATGAATATTTAAATTACAGAACAATTCTTTTGGTTTCTTCTGTTCCATTTGTGTTCTTAAGAGTCCATTCTCTGCTAAATTCTCAGTCAGTTGAGATCCCGTTGGCAATTAGAGCAGCTTACATTTGCTGAGATGTTTCATCAGAAGTGAAATAGAAGTAACTTAAATGGATGATGCTGATCAGTCGTCTGAGCATCTGTCTTTATTTATAACATACATGATTTCTTCTGTTCCTTTTGTTACACTATGAACTTGTCAGATGCAAGGATTGAAAGAACTCTGTTGTTTCGGTGTCAGGATAACTTTTGTCTATTCCTTGGGTTGTAACAGGGCCTTTTTCTGATGTTATTTTGGACTGTTGGTGAAGAAGGGGGTCTTTCAGCGTATACTGAATTCTCACGTTTGATTTCTGGCACAAGGAATTTCCTAAACCTGGTATGTGAGCTTAGGAAAAGTTGAAAAGAAAGTACTCCAGGGTGGCTGTCTACATGAGAGCGATTGTGCAGCCACCAATTTGTTTTCTTTATAGTACCAGTGGAAGTGTAACTTGTGTACTAAATAATTATTTATAAACATAGGAAGACTTTACTAAACAGTTTTAAAAATATAACCTACAGTACTAGTGTATTTATATAACATCTCGTACAGATACCCAGAGGGGCTGTTCATAAACCAATCATAAAATATACAGAAAATATCACCAGCTTACCTTCAGCATATAAAATAGCATTTAGAAATGAAATTTCAGGCTTTTCCTCCCCCTGCTTCTCTCTCTTTCTGTCTTTCTGATAGCAACTCACAGTAATAGGCCCTGCCATCTGCTGCTATATATTTTTCATGAGTTTTAACATTTTGTTTTTAGAACCTGAAAGATGAGTAAAATGTCAAGTCACCCAGAAAATAATCACAGGCATGACAACTCAAATGTTATCTCAGCTTGTCTGTACAAGAAGTGGTTCACAGCAGGTCTGCGCCCTCCCTCTTCGCAGAGAGCGCGGGCGGAGCAGGTGAGCAGCGACACCCTTGGTATTAGCTGATGTATTTTTGAGACTTTAGCAGAAGAACTCCTGCTGATTGGAATGAGTAATGTGGCCAAAAAACCAACAGCATCGCTCTCCAAGTTCATTCTGTGGAAGGTGAACTTCATGTTTCCTTCAGAGTTTTATGTTATTTGGTGTCTTACCGTGACTGCTGGCTTAAATAAAGTGCAGTCATTGAGATGAGAGGGTGGTAACTACACTTAAGCAAACTTAATTCCCGATGAAAAAGTAAACTCTATGTTGTGTTAGCATAGAAAATTCATGGTCTTTTTGCTACCCTTTTCCCTCCTCCCATTTGAAAGCCTGGGTTTGCAACTGTCCTGTCAACCCTGTCGCTGCGCGTGCCAGGGAGGTGCAGCAAAGAACTCCTTCCAGGTCCTGTTTCTCTGGCATTTCCAGCAGCTCTTCGTTTTTCCCGTTCTGTTTTTTCTGTCATGCTGAGACTAGACTGATGCTGACAAGCTGAGAAGGTGTTAGAAAGGTACAGGATAAGACCTTCAGCTCAAAAAGTGCTCACAGTTCTTAATTTGGAGGGAAAGAACTGTGCAGCCCATTCTTGTCACCTTGCTGTCAAGCTGCTCTCGGTATCTCTTTCATGTGACGATACGTACTGTTAACATAAGAAGTGTATAGCCATATCATTTGCCTCCTACATTTTTAACCGTGCAAAGATAAAATTATTTTATTGAATAGGTTCCCAGCAGCTCAAGGATGGTTTTCATAATAAATCCTCTGCAGATTTCCTACCTTTCATTAGAATAAGAAGTCTCCTTGGTGATCTTTGCACTCTATGCGGAAGCCCTCATTACAGCATTGCCAGATTTTTCTCTTAATATTCCACTTCAGAAGTCTCAAGCTTGTTTTCAATTATCTCCATTCTGTCCTTCATTTTGCTGACTTCTTTAGAAAGTCTCCTGTTCGCAGGCTTTCCAGTGAAAGAAGAGGATCTTTACCTTACTAGTACTGTTCCTTGAAACAGCCTGTACTGTTGTTGCTGGAGCTAGACTGCTGAAGACAACAAGGGGAGAGGAAAGTTACTTCCAGATCTGACAGGACCTTAAACAGGAGGCAAAAAAAAAGTGATGGTTCTTTTACAGATTTAGTTTTGTGATTAATATCTATTTAATGAGTATGCTTAGGCATGATGTCCTGGTCCGCTGAAATGGCAAACAGAGCGAGTACCACTGGTGACTCAGAATTGAAACCACTGATGTTTCATCAGCCACGTCAGCAAAATTCAATTTTGCAGCCCCCCCAGCACAGCACCAAATGGCCGTGTCTCCTGTTGCTGCAGATCAGCTCCCTCAAGTCCCAATTTCCCTGAGCCAGCCAGAGCTACGAGCTCAGTGAGCTCACTGAGGCCTCGGATGCGGAACAGGAGAGGACTGGAGAGCGGCTGTGTTGCTGCTTTGGGCAGTGCTGCAGTCTCTCAGTGGGGCCAGGTGAGGCTGCTCCGCCCTGGAAAGGGAATATTAGGAAAGGCGAGCGCAGAGCAGGGACAGATGCACCAGCTGCGGTGCGTGGCCACCTCTTACTGGGAATGGGGAGCTCCGCTGGGCCGGCTGCCTTGGGCCTCTCTTAAGGTTGGTGCGCAGGAGAGTCCCTGCTGTTGTTACCCTTTGCCTGCTTTTTGTCACTGTAATATTGTAGGTGTGATAGTGTGAGGAAACAGGCTTGACAGAGTTCAGAGTCTGCAGATGGAGATTGGGTTTTTATTGGAGCTGATATAGATGAGCTCTGGAAAAGACCTAAAGAAGAGCTCCTGTGCCCCAAAGTTTCTCTGATGCGGTGGATGTCACCTCCGTCTGTAAAATGGGTCCTGTTTGAGGAACCGTAACTTGACTATGCTGTGCTGATATCGAAAGCTGGGCTTGACTTCCATGCTAAAGTTTTCTTGTCATTGGCATTCTACTTAAAAAAAAAAATTGTAGACAAATTGCTCATGTAGTGAAAATGTCCACAGAAACTGAAATTAAAATTACTGGCTCATGTTTTTCAGGGCACCAAGTTGTCATTGAATTTCAAGAGTGAGGAGCTTACTGGACATTTAAACCTTTGAAAATCTCCAGTGATTTTAATCTTTTTGTGCTTTTCAATACATTCCCCTTTTATAACATGCTTAGAGTTACTCATTTCTGACAATAGCCTTGCTTTTAATCACTTTATCTAAATCATTGTGCTATAATATATATTCACTTTGAAAATCCTTTGATGACCTTTGCTGCACAAGTATTTTCCTTTCTTTCAAAGCTGCTGCATGAGTGCCTGGCTCCAAGTGCGTGTGCTGTAGCAGGCCGTACGCTTTGGATGTGCTGTGCACAGCGTTGAAATCTCCAGAGTCCAGTGTGTCCGTAAATTACCGACTCCCAAGCGCTCAGCTGAAGGCAGGCTGTTGGGAGGAATGCGCACTGCAAGTCTTGTTTTAGAGGAGGCTTTTTGTTCTTACGTTTTGTTCTTGCTTTGCAAAATTTTATTTTGTATAGGAAAGCTACTTTTTTTTTTTTTGTTGTTGCACCTGGAAAACCGAAAGAGCGAACAACAGCAGAGAGTCAAGAGTTTTAATATGTAAATCTTGGCAGTGACAAATCAAGAGGAGCATATTGAAATCAAAGAGTGAAGCTGTATCTGATGAATAATAGCTTTCCCCTTTCTTCCCGCGTGCTGTTTTTTTGTTTGCACTAATTTAGTGCAAGTACATGTATACTGACAGCCAGTATGCTAACTGTCTGAGAAATGAGTCAGAATTTGGGGGAATTTAGGATTAAATTCTTTGATGTGGAATAAGCTTCATCTAGCTGCTTTCTGTCTTTCTGTATTTTTTTTCATTGCCAGTAATTTTTAAACCTGACTAAAACACTGTGTATGTACTTGACCTGCCCCAGAGAAACACAATTCTAATAGATGCTGTTCACCCCAGTGAGTGGAGCGGTGGTCGGGGGCACAAGAGATTTGAATTTCTTTCCTGGCTGTGTCCCAAGTTTACTGAGTAATCCATGGAAGGTCTTTTCTCTGGCATGTGCCTTTGCTTTCCTATCTCATGATCCAGGGAGTTAACCAATATTTAATAGCTGGTCATCTTTATGAGGAAAACGGAGTTTGCATGCTGTCTTTAATCTTTAAATGGTAATGAAAATATCTGTTACTTCTTTGTCATATAGAGCGAGCTGTTTTTAAATGGGAAAACCAATTGAAAATATATATGCCTGTAAAAATATTTGTATTGTTATATTAAATTTCTGAGCCAGGTAGCGTTTTCTACAGATATGTTTATATCATAAGATTTATTTTTTTTTTTCAGGCCCTGCTTGACACTCAGAATCTTTTGAGAGCTCAGATTACAAATTTTACTTTCAACCTGGGATTTTCAGGGAAATTTTATCACACAGGTAAGAAAGAAATACTAAAATCACTTTCATTTTGGTGATGTTCTTTACAGTATGAGGAAAGTAGGAATGATAGAGACTAAGGATCTGATTAGAGACAAGGGTTTCCTTCATAACAGGATAGCTAAATATCAAATTGTCCTTTCTTCCCGGTTGCTTTGGAGCATACCTTTGTGTGATTTACCAAATCATTTTTTTCTCATAAAGTTTTTATTCCAGATTAACCTTTTGTTTGAGCTGTAGTCTGGAAATAACCATGTAGGTGGAGTCTGTAAGCACTTATCTGCAGCAACATTTCTCTTTTTGTAAAAAAAAAAAAAAAGAAGAGGAAAAGAGGAGGACTAAGCCCTTCAGAAAAGTGTGCTGTCAGACTATTAAGTTTTCTGAATAAGAGAACTGTTCCTCCTCCTCCTGCAAGCTGGGGCATGCAGAAACAGCAGAGTCACAGGGCCAGGAGGAGACCTTGTGAGAAGCAGTCCAAGCTTGGGACGACAGCTTTCTGTAAGGGTTTTAGGTGTTACTTTGGGTAACAGCAAAATGGGTCCTGAGGGTGGAATAAACACAGCTCTTAATGTTGCTGTAGAATTGCATTCAATTTGAGCTGGCTCAGACTCTCACTACTGAACCTCTCTCAGGAAGTGGGGAGAGGGAGGCATGTAGAGTAGGTGAACTAGATTTGTCTCCATCCCTTTCCTCAGCACGCAGAGTATTTAGGTGATAATTTTAGGTAGGCTGGAACATGTCGGGATGAGGCACCTGTAATTCCAGTAAGCTGTGATGCCTCTATTAGGTGCTGGTGTGGAACAGATTGAATTCCTCCAACCCTTTTGGCAAAATTCAGTTCCCTTCAACCTGTTGTTGAGTGGTAAATTCCACCAATCCAACTAAATTTTCTATTGATTTCACTGAGAGCTCTGTTGAGCTAGGACAGTTTATCCTTCTGGATAGTTTAATCTCTACTGTAGAGATAAAGCAATATATATTGCCTATTAAAATGATTTTATACTTAAACCAGTGTAGAAATAGGGACAAATAATAAGGTGTTAAATAGGATGTGATATAGAAGGAAGAAGGTGCTCTCTACTGACAGAA
Source organism: Tetrax tetrax (assembly GCA_009806455.1). Taxonomy (NCBI): domain Eukaryota; kingdom Metazoa; phylum Chordata; class Aves; order Otidiformes; family Otididae; genus Tetrax; species Tetrax tetrax. Next base: position 246,180 of record WHYT01017925.1, read on the forward strand.
AGAAAAAGGCACACATGCAGAACAGGACAGCGTCAGAGCCTTGAAGAGAGAGAGAGACGAAAGACAACACAAGATAAAGCCATTGTTGAAGGATATTAATATGAAAAGGGGGAAGTGAAGTGACGTGTGAGTTGAGACTTGGAACCAAAACTGGATTTGTTCAAAACGAAAGAAAAATACACAGAGCTTGAATATGCTTTACTGCTGTGCATGTTCCATAGCAGAGAACTGAGCATACCTGTTCTTGTGCTCAGCAGTGCACCTTGCTCGGTGTTACTTGTCATTGAGGAGTGAAGAGGCAGGGGAAGAAGTCTGTTATTTAGAGCGGAACAGCTGGAGAGGAAAGCAGCTGGAGCTGCGCGGTGCCTCCACAGGTCTCTCTTGGGCTGAGCAGGCTTCAGCTAGACTTGGTCGCTGTCCAGGTTTCACCCCTGCCATCCAGGTGTCACCTGCACAGCTCAGGGAGATTAGAGATGCCTTAACATTTTCATGTTGACGACATCAGTTGCTCCATCCCTTCCTCCCCTTTCTTTTGCCTGGAATGTCCCAAAAAAACAGTCCTGACTGCCAAGTTTGTCACCTGCCAGCGTCTCAGCAGGCAGAGGTGCTTTCCAGACCATTTCTTTTGCCTCGGTTGACAGTTCAGATGCTTTGGAGGGAGCATGTGCGTGGGTTTCCTGGTTCTGACTGAGTAGGACTTGGCACCTTTAGGTGCTCCTGTTACTTTCTTTGATAGCGTGTGAACATCACACAGGGCCCCATGGACTCACGTGGAGTCGTAAAATCTAATGATCCTACAAATATTGGTGCATCGTTACCCATCGTTACCCACGTACCATGTCTACCCACGTTTTTCATTCACTGCTGTAGTTCCCTCCGAGGCAATGAGGAATAAAATCACAACAGGGAAGGTACGTCAGACAAGATTTGCTGAAGGGAAGAGGAAAAAGCAGAAGGCCTGTAGGGTTAGTGAGAGCGTGGCCGTACGGATGTAGAAAGCATCGGAGCTGAACGTTTGGTTAGAGACTGACAGAGGAAAATAGATGTTGTAAAAAGCTGAGAGAGAGAAGGGATTTGTCAAGTTGTGTTGATTGTTGGCGGGAATAGGAACAAAATTGTCAGTGCCCTCCGATGACACGAATGGCTTTTGGAGTGCTTGGGGTCCCGGCCAGCCCCCACTGCTTGCACCCAGGGGAGCGGGGGCAGGGACCCGTCCCAGCGGGTAGCTGGCGTGCGGCTGCTTCTTTCGCAGACAGGGAGGATTGACGAGCGTCCAAGTGGGAGGTGTGGGAGAACGGCAGCGCCGTACGCTGCTGCCCAAGTGATTCCTCCTCATCAGCACCGCGGTCAGAAATGGCTGCGGGGCCTGTTCCCAGCATCCTTGGGAAAAGGCAGGAGAGCGTCTGAAAAGACAGGCCTGGGGCCTGAGAAATATTTCGGTGAGCTCCAGCCATCCTTTAAGTCTCTTCAAAAATGGGGATTGCTAGGAACTCCTGAAGAGGCCATTGTACCATGCCTTCGAGAGGCTGTGAAAATAGGGCTCCCAGTCTTTTACTTGGCTATAATTATTTCAGGAAAAGGAGTGTGTACTTGGAAACATTTAAAATCCTCAGTACTTTAAATGGTCACATTTTATTGTGCTAATTTCTTTCTTATATTTTCAAACATTTGTAAGAATATAATAAGAGATCTTTCATTTTTTTTCTTTTCCCCTCCAGGCACTGAGGAGGAGGATGAAGGCGATGACCTGCTGTTGAGGTCTGTAGATGAGTTTTGGTGGTTTCCCCATATGTGGAGTCACATGCAGCCTCATCTCTTCCACAATGAGTCATCACTGGTGGAGCAGATGATCCTCAACAAAAAATTTGCCTTAGTGAGTTACGTTTTTGCATTTTATATTGATTTTAGGTATTGAGAAAACATTACTGGAAAATCGATCCCTATATAATTTGGTTTCATCTCGATGACTTGAAAAAAAAGAAAGTTTTGATACAGTGCTTTTTGCAATCACTCTCTTTTTGTCTATGAAAATTCTGCTTCTCTACAGTTTGAATTTCCATCTCAATTGAAGTTTGATTTTTTTGTGTTACTTCATGAAAAATTTTGAAGGGAAAGGTTCTTTCAGAATGAAGAATTAGTATGTTCCCATCTTGGAAAGTCAATATAGATAGAAATTCTTCTATTTTAATATTCTCATAAATGAAGTTTTGTCCAAATAACCCACAGCTTAGATTAGAAAAAAAATCCAGCTTTCTGAAAGAATAATACTCCATCAAAATGTGTCAAATGACTTTATGAAAACACTGGATGTTAGAATTAATGAAGTGTGCCACATTTTCAAAGATGCTTTTCTGTGGTGATACCTGATAACATCTTCCATATTCCCTTTGGACCAGATTAGTAAAAACTTCTTTTGAAAAGCATTGCCTTTACTAATTTATTCACAGCAAAGCTCTGGAAAAAAAATATTTCAGTGAGAATAAATAAAAAATAAAAAAAAGTACAACCAGATCTTTGGGTCTGCTACACATAGCACATATTATTTGTCTGAAGAAATGGTCCAATGTAAAGACATAAAGAAGTGTTATATCAGAATATGTCAGCAAACACGTTTGCTGAAATACATCTAATTTTACTTCTCCCTTTTCAAAATACACTGGTTGCTCTTTAGCTGTCAGGTAGAAACTTTGTTCCTTGAAAGAGCAGGGAGATTCGAAATACCAGAACAAAAAAGGGTGCACTTACGGTCACATGTCAGTGAGTGTAAGAGGAAGATCTAGACCTAGAATATGAGGCAATTAAAATTTGCATATGAAAACTTTGCTCTTAAGTAAAGTATATGCTTTCTTTCAACCAAAGGTTTTACAGAGTTTACTGTAAACTGTAGTTGTACTGAGTACAGGCCAACTTGATTTTGCAGTTTCCTTTAAAAAAAAAAATTCAATAGAAGTAAGAAACATGAAAATTTACAAACCCTCTGTCCAAAATTCCCTTTTTTTTTTCTGTGATTCTCTGTACTGTTGCAAGCTCCACTGGAAATTAGATTAGTTCTTGTAGTTCTGGTGTGACGTAAGATATCCTCTGGGATTAGTCTACAGTATGTAACCATTGCAGTATGTTATTAGAATAATTCATTCAACCCTGTTTCAGGTAACTTCACCAATTTCTATTTTCTTCACTACTTTCAATGGTGTTAACACTTACAGATACCTTATATTAAATGTTTTTCATGTCTGAAGCTATGTATGGACATACAGACATGAAGCCACTCGTTATGTTTCATTTGCTTAAAGCATTTAAATTAATAACAAAGTTAAGCATCCTGCTTTTTCAAAGAGGCTGAAATTGCTGATGCCTCATGCGTTATCAAACCAAATGTGTGTATTGTGTGTGAAATGCTCAACTTGGGAATTGCAGTCACTAAGAAATAACAGATACTAATATCTCAAAGATGATAGGCTCATAATTAGAATGAAGGATTTTAATTACGTATTTATTACTGCATATTGTAAAACTTGAGGGGAAAAAAATCTTAAAAATCAGACACTTGTTTATAGCTGAATGAAGGATATTAAATGGAACATTAGAGAATGCAATTTCTTACATGTTCTGTACAGATTTTTCTTTCTGATATTTATGCAGGCTTAAGTGAAGTAGGAGAGATAAAAGGAAGAGGAATTAAAATATCTGTGATGGAATTAAATAGTGTAAAGCTGTGTAACTGATGACATACCTGTTCTTTATCTCCTGTGCAGTAAAATTAATAGGCCAGATCTTACTCATTCCTGCTTTGGCAATGGCACGTAGCGCACCGCAGCTGTAAGCCAGCAGATGACGCGCTCCCTGGGTGCGGCGCGGTCGCTGATGGGGTGTTTGGATCTCACCCAGCAGTGGTATGGCCTTACGAGAATTCCAAAAGCTGCACCTGCCCCAGGGTGGTAAAATCTTACGGAAAATAATAATTTCACCAGTTTTCTAAACATAGAAAAGTTAGGGTTCTCAACTGTGGGTATACCGTACTTGTCTGTTACACACACCATTACACTAGGGTCAAAGTAGCATTTAACAAGGAAAAAAATTCGCTTTCCTCCTTGCAGACTTCACATCTTTAAAGTCTTGCTTCTTGTGCTCCTCCAGAGCAGAAGCGAAGGCTGCTTTTTGTGAGTTTGCTTTCTTTTGAGCTGTTAGTAAAGTTGTCCTATGTAGGTTATAACAGATGTCTAATATTGAATCCTGACTATTTAAGCTTTCTAAGTCTAGTACATTAGCTTTCCTGCAGTAGTCCAGTCCTCCTCTAGAAAAGATGAAGAAAGATGATTTTACTAGAGTTATGCATCCATTTTCCTTTGAGATTAGACATACAGAGTTTTTCATATTCCTTAGTAACTGGTTTGTTCTAAGGAAGAGACCCAAATATCAACCAATTCTTACCTTTGCACACCGAGTATGATTAGAAAATCCAGTGAAGATGACCATACAGATACAAACAACATAAAAAACTCTTAAACAGTGTTCAAAGGTTGTGCAAAGGCAGTTTTCTTAAATCATTGCAGCACAACATCATCTCATGGACAGTGTATTCTGCTAATGAGACTATCACAAAAATACCTGCTCTATACCTTTCCTTTGAAAAGTAACCCAAAAGACAGGAGAAAAGGTGTCAAAATTCATTAGAGTGTGCTGGAAACCAGAAATTGGAAAGAAAATATATTGAATGTCAAGAGAAGGTAACACCAGCAAGGTCAGTACGTAAACAAGAGAAATGACAGGAGCCTGCAAAAATAGATGATGCACTACAAAAGGGATTAGTCTACAACATTTGCCTGTTATCCTCAGAATTTTGCAAGTGGTTATCTTTCCTCTTTTTACAAAATGACACTAAAATGATTAAGCTGGTTTTTGAATATGGTTTTAGGTTTTGAGTGAATTAGAGGGGAAGTGCAGTAACTCTCTGTGAAATTCAGCCAACAATCCAAGTAACTGTAGGGACATGTAGTGGAAATCACACTTTTGTTATTGTAACTGCCAAATGCTACCTGTTGTGCTGAATACGTGCCAGTAGTTTTCTCTCTGAGTTCTTAGTTTGTGAGCACATTCCTTGCAAGAATTTGGAAGAGTACAGCTTTCTGTTTAATGTAGATTGAAGAAATCAGTATAAAATACATCTATATCATTCTTCCCTGCGTACGCATAAAATACTTATTAAAAAGGCCTTGTATTAAAATCCTGTGTTTCATCTTCGCCACGCTGCCTTCTGTCTCCCTTACACATCAGCTATTTCGATGTCACCGTTATTTGCATTTCAGACCTGTTCTGGATCTCTCCCAAACAAAGGATTTGAGACGTTCCAAACCATCAAGCTTCTTAAATTTTTGAAAGCAGTTGTTGTTCTGTTATGTTTTAGGAACATGGTATTCCAACTGATTTGGGCTATGCGGTGGCTCCACACCATTCTGGAGTCTATCCAGTACATGTTCAACTTTATGATGCCTGGAAAAAAGTCTGGAATATCAGAGTTACCAGCACAGAAGAATACCCCCATCTGAAGCCTGCAAGGTATAGACGAGGCTTCATCCACAAAAACATCATGGTGAGTTGTATTTGTGATGTTCATGTTATAACCACTCTACCATTTTATGCACAATTTATTTTTAAGTGGAAAAGCCACGCTATCCTGAAAGTTCACAGTGTGAGAAGCACATATTGCGATGCATAAGTAGCAAGATATATTTGACAGTATCTTGTTAATTAAAATCAGTCTGTTGCTGATGATGTTACCGCTGATGAAGGTGGCCTCTAGGCACCCTGCTGCTAACAGTTAACAGGCTGTTAACTGTTCTAGTCCTACTGTTAATACTGGTTCAGAGATCTCAAGGAAAAAGTCAAATTTGCATCTTTTAACAGAATATTATGGGTTAGATTTCTAGCAGGTTAAAAATTTCTGTAGCACCATTAACGGCAAAAGAGTTTTGCCAGTTTATGCCATCTGAGAATCTGGATCTTGGTGCTTACATATTTTTTTTCTTCCATTTGAACAGTGCACAGTTGCCCTCGTTTTGCTTCCTGCTGCACAGAGGTTTGAACTGTGCTTTGCACTGCGGCTTAACCCCACAGCTGAGCTTTGGGCCCAGGCGGTCAGTCTGGATGCAAGGCAAACACTCAGAAGTCTGGAGAGAAGGAAGACACACACACCCCACACCCCTCTCCAGGCTAGGAAACTGCTTTGTTGAGGCAGCCACGAGTCAAATCACACATTTTTTTCTATATTACGTAATCTACAGCGTTATTCACTGACAGTGGTGTTTGCCAAAAGGGGTATACACAACTGACGTGGAAGGCGTTATGCTCATACTGTCTGGTCACTGGGGTGTAGGCTGTTTCTGGTTCACATATTGTCATTATCATCTAAGTGTTTCAAAACATCTTTCCAAAATACTTGATGGTCTGTTCTCAAGTATTCTTTTCTTTCGGAGCACATAGGAGAGTGCCGAACGGGAAAGATCCCAGTGTGTGTGCTGTGTTATGCCTCTGGCTGCAAGAAGCAGTTTTGGAGGGTCAAGTGCCGTAGTGCTAGACTGCCACTTAGCTTATAACAGAATTCTGGTATCCATGGATACCACTTTTCTAAGCCAAATAATAATATTTAAAAGTTTTGATCTATTTTTGGATGGAGAAAACTAAAATGATCTGCAGACATTCAGGAAAAAAAAATTCACACCATACAGATTTGAGCTGCAGTTTGTTCTCCTCAAAGCAATAGCTGCCTGTTAAATAATGGTTTGTGGATCTGCTCAGGGGCCATGAAGCATTTGAGGAAGACTGATTGTCTCTCAGAATCTCCAAAAATCTCTTTCATAAATTTTTGTAAAAACATGCTGTTTGAAGACACATAATGAGATGTAACACAAGGACACTGGGGCCAAAAATCTATTTCCAAGAACAGTCGTATAAAAACACCTGGTTTTGGCATCTCAAGCTTTCAGTTCTCCAGGGCAAATGCAATAATATTTTACATCTGCAGGCTTATGGTGATGAATACATTCCGGAATAAAATCATGGTGTAAGATTTGCCAGAGCGTTTCCCATCCAGTACAGCTTCATTTTCTGACCCTGTGAAGAATTGTTCTCATATTTCATCAGTGAAATACAAAGATTTTTTAAAAGTATATGCAGGTTTATAGCAAACATACAAATTCCATACATTTTCTGACAACACAGAACTTACGATCTGTGATCACAGTATCCTGTACATTACAAAAAAAAAAAAGATGGTGAGGAATGAAACTGCAAGAAATAAGAAGTAGGTGCAAAGCCACAGTCTATGTCAAGTAAGGGATTTGTATGCTTTAAAAGTTTAAGCGGTCATTTAATAAATGTTCTAAATTGGACTCAAATGTTTGAGTACAATCCCAGTTTAAGAATTATACATGAACATCGATACTCAGCAGTTGATTTTCCATTAAAAATGGACATAATTTAAATACTCTCCAATGAATTATTTTCTGAATTTGCTAGAAAATATTTTTAAGTTCTTCTGGAAAACCGAACTGACTGTATTAGTTCTATCCGTTCAAAAAAATTGTTCTTACAAATACTTCTGTTTATGCTACTTTTTGTTGCAACTGATCTTACAAAACTAGCACAGTTGAGTAAGAAGCCAATCTTTTATAGTGTGAACATTATCAGCAAAATTCATTATGTGTCAGTGGAGAATTTTTATTGCTGGTGATGCCTAAGAGGAAAAAATAAAAAATTTACTTTCAAATTCTGGTTTAAATTCACAACAAAGCCGTCATTCAAATAAAAATTGGAACTGAATAATACAATATAGATTAATAATATTATCAGATTATTATTCAAATTATTTTAAAATTTTAGGAATCTTTGACGACCAGGCTTCAAATACTTGGTGTTAGGATCAAGTGTTACGGACAAAGTTCATTTGAGGAGGTTTCTGAATTATAACTTTTTGATTGAGATCAGTCTCCAGTTTCAAACAAAATGTGATTAATTTTTGGATATTACGATATCACCGATAGTAAAAATGTTGTTTCTTTCAGTAAGCACTCTTTCTTGATCTGCCAGTGTATTAGTTCAACTGGATCGTTACTGACTCTGGCAAACTTGTGGTGCCAAGTTGTCCCAGCAGTCCTCACAAAGAAACATTTTCAGTGATGTGTTCCTTATCCGGCATTTATTATCTCATGGAAAGTATGAACATTTCTGTTTTGTTAATTTCTCTTGAATATAATATCTTTGTTTTCTTCTTTTTTTTTTTTTCTTTAATAAATTCAGGTGCTTCCTAGGCAAACTTGTGGCTTATTCACCCACACAATTTTCTATAAAGAATATCCTGGAGGCCCAAAGGAACTCGACAAAAGTATTCAAGGCGGAGAGTTGTTCTTCACAGTGGTTCTCAATCCAGTAAGTACAGTATGATTTTGAAATGTTTTTTTTTAAATTACTTAAAGGAGAAGTTACTAAATGCTTCAAGGCTAAGCAGCTGAGTCTCCCAAACAATAATGGTTAGTCACAGTGAGCTCTTCTGCTTTTTCAGTTAATTAATTTAGCATCTAATATGTATGCAATAATAAGTAATATTCTAATAAGTATATTCTGTTGTACAAGGATAATCTCTAGCTTTTTGACAACTGTTTTGTTAGTAATGCAGTATTAGCAGCCTTTCTTGTTGTTCTTTACTTTTGCATTAAGTAAGAACCCTGAGATTTAATTTTTAAAAGAATTCAAGATGTTACTATAGAAGACATATTTCAGGTGAAGTCCATTTTCCTGTGTTGCCAAATTCATAATCAGAAATGTTGGGAGCACTCTTAGGTTTGAGAAAGTTGCAAGCAAAGAGTCCTTGCACTTAAATCTGTTTTGAGAATTTTCAGTTGCTGATTCATGATAGCTTCAAAGAAAAGATCCAAGTAAGTGAACCACATAATTAATAATCTGCTAAATCTTTCATTTATCTTTAATGGAAGAATAAACAACAAACAAGGCTGTGAAACTACAGAATGCTGACAGAAGAGAACAGTATGGTTCTTAAAATGGCATTGGGATTAGGTTTGTTGCATCAAAGCTGACCTTTTAGACAAGCTTTTGGGCGAGTTGTTCATCTGAAGTCCAAATGAAACGTAAATAAAATTTACCTATTTTATGCAAATGTAATCGCTAGGACTCATTTTATCATAACACCAATGGGAACAAAACATATTTGCACTCAAATCCTTTGGAATAATAGCCTAAATATTTTTGTGCCCTTTTTGATCTTCCATAATTTAATAGAAATCTAAAGGATAAAAGCTTCTGTCAGCTACTTCAGCAATTCATATGCAGGTACATTTTTCAAGCCTCACATTCTTTCAGGCTATGGTTTTTGTTCTTTGAGAGCAGTTCCTGTGGTTTTTCTCCTTTTTCATGTTCACATAGCAGAATTAGGAAATAAAACCTTCACTTTCTCAGCACGCATGTGGTCTCCCTTCTAGAGGATGGCAGTAGTCCCAATCCTAACTTAATAATATATATGTGATTTCAGGCACAGTATGTTAACAGGGGTGAGAGCTGCAAAATTCCTTGGATGGATGGTATTGATTAGATCTTTGATTTATGCATTGCAGTGTAGACTGTCTAATCAGTTAGTTCTTGGAAACATGATATTGCCAATATCGTACAGGCTGAAAGAAGTTAAATACACTGTTTTCTAAATACAACTGTAAATTAATATCAGACCAAAATTTACCCAAGACAAATTGTTGCAATCCTTTTAAGGAGTGCCGATGAAAAGATGATGTGTCTGCTTTTAAGTATCTGCTTATAAACAGTTTCTAAAGTTCTAAGCATTAGCCTGGCATGTAATCAATTTAAAGATCAAGGTTTGCATCTTTGTGGTTTTTTAAGTGTTACATGTATTTGTACCATGATTTGCAAGTCAGAGTTGGGTAAAGATTAGGCATTAAGATGAAAACTAAGTCTAATTGTGAAGTGACATTTTGAATTTCATAAGCTTTCCTGTGTTTTCATTAAAATTGCTGGGATTTCTTAATGTGAAACCTCCAGCTTTTCAGAGGATGTGAAAATTCCATTATGAGGCATTTTCGAAACGCAGTTTTTCGCTGATGTAAAACTAATGAAGAAGAAACATTACCTAGGAATTCTTACAGTCAGCTAAATAATATTCTCAACAATGAGCACTTAAATATTTAATTTTTTAAAAATGGAAATTGTAGGTGTAAACTAAATGTAAGTTTTGACAAAGGCCTTTGTTACGTTTCCTGGTTTAATTTGGATAACTGATCTTAAGTGAATACAGTCTTTGAGGTGTAAGTTACTAGGCTGAGGCTTTAGAAACTGAGTACCCTACACTGAAATAAATGCCCCTAAGAGTAAAGCCCAACATTTCTTTGCGGTTTGGCTGTGTAATGGCAGCTGTTCACAAGAGAGGCTCTGCTTCCTTATGGTATGCTAGATCAACCACAATCTGTGGAATAAGCCACAAAAAACCGCAGGACCATATGTGCATCTGCAAACTTTTGACATGAGAACCAGTGTTATTGCCCTGTTCCCAGGGCATTGCACAGTCAGACGTCCTGCAGGTAAGAAACGCGTCCGGAAATCCTGCTCTGCAGATGATCTCTGCCGGTTATATTTCATATGGGAACTCAGAGCTGGTTTGTTGGAGCAGCTGATCTTGTGGTTGGCAAACTGCGTTTCTGCGGTATGCATTTACATCCCCACACCGCTGGTTCGATTGCGATCTGATGGTGGCTGTAAAGAGATCTTGACAGCTATGCCCGTTGCGTTCATAAGGCATCTCGAGTGCTGAAGTGCCACCAAGCTGAAAAAGAGCCTAAGCAGTAATATAACACGCTGTCTACTCTTCCAGTAATATTTTGTATGTCTGTCTTCTTGCTGACTCCAGCAGCCCTTAGGCGAGATCGTACTAGATCAGGATTTTGCACAAAATGTTTTACAAAAAAAAAAAAAAAAAAAAAAAAGCAGCCTTCAGTAACCCTCAATTATTAGTATACTGGCATTATTTTCCCCACATAATCAGTTGAGTAATTGGCTTAGATGGAGGTTGTGTGACTTGCACTAATGTAGCCAGGGAATTCTGTAATTAAGCCACAAGGAAACCATGCATTGTGGAAGTCTTTAGTGGTGCATATCTTATCCAGTCAGACAGCTCTCTGTTTTATTTCTTCTCATTGTTACTATTTCTCCCAGCACTGTACTGACTTTAAAACATTTTAGCAAGTATTTTTCCTGATAAACTTATTAGAATATTCAGTGACTTCAGATTCATCTGTCTCTGTCTGCAACATTCAGTGAAGTTCTTGAATTAATAAAACAAATTTCTGTAAAACATCTCTTGGAATGAAACTGTACCAGTCTCCTAAACATGTCTTGTAAATGATGAAGGAAGTGAGTGATTAGATTTGAGCTGTAAATAAAGATGAGGTAGGTATAGACACTGCCATCAGCTGTATCACTTCTTCTCAGGTTTGCTAGTAAATCTTTATCAATACTGGTAAGACTTATCAATACTTCTGAACTGCTCTGAAAATAATTAGGCCTAAGAACCAAGCCAAACTAAACATAGTTCAGTTAGTGAACTGAACATGCTTTTATAAAAACTATTTAAATATTTCTTTTTGTCTGCCACTGCGTATTTTCCTCATCTGGAACTAGAAACATATATACATATTGCTTCTTTATGAAAATATGTCTCTATGAGTTACTGGTCTGTGCCGTAGCCATTGTTTCTGTAGGCAGTTGATGTGAACATGTACAATAAAATAAGCTAAGCAAGAACGGAGACTGAAATAGTTCATGGTGAAGTTTTCAGAGACCTAAGTTACAAATGAGCTTCTTGTAAGTTTGCACATGTGTTACAATGGATTTAAGTACCAAAACTTGATTAACTGAGGAACTAAGGCTATCTACTGCAAAATTATTTGATATATAACAGTACTGTGCAGGTACTAACAGGAACGTAACAAATCTGACTGTCTTGGTGACAGCTATACGTGTGATGATAATACATATACATAAAGGCTATTCACCCTTCATCTTTCCAGGAAAAGTAAAAATTGTGTCTGGCAGAGGCTTCTGCTAAGGACAGCACTGCACGTTGCAGCATTTTCTCTAATGATGTACATATTCTCCCATGAGAGCAGCTATTAGAGAGGAGCTATTAGAGCAGCTGTTGCCCGACGAGCACTTGGAATTCACTCACCTGTCCCACGGGGCTGATGGAGGCTACAGAGTAAGAGGCAGACACGTTGAACAGCTCTTGTTCTCCTTGAGGCTGCATGGAGAGCAAGCTAAGTTGATCCAAATGGTGTTTTAGCTTCCTCTGTGCCACACAGACAATAGGAAAATGAGTTCACTCTTCTATGAAGTATCTTGCTTATGGTTAAGCCAATTTAAAAAGGCATAATTCCGAACTCTCCCAGGAACAGGAGAGAAATATTCCTATCTGTGAGTTTGCATGTTTGGATTCCATGGAATCGATGATCTTAACAGGTGGACCTGCACATTTTGCACAGTGAAGTCAGTGGATTTTTTCCCATTTCCTTCCCATTGTCATTCCCGTAAGTGGGATAATACGTAGGTATCCGGTGTTCTTATTCTTTGAGACATTGACACACTGCAGAAGGACTATAGTGCAAAATAATGCTGAGCGTTGTATAGTGAAGTTCTGGAAATCCATCATACTCTGCAGACTAAATCTTATGGGCAAAACTGGAAGAAGTTGACTGTGAAGAGGACTATGAAGGACTGATAAAATCTCCGATTTGAAGATAAATAATAAATGATTGAGTTTTATTACATTTGAAGAGAGATGACAGACAGAAGCCACTCTGACATTGCACGAAGAACCTAGAGAATGAACTCCTGTTACCTGTCTTGAAACAGAAGACCGGAGGATAGCCAATTGAATGAGGATGAGAATTTAAATGAGAATTGTATTGGGATCTTCCTCCAAGGTAGCACTTTTGACATCAAGAACTTATCTAGATTTGAATTACAGAGTTAAATTTGATTGGATATTGGTGCCAGTAGTAGTAAGGCATGGATTCGTATAAACTTCTGTGCTTCATGTAACCCTTGAAAGCAGGGAAGTTCTTCATAGGGGATTGTTTTTCACACATCTCCCAGCTGTAGAGTATCCTGTACTCTCCTCATACATACCTGATAGCATCTGCTTCTGTAGACAGCATGCTGCACAAGATAAACGGGCCAAACGCAGGACAGACCTACTAGTTTTATTCATTTTTAATATGGATAAGCTTACTGTTTTTTGAACTGCAGAATTTCAATAATAAAAATAAAATTAATGAAGCAGATCAACAATATGAAATGGAGTATATCTCATCTACTTTACCAGTTCTTTAGATTTTATTCCTAAAGTTTATTCCAATTTATTCTGGTTTAGTTTTCAAATGATGGTGTGGAAGGTATGTTGTGATTCTAAAATCCAAGTAATCTAATAAACCGAATTTTTCTTAATATAAGATGGCAACTTGGATGAGAGACATGGTCTCAAATGATAGTGTATGCTTCTCCTTTTGTGGTGGCACCAGTAAAAGTTGAAGTGTCTCAGTTTAACTTTGTAGAAGGCGTAGATGGCTCGGTCCTAAAATTTCCCTTGACCTATGGAAGATACAGATTGGGAGCTTTGCTGTCCTACAAGATGAAAGTTCAAGGGAAAATGGTTCATGGAAATCTTCAATACTTTTTCTGCCCCCAAGGAAAACAAACAGAATACAGTAATTGCATTACATGCACTTACATGCAGTTCCTTACAAAGTGCTGTGTGTCTGTGGACCTAAAGAAAAGGAAAAATGCCCTGTGGAGAGGAATTTGGTGAAAGCCTTCAAATAGTTGGCAGCCCAACAATGAAACTAATGTGTAGCCAGCTGTGTGCTCTCTGTATGGTTTACAGCAGCACTGATCAAGAGGGAAGACTGTTAATGAGTTAGGCCCTGTGTCTGATTGATCATAAAATAATGGTAATCTTTGTATGCATTCAGTTCTAAGTATTATTTTCCTTTAATTTTTACCTCTCCCAAGTTACAGTGACTAGAGCTGTTATTAAGCTAATTGCCTTGCAGCAAGGGAGAAATTATCTCCTTTAGCACTGAAAATGAGAAGATTTATATAAGCATCAGCAGAACCTACTGTATCTTAATGTGACCCTGAACAAGATGAGTAGTCAGGCTTTGGGACTACAGAGGAAAATACAAACCCAAAGGCATTCAGGCTGAAGTCTTCCCTTTCCCTTTCCGAGTGTGAGAAGCAGGAAGGATGTGCAGGTACCCCTCTGAGCTCTGATGTGTGGGGTTCCCATTCGACAGGCTTGGCCCTCTACATGGGTGAAGGAGAAAGGCAACAGTTTCATCTCTTCCCTGTCCTCTCATGCCCGTTTTGCAACAGCTGAAAATAAATTCAGGTTTCCGGACTTGCCAGATTAATAATTCAGAACTACACCAAACAGGTAATTTTGTTTGATCTTAAATCTTCCCTGGCTCCATTATATTTATAGCGGAGACACTGCTACATAAATCAAATTCAACTGCTTGACTTGCTGTCTTTGCAAGTGGGCAGATCCATGGCAGCTGTGAAACCAGCAGGATGGCCTCAGAACAAAAAAAAAAAAAGGAGTTGCAAGCTGGAATCTCTCTGTGGTGGAACAGAACACAGCTTTTCTGGTAGCGTACAGGTCCAAAAGGAATATCTTTCAACTATTAAAAATACATATTCAAGCATAGACTGCAATGTAATTCATTATTCTATCACTTTGTTAGTATAATGGAGCAAAAGCAGCTGTTACCGAGTCTCTGAATACCTGAACAAAACTGTTCTGAGTAACAGGGAGTCAATATCAGAACTGCAAACAGAGTGTGCACAGTGCCAAATTAATTGGAATATAGGTGTTCTGAGAGTACAGACATACTCTTGTGGCCTGTAAACATTTGTTCAGTAGCTAAAATATCAGCAATACACTAAATTGGTAATGCATGTGCTTCTAGTGTCTAGCAGCCATCACCTAATTAATTGTCAATCATAATTTAACTTCATTTTAAAGTGTTGTGCTTAACTTCATTGAGTTGGGAGGCCTCAGTGCTGCCTTTTAATGTTTTTGCACAGATTGGAGGGTGACACAGTGCCCATGACAAAAGTACCTTGATGACTGGTTTAATAGTGTGCATTTATTCAAGTTGGATTGCCTGCAATAGATTTATGTATGGTAAAAAAAAAAAAGGAAAGATGTGTCCAGTCCGTAAGAAATGGTTGTTACTCCAGCTCTTCTAGTTCCAGATTTAAAATGCCAAAATAATAGTAAATCTGTTTAACATCACCAGTGTCACTGAAGGCTGAGTCCTCCCTCTGCTTCCCCAGTGCTTGCCAAAAAGGGTACAGCTAACCTCTGGAAAGGGGTCCTCTCTCTGCTTTTGGGATTGTTACTGGAACTGCAAAGTCCTCCTGCTGCAGTACACCATTAAGAAGGTATAAACAGAAAAAGAGTATGAAGAAGAATAATAGCGAGGTGCAACCTATTAAAGTGTAAAATTTTTGAGTTTCAATGTGAAGCTCGAATGTGAAACATTTTTCTTATCAGGATGTATGGAAAGGAGTGGGAATATTTGCAGGTTACCCACACAAAGATATCCACTCTGCTGTTTTCCATCAGAGCAGCTAGTCTTGCTCACCATAAGTCATTCTGTCCCAACGGAGACAAGCTTCATAATTCACCCTTCCAGACCTTCCCAAGGAGCTTGGTAAGGGAAAAAAAAAAAACCCACAGGCCTTTCCCACTGTCCTTGGATGGTTCTTCTCATCGCTGTCTTTCTTTCAAAAACAGACACCCCGTGACTCCAGGGGGAAGAAGCCAGGAACGCAAGCGTGGCACAAGCCAGCAGCTGTAAGAGGGGCTTCTCGCACTTGGGAATGAAGGGCAGTGTCATTCTTCTAGGAGGCAGGCACCTCTGGTTTTGTCAAGGACAACTACTGTTATCAGGACTGTAGCAGCTTAGTTAGTAGTGTCCTTATTGTGTAATTTTAATAGCTGCAGCGTCCTAATACTGCTGATTTTGTAGTGAACAATATTTTTTAAAATATGCGACCTGCTAAAATGACATCCATCGCTAGAGGTTGGGTAACTTGTTGCATTTTTTTCATTTTGTGTAAATTGTTCGTCAAGCATCTATTGTTTTCTCTGTTCTTGATACATAATTTAGGTCATGCTGGCTCATGTTTTCCTGATACATGTGATTCAATAGCAGCAACTCAGTCCTGGTCTCAGCTCTAATTTGTTGGCCTAGAAGCTGTTGCCTCTAATTGGGAAATGTTGTAGTAAGGAAATATGCGGCACAGAATGAGCATTCAAAAAGATAAAAGCTGTTTCTCCTGAGTGCTTGTCCTCATTTCCCTACATCTCTGCAGTACTAGTCAGAATCCCAAATAAAACCAGGGATTGGAAAGGAGAGCAAAACAGGAAGAGCCCTCTGCCCTTTCATTTTGGGGAAGGAGAAGCTCAGAAATGCTGAAAGGAGCAGGTCAGAGCCTAAAAGGCTCTAAGGAGCCAGAGTAAAGCACCTTTGCTACTCTGATTTAGAGATGGGTGGGAGCAAGAAAGGAGCTGCTGCCCGAAGGTCAGATTTAGTCCCAAAGCATCATTTCACAAATTGTCTGCATTCCGTTTCAGTCCCCTCGTGAAAGATATGAAATCCTGTGGAGAGTGTGCATTGAAGTGCAACCAAGATGATAGTTTGTTTATGAGGGGCAGCTAAAAAGGGTGATCCTTCTTGCACTGAGATAAAGAAAATGCCGAGATGCCCTGAAAGAAATTATTTTAGAAGAGAGCTGGAAATAATAAAATCAAATAAACTCTTTTTAACTGGAAGGGAGGCTAAAATGCTCGTTAGAGTAAATATAAATTCATTCACAGCTGCTTCCCTTTTGAAGAAGGAATAAAGAAATATATGAAGCTCTATTTATTTTTTACAGCATTTCCCAGACGTGCAAGGTTATTGAACAAATAATGTTATTTACTAAATCTAATCTTCTGAGATGCCCCAAAGGGTTCCTTTCATATCTCCTGATCGGTGGTTTTAAGAAGATAAATCTTTAATAGCTAGTAGTTGCCACGGGAAGAGTAATCATTCTTATTAGTTAGAACTTGTTTGAATAAAACAGAATGTGATATGATAGAGCAAAACAAAACAGCAGAACTCAATATGGAGGGCAAAAAGTCTTATGTTTTGTCTTGGTGTGAAAGCGCACACCTGCAACACACCATCCCCTGCAGCTGGGCCAGCGCCGACGTGAGGTCCCTCAAAATGGCGACTGGATGTCATATTCTCCTCGCAGCCAGGGAAAGATCAGCTGATACACCTCTCCCAGTGCCATCGCTGCGTAGCTGTTGTTGACAAACTCACAGGAACGTTCCTAGAGCAGGAGAGGGCAGTTGGCATCACGTCCTCTCGTGAGCCGCCTCTCGCAGGGATCCCTGGTGTGCACGTGGGGCGAGGTCCGTCTTTGAGAAATGCGAAGGTGGCCATTGCAGCATCGCGCTCCTGTAGGATCGGCAGGCTGCTGGCTTAGCCTGTGAAGACCTTTTGCAGCTGAAAGCAAGAGTAAGTAGTTCTTGGGTGAGATGGGGTGAACTAGACCCTGGATCAGCAATATTTCATTGTTCTGTGAAGCACAGGATTGCGGTTTGCTAACTTTACGCAGGTGGTGGTAGTGATTTTACTAGGAATTAATTTGTACGGTATCAACAGCAGGGGAAGAACTTTTGTTCAGGTTTTCCTGGAAGATAGTCTCAGCTGATCTGAAATATCTTGCCATATAAAAGCAAAGGAGACCTTTTCTGTGATTTAAAGTTGTGTATTAGATCATGTATTTGGTTACGCTAAGCATGGACTTCTTTACAAGATGCACTTGATCATCTTTCTTTTTGTTGTAAATAATGAACCAAAAAGTATTTGACATAAAAAAAAACCAACTGTAAAATGGGAACTAAGGTTTCTAATACATTTTCCCCCTTCATTGACACAGTTTCATATGCTGGAAGTTAGTTATGATGATACATCTGATCAATTTTTCAGCCTCCACTCTGACATTCCTAAAATTACAGTCATATTCCCTTGAGGAAAAGAATAATACATATTTTCCCTGAACTAGCAATCTTTTAAAGTTCTCTTGCTTTTTCTTCCAGGGCAGTGCTGTAGTTGTTGGCAGGTAAGGAGTTGCCGGGAGGTGAACTGACATTATAAATGTCAGAGGTCAACCCACGTGTAGGAAGGAAAGAGGCTATCAAGAAAACAAGCTAACCTTTTAAATGGAAACCCTCTGATTGCATCTCTGTTGAGAACAATGTGGTCCTATGGCTGGTCTGTTCCTGCTTTGAGAACTGAAATAAAAAAGGAAACTCCAAAAGGTTATACGTTTGGCAAAATGCTTATTGTTAGTTGCCCAAAGGGGAAGGATTTTTTTTTCAATCTCAGTCCTATCTGCAAGGAAATGTTGTATTCTAATAATTTAGCAGTATATATCTTCTAATTCCACTTGGGTCAGACAAACTGAAGCCCTCAGCTCACTTTGTAAGTCAAGAGGTGTCAGCAAAGGGCACTATTAATAAAACACATTTTCCGTGTCCATCCACGGCAAGGACTCTGTAGTGTTACAGTTAGGTGGTCAAAACCAGAACTTCAGTAGCTTTGAACCTTTTATATCAAAGGAAGGCAGTGTTTTAAATACTCTGAAACAAAAGAATACAGCTGTAGATTCCAGTTTTTCATTCTTGTTCCTTTTTTAAATTGAAGGCTGGAATTGCTTTACGAAAGATTAACTTCAGTTCCTGAACTAATTTCAGAATTACAGCCATGATAAGCCTTTTTCTTTTTAAAGTGGCTTACATCAGGTTTTACTCTAAATAGAAATTGCCCATTCATGGCATTAGCAGATTTATTTATAAAAAGAGCCATGTTTCTAATTTCTAATGGCAATTACTCTGGAGAATTCATCTTGGGAGATTCTCGCGTTTTTAAAAAATCTTTGGAAAAAACCACTGCTAGAGAGGCAAGAGTTTGCAGATTTTTGTGCAAGAACAGACTGTTTCATCCATGAAAAATTACTTTGAAGATAGTTGTAAGCAGCCTTACAACTGATGGGATATTGAGAGGGTTTGGAGTGGGGTGGGGGAAGTATTTTATGCATAATTATTTGGGAAGTATTCAATCAGGTTTCACATTTTTTTTTGTTTCTGCATATGATTTGACTGTCTGCCCAGTGCTTGCAGAATAGCTTTGTAGAAGAGAGGAGCTATTTATCCTACAAAACTTACAGTTGGAGCAACCAGATTTAAATCACAGCAAGAGGTCAGCTATCCTCTGGGTCTCCTATCCCAGGGTAGGATTGCATATCCTAGTTTACACGGAGCTCATGGTACCTATTCCACAATTTTTTTCATTGATTGCATCGGGTTGACTTGAGGAGGAGGATGTAATTCAACGAAGACCAAGGATAGTAAGATCTACCTGAATGTGATATAGGCC
This sequence comes from Tetrax tetrax, assembly GCA_009806455.1. Classification (NCBI taxonomy): domain Eukaryota; kingdom Metazoa; phylum Chordata; class Aves; order Otidiformes; family Otididae; genus Tetrax; species Tetrax tetrax. The sequence continues at coordinate 265,751 of WHYT01017925.1, forward strand.
TTGCAGTTCTAAATAGAAGCAAAATGTCAATTAAATTTCTATTATCTGTGGTTACACTGCCATCTAGTGATACAAAGAGTCAACGTCCGCTTGCTTTATTTTGTTTTCTATAGATCAGCATCTTCATGACACATTTGTCTAATTATGGAAACGACCGCCTGGGGTTATACACCTTTGTGAATCTGGCCAACTTTGTTCATACCTGGACAAACCTGAAACTGCAAACTCTTCCTCCAGTTCAGCTGGCTCACAAGTATTTTGAACTATTCCCTGAACAAAAGGACCCTCTTTGGCAGGTAGGCAGGCTTGCTGATGAAGAGATCAGGAAGAAAAAAAAATGTCTTGATGGTGTTTTTTGTGAAGGTCTTTGTTTCAGTTTCTTGTAGAGAAAAGCAGTCAGATTTACTGCTTGGTTCCATAAAACAGTTTACTGAAGCTTAAGTGTACGTGATTGTTTTCCCTGTCACTTAAATTTCCATAGCGAGGTTGTGAAATATGTATCTTTAATTCGTTTTATTTGTGACTTTACTTGCGAACAAGAATGAAACATTTGACAGAGGTACAAGCATATTTTAGCAATAGGCCATTAAACAATGAACTGTTTTCCAAGTGTGTGAGGGCATCTTTGGACAAGAAGAGAGCATTAAGACCATGGCTACCCTAACGCTAAAACTGACTAGCCAAGTAGGAATAGGTTAGATAGATTAGGAAGTCATTCACAAATGGCTGAGAACTGCAGCTGACACGTCTTCAGCCTGTCACCCAGCGCTAGGAGCACAGTCCCTAAAGAGAAACCGCTGCACCAAACAGTGAGCGCTGTCGTGTTCTCTTTGCACGCACTCAGAGACGGTTCAACCAATTCATGGCACGTCTGAGTGAAAGAGTGAGTTTTTTAAATGGAAATTAGCCTGTAGGAAAATGACTTGAAAAGTTAGAATTACTTAGAAAATAAATTTGTAAGTAATAGTGACTAACATATACTGAATGTGGTGTCTTTTGTCTGTAATGCACGGGAATCTGAATACAGTCACTTTTTTTTAAGCCTAGAAGACTAGTAATTCCCTTTGTCTTGGTGCAGGACTGCCAAGCAACAGTGTCAAAAACTGTTTGCAAGTAGCGTTTCTAAAACAAATTTTAAACAGCTTCAGTTGTCAAGCACACACGAAAAACCAGGATTCACTATTACATACTGATTTGAACTGGAGGATCAGGATATGTATTTGTGAATGGAAATCTTTAAGTTGTAATTAATTTACTATTTTAGTTTAAAAACTACGGCATGTATAGGATGGTAGCTGTTACAGTAATGTAAAAGAAAAAGGCAGTAATTAGAGACTTATTAGCAATTTTACGACTTGTAATTTGTAAGTAATTGATCAATTGATTTTGAATGATTCACACATCTTAAGTATGCGGGATCAAATTTATCTTGGGCATAATTCTGCTGAACATACTGACATTTCATAGGAGAACCTTATCAGGTGTGATTAGCAATGGAATTCTTACGTGGTCTTCTCCGTTTTAGAATCCCTGCGATGACAAACGGCACAGAGATATCTGGTCTAAAGAAAAAACCTGTGATCGATTGCCAAAATTCTTGGTTGTAGGACCGCAGAAAACTGGTGAGACTTTATTGTATTTCAACAAGACAGGCCATGTTTAGGCTCAAATAATGATACTGATTAATCACTTTTTACTCAGACTGCTGTGTCTAATAGCATTTTTTAATTTTCAGATATCAGCCAAATATAGTTTAATAATGTAAGTTACAACAGCAGGCAGTACACATACTAAAAATGCAGGATTCAGGTGTGTGTCAGATTTTTTTGACTTTATGTCAAAATCAGTAGAATTTTGACAAAAAGATGAACAAGATAGACAAGATCTTGTCAAAGTGGAAGGAGCAAAGGACAGCCATTTTTCAAATGGCGTAGATTCTTAACTGCAAGTTCTTGTCTGTCCCACAAATGTCTTGTTTATAGAAACTTGATATTTCATGGCATTGAGTTCAAGCCAAGAAGTTCCTAATGGACAGGTGAGGAGAGCCTCAAAGATGATCAGAGGGTTGGAACACCTCTCCTGCGAGGACAGGCTGAGAGAGTTGGGGCTGTTCAGCCTGGAGAAGAGAAGGCTCCTGGGAGACCTGATAGCGGCCTTCCAGTACCTCAAGGGGACTACAGGAAAGCTGGGGAGGGACTTTTGACAAGGGCAGGTAGGGACAGGACAAGGGGTGATGGCTTTAAATTGGAAGAGGGTAGATTTAGACTGGATGTAAGGAAGACGTTTTTTACGATGAGGGTGGTGAGGCACCGGCACAGGTTGCCCAGAGGAGCTGAGGATGCTCCATCCCTGGCAGTGTTCAAGACCAGGCTGGATGGGGCTGTGAGTGACCTGGTCTGGTGGAAGGTGTCTCTGCTCTTTGTAGCAGGGTTGGACTAGGTGTCCTCTAAGGGTCCCTTCCAACCCAAACTATTCAAGGATTCTGTCTTTAAGGTCCCTTCCAACCCAAACCATTCTGTGATTCTATGAACTGCAAGGTTGCATTAGTTTATAAATTAACTTAATGGTTAATTTTCTCCTCTGTAATCAGAGAATTGCATGCGTGTTCCTTTCGTCTTCACCAATCCCCAATAGCTACTGAGTGCAAGATTTTTAAATTATTTTTGTGACAGTGTCACAAAAAAACATAATTATTTTTAAAACACAGTTATTAAAGGTGAGAAAAACATTTCAGCACTGGCATTCCAGTTTTTGTGTTAAGTATTTACAGTTCTTTAAATGTCTTCAGTTTAAAAGCATAGAAAGCACAGATTCTTAGGTGACATAAATCACCATCCCCTCACTGAAATGAAAGGAATAAAGCTGGTTTTTTTTTTTTAATCTTGGACTTTTATCCTATTTGCAGGTACCACAGCCTTGTATTTGTTCCTGATCATGCATCCTTCCATCATTAGTAACTCCCCCAGCCCAAAAACCTTTGAGGAGGTACAGTTCTTTAATAGAAATAACTACCACAGGGGGATTGATTGGTAAGATGGGTTATTAGTATAAATATAAAAGTTTATATTTTGTGAACAATACAAAAATGACATTACTGTTGGTGATGGTAACTGTTTGTAATAGAGAGTGAGATGAAAAAATAACCTTCAGTTATCTAAAATGATAAATAAATGCAAGTGAATAACAGGCTTACTGCAGAATATCATCAATGCATTAAGTTTTGTGAGGCTTTCTTGTAAATATTCATATATGAATATATGCAAAACAGTAACAATATGTATTTTTCAGTACATTTCTCATTTTCTGGCTTTGAAGTTGGAACAGTAATGGTTATTAGTTGGATATATGGAGGTAAAAATTACGTTCCTGTTGGAAATTTTATTTCTTAAGAGAAAAAAAGATAAATATCAGTAGAGACATTTTTTCCTTTAAGTAGGATTTAGAAATAGCAGTCAGGTAAAAGGGAGACAGGAAAAGCCTCTCAAAATGGTTTTCCAAGATTAGGTAATTAGGAGAATGTTAGTATCACTTTAGTGTTCGTAAGCGGTGCCAAAAAAGAGCGTGCATCCCTGCTGCCGTGTTCACTGTGGCTACCGAGGAATCACCAAACAGCTGCACCCAGAAGGTCATGCTTTAATTTCTTTTTCTCTCAGAACGTGCTGCGGTATAAAGTACAATAAGATGAAAAGCAGTAACATGCTGTAGAGGCTGGGGAGCACCAGCAAAAGATTATCGATATTTTGTCTTGTTTCTTTTTTTCCCCCAAGTTTAAGGGGAAATAGATTTATTGCCTTTGACTTTGTATTCGTCCATGAAATTAACAGGGTGAACACTGTTACATGGTCTTAGAGCAGACACGTCAGATGCAATTTCTTTTTAAGTCAATTTGGTTTTTACAGAGTTATAATTGTTGAAGCAGGCTCTTATTACAAAGTGTGGTGAGTCAGCCAGTTGTTACCAAGAGGGAGATGCTGACTGGATGACTGGAAATTAGAAAGCTGACTCCTTGCTGTGGAGACTTTTGGAGTCAGTGAAGATGACATGCAAACAAAGCATAGCGGATCCACACTGATGGAGACAGCCTAAGTACAGTGAGACAGTTCTTCCACAAAATCAATGTTTTCACGGTGCTAGAAGACCACTGTGCTGCTTCTCTAATTATTATAGAATCATTATGGCTGGAAAAGACCTCTAAGTCCAACCGTCAACACGAGACCACCATGCCTACTAAAATTCCTCCTGTTGTATCCACTTCCCTAAACTGCAGATACAATTTGTCTGCTAACCACATGCCAAATTTCCTTTGTCTTAACACGGCGGTGGTGCGTAAAGCTCCCAGTGGCTGGCCTGTACAGATGAGGTACATTCTTTTGACAGGTTGTCCCTCCACAGCACCCATTTGGCTATTTGCACCTCTGTGCTACATGTCCCCCTCACCCCTGGAGGGTGCCTCACAGTTGCATCTTGGATACTCAGAACGACCCATTGGTGTAATTGCTTAACTCTTAGATTTGCATTCTGCCTGCCAGACAAATCTCTCAGACCTTCAGTCTGATAGTGTAGGTTAATGCTGGCACGTAATGAGCTTACCAAATGGTAGATACAAGGTCTCTCCTCTTTAGTGCATTAGTTGGCTAGGATACTGTCAAGGCAAGAGGATTCACAAATAACAATCAGTTCCTTTTCTTTTATGGTTATGGAGGTGCATGTTTTTCCCATAGCTGACTCTGACTTAGTCTTTGTCTGAGCTTACATTTAGACCAAGGCTAACTACACAAGCAGGAGAGGGTTCTTTCAGCCCTCAGCAACCTCAATATGCCATCTTAGAAGAGGGCTAGATGTATATTATAGTTTCCCAGTAGAGATGACAGAACAGTAAGATGAGAACTGATGTTTCTGTTCTTGAAATGAAGTCTATATAGACCAGTCACGCATTTCCTTATGTAAGCATTGTTACAGATTTTTTGACAACGTTCTCTAAAGCCTTCTCAGCTTTGCCCTTGTTGAGTTTAATAATTGTCTCATGAATGAGGTGCTAAGCAAGAGTTCTGCAGTTTGTGTTCAACAGAAACGCTGAGCCTAAACTTTTTAACCTCTTGATATCCCATCTGGTTCCATCTCTTCACCATTTTTCACTGACATCACATTAACTTCTACTTTTTTTTCAAATTTGCTGTGTTATCTAAAGAATCATTTAACTTTTCCCCCAAATTTGGTGTAACGCCATATTTAATGTTAAGTGTTTCCTTATAAAGTTGGAGTCCTTACTGCCTTGTGTTTACTCAGTCTACTACCAGGGCTTCAGTACAGCAGCGTAATGACACCGTACGTGGTCTAGAGCAGATTTGCCCTGAGCACCTCTTGCCTCTTTCAAAGCTGGCCTTTTCCTTTGCTGTTGATGTTCTGGTAAAACATTCTGAGGTTGCGTCATTAGCTTCTAATGATTTTATTTGTGAGCAGGAACTGGTATAACTTCATCATTTTTGGTAGAAGTACTTCACTTCTATGAATAGAACGAAGTTTAAGCGCTGGAAGAAATGTCAGTCCTTAAGCGTGATCTTCAGAAGAGGTTGTTTTAAATGGCATTTATTTTATCAATACAGAATGTAACCGAAAAATCAAAATGAGCAACATTTCCCATTTATTCTTTTCCCCAACAATAATGAAAAGTGGTCTGAAAGTCATGGATAAAGAAGTCTGCATGTGATGTAGGAGATCACTGGAAGTTAATTGCAACTTCATAACAAATGAGGAAAGCTCACAAAGAAAACTAAAAGGAAGACAACCCATTTTTTTCTAAAAAAAAAATGTTACTCATAGAACAATAAGTGAAAGATGCAGTCACTGCTTAGAAACCTTTTATCTGATGAAGCTGGGAGGGGGAGTCAGTGCATCTTCCCCACCTAAGGGAGCTCTTTTCTGAGTAAAAGCAATTCCGATACTGCGTATCTTTTTCTTACGGTATTGTGCTGTAGTTGATGCCAGCAAAAGGCCAAATTTGGAAAAATCGTTTTCTACTTTTGACTTTGATACAGGTTTGTTCTGGCTGAAAAGTGGGAATTCACTAATTTGAAGAAGATACGTGAACATCATAAGATTTTCAGCCAGTTACCAAAATATAGGTGCAATGTCTAGTTATATGTAGTGAGAAGAAAGCTAGTACCAAGTAACATATGATCAAAAATGTAAACTTCTGTTTGCTTTTATTTGGTAATTAGACTGTTATGTTAATTGACTATTCTAGAATAAAATATACTTACAGATTTGTCAGCCTTTGTGTGACTCTTAAGTAATTCTGAGAATGATGTTGCTTTCCTAGGTATATGGATTTCTTCCCCACTCCCTCTAATGTCACCACCGACTTCCTCTTTGAGAAAAGTGCCAACTATTTCCATTCTGAGGAAGCCCCTAAGCGAGCTGCTTCCCTCATCCCCAAAGCCAAGATCATCACCATCCTCATCGACCCATCCGATCGGGCGTATTCCTGGTACCAGGTATGCAGTTTGAAGAATGTGGACAGGCACAAGTCAGGGTTTCCCCCGTGAATCCTCTCTGTATATCCTTTCAGCATATGTGTATATAAAGGATTTGGATAATGCCAACTTTTTCTTTGTCAGTCAGTGCACCATATATGATCACCCATGGGCTGAGGTATCTGTCAACGTAAACCTGAAAATCTTTCAAGGGTTAAAATACCAGAAGCCACCTCTTCAAAAGCCTGTAATATAAGCATGTAAAAATGGTTGTTTACTCGATTAATTTATGCAATCAGCACATATAAAAATTAGTTTGTAGACACAGTTGTCGAATTCGTGCTCAAAATACAAGATGGATTAAGAAATACTCCTTTGGTCTTTTTTATTCTCCTGGTTTCAACAGGAATTTAGCAAAATGAAGATATAAATAAAAAGATAAAATTCCGAAGATAAGGAAGTTCTTAGAACTTCTATGACATATTTTCATTATTTTTTGATGAAAAGTAATCACAGCCCTGAGTCTGATTCCATAGCTTACCCTGCTTTGGACAGGAAGCTTGACGAGAAACCTACTGAGATCCCTTCTGACCTGAATTATCCAACGATCCTCATAAATACTTTTTCTAAGTACTTACCTTGTGTAAGCAAGAAAATGTGAAACTACTTAGAGGGAGAGCTTCTTAGTATTTGTATTTATTATGCCTGATTCGTTTGTACAAAACCTGCCACTCGGTTTAATGAAAATAAACATTTATACATTCTGTATTCTTATTGCTATTATCAGTCTAGCGTCTGATTTTATTTGATACAAACAATATTATTGACACAAACAATGTTTATCACAGCATTTACAATGAATTAATACAGATTAGGACTTCTTAACTTTATGTAGCCTTTAATGTAAATAATCACTCATGGCAAGGTCACTAAGGCCAGGTTGGTAAGATCAATAAGTTTTGTCTTATTTTCCCAGCTTTCGTGGTCTGTAAAGTTCCAACAATATAACTTCTTTTACAGCATCAGCGATCACATGAGGATCCTGCAGCTCTAAAGTTCAGCTTCTATCAGGTGATCACAGCTGGACCTCGAGCCCCATCTGAGCTTCGAGCTCTCCAGAAGAGATGCCTGACACCTGGATGGTATGCTACCCATATTGAAAGATGGCTAACTTACTTCCCACCTTATCAGGTGAGTAAGACTGTCACTTGACATCCTAACCTTATATAGATAATATCCTAAAATATTACCTTTGTGAAAGTCTTGCCTGCTGAATACTGATCCTCGGGGATACCCTAGATATACTAGAGCGTGTTTTAGGACATTGATTGTGATTCTTCGTAGCCGTGTGGTAAGTAGTTGGCTGACATTGCTAGGGCTGTCATCTCTTAGCACCTTATAGCTGGGAGCTGCTTCTGCAAAACGAATCAAAACAATAGTCTCGAAGCTCAAGAAATGTCACTGCTGCTCCCTGAACTCTCTTGTACCCTGAACTGCCTTTAACTTACAGCTGTTTTTCATTTCCTCATGCTTTCATCACTCTGTCTGGCTCTTTGTCAGTAATATTGAGGAAAAGAGAACCAGGCATGCTGTGCTTTGTGGTCTCTTTAATATCGGATAATCCATCAGGTTTCCCAAAAGAAAAATGGAAGGAAACAAAAGGCAAGCCATTCAATAGGATTTCTGTCTGCTCCGAGTGGTAGCAAGTATCAGTGAGCATCAAGGGATGTCAGCGGGATATTGCCCTCCCTGCATGGGCTGAGAAGAGTTTTGGTGTCTGAACACTGAGGTTTTTTTCATACAATTATCTTCGTTTCATACAGTTATCTATTGTTGTATGTGTTTAGAAGTAAGGCATTCACCTAACATCTACATGCTGGTTTCTGTTTTTCTGGTCATTTCCAGTGACAAGCTTTTCAATATTACGATAATGTATATACGTATATGTTTGTGTCTCTGAGAATTAAAGGATATTTCTCTAGACATTAATACCTTTTTTTTTTGTCTGGACAATTCTCTCTCAAATTCCTGCCAATATTTCTTAGCTTTCTAGATCCTTCACAGCTGTTTCTCTGTTGTCACAGCAGCTTCCAATTTAATATCATTTCAGATTTAATTAACATGCCGTTTAGCCTGCTCCCAGGTCATTAATGATGATGGCAATTAAAACTGGACCAATTACCATTCTCTGGGGCAGTACTCCCCATATAGTGAATGAGTTTGACAGAGGTGAAAGTTTCAGTTTGAAGCCTGAAATAATGAATTTAAATTAAACTTCCACTTATTTTATTTGTTGTAGTTGCTAATTATTGATGGACAGCAGCTCAGAACTGACCCGTCTACCGTAATGGATGAAGTACAGAAATTTCTGGGAGTCTCTCCTCATTATAATTACTCAGAAGCCCTAACGTGAGTTCATTTAATTGTCATTTTCACATGTTCCTACATTCCTAAAATATCAGTTAGTCTGTAAGTAAGCTCACTGCAAAATAAAGCCTCTCATGCTTCTCCTTCGAGCTGTTAATAGGATGTATTCTTCCATGTCTGCAAAGAACACAATTCAGGGTTAGATTTTCTGTGAATCAGCCGGCGAGCCACTGGATATGGAGCTTGACTGTTACAGAAGTAGACCCCTGACAAATGGACAAAGTATTGCCCTGTGAGAATTGCGTATGAATTTTGGATGAATCGAAAGGAATATTTTTTCCATCAGTGGAACACGGAATGCTGATATGCACAAACAGAAAGGAAAGAGAATTACTTTCTCTTTATTTTTGACATTAGCTGCAAGACATATCCAACAGTATCAGTCAGGAATGTAACATCCACTCTGCACATAACAAATACACATCTATACATATCCGTTGGATTCTGACATTTAGATTTGGTTGCCCTGAAAATAAGGCTCATAACCTTAGATTTACTCTTTTGAGTCTTCAGTCTAAACCTGGGAAATGCATCCTCCTTGCAGTATCTCACAGCCTTTACACTGCAAAATATTTGTTTCAGGTTCGATTCCCATAAAGGTTTCTGGTGTCAGCTCCTGGAAGAAGGAAAAACAAAGTGTCTTGGAAAGAGCAAAGGTAGAAAATACCCTCCGATGGATTCTGAGGTAAACAATTACGCTTGGCGGCATTTTATAGGGACTCAGTTGACACGTATGGGACACCACACAGGCAAAATCGTAAGAAGGGAGAGAAGACAAAATTAAGTAGATGCTAATTATTTGACTACCTTTCCCTACAAATGAAACATTTAAGGTAGCTGAAGACACAAGACTGTGTTTGTTTATTGTTGTATTTTTTAACTCTAAATACTTCTGAAAATTGGGTTACTAATTGATAACATGCCTGCATATGAAGTTATTTTAGAAGCTTTGGTTTCAATCACACTTCAGTAAATTCAAAGTACCTACATCAGCTTCAGCAGGATTCTTAATTTACATGACTATCTGGGAGTAGAATCAGATCCTTGGCTTGGACTTCATGTTGGACAACCTTTGTTTCTCTTAAAATTATATTTTACAGTTCAGCTCCTAATTGAAGAGCTTAAACTTGCATGCAGTAGATAGAATAAAACAATATAAATAAGAGAAAGTTTTACCTGTTGACACAGGTAAAACAAACTTTGAAACCTAGAATTCACAGCAACTGCAGTACAGAATTTACTAAATAAAAGTTTCTTCTTTTGTATCCATCAGTGCAGGGCTTTTCTGTCAAGCTACTACAGAGATCACAATGTGGAACTGTCAAAACTCCTACACAAATTGGGACAACCCCTGCCATCGTGGCTGAGACAGGAGCTACAGAAAGTAAGATAGCATTGAAAAAAAGGCTTTTTGAAATCTCTCTTCCACACCTCAGTCATCATACCTAAAGTCTCCAGTAGCTACCAGAAGGTGGTGTAAGATTTATCTCTTTGAAAAAGAAAAAAAAAAAGATAGAAATTAGTTCCATGTGCTGGCATGTGGATTGTGAAAATACATGTGTTTCTTAGAGCTCTGGTGAGCCAAATCCTTCTTGTAAACATTTCTGGGCCTGTGGACTTGTGAACTACTGGGCACATATACGGAAGTTATTTGCAACTGGTATAAGCTTTAGAGATACATGACCTGTCCAATTTCACATAAAATATCTACATTTTTATGTATCAGTTTAAAAGTATTGTGTCTCATGTAGGTTTTGTAGCCCATTGCTAGACCACCGACAGTTTTTCTTCCTATTTGATTATTGTCTTGCATAAAATAAGAAAAGTTAGTGTAGCACAAAAGTGTACTTCTGCCTTTGGAATCAGCTGGCCAATACTCAAAGTATATACTGACAAGGGTGAGAAGTACAGTTATCATACGTGATTTAGCTGTGCACAGCAACAAAATACATGGAGCAAAATCTGGAAGCCACAGGCAAAAGCAGTGTAGAAAAAACCAAACACAGAAAAAACATTGCCTATGATTATAGCCTGTAACAACAAACCCTTACAATGTGGTAAGGGCCTTTGTCCATAATCACTGTGTCTGATTTTATACTGACTGAAGTGGCAAAATACAGAATATAGCTGTTATCTGAAGATAAATTTAGTTGGATGTGTGAAGCACAAAAATTGCAGTATAATCCTTATGCGCAGTATTGCAGTTCAACAGCTGTGACCCAAACTGAAGCAATGCAATGAGCAATCTTTCACTCCTGGCTTCTGTGAGCAGCCGGATCCCGATGCTGCGCTCTAGGCCTATATTTCTGTGAATCAGGTGTAAGTCCACTGAAATGAATTAAAAACTCCTAAAGAGCAGAAACGGATCCGTACTTAGATTGCCTTAATTTGCACCACTATTTTTTCCTTAATTTACTTGCCTTCAGTCTATGCTTTGTGTATTCCAAGATCCCTCAACCTGATGAAAATTGTAGCATCTTTCAATAACCTTCAGTTTGTGTCAGCTGCAAAAATCTATCAGATTTTCAAATGAAAATTGTGGTTCTGTTTCCAGACGTTTTAAACGTGTTTGGTATTAAATATTAGGAACAAGCTTTAGGGAAAAAAAATACACGCAGTGTGTAACCACGGTGCAAAACGACGCTCTAGTCATGGAAAACACAAATATCCAGCCTTACATTTATTTATGTGATACATTTCAGTGATACATCTCACAGGGCATCAGCTTAGGTGTGAGATGAGGTCTAATTAATAGTGTTTAAAAGTTGAGAAAGAAGATCAATGAAAACTTCAGCTGAGTGTGGCCTCAGCGCTTCTCCACTGAACTTTGGCTCTGAGTGTTTCTAAAGGCATGAAGAGGTAGTGAAAACAAAAGAGAGCTAAGCACTAAATGCAATGCTTTTTACAGTAGCTCTGTAATGTTCTCATAAATTGTTTTGGGGTGAATAGTTAAAAACATGCGTCAAATGGTGGGAAAACTTTCTATGTCTCAGTACTGGTTTATGACATTTATGTAATGATATAATTTAACTTTCAAGGTAATGGAATGGAAACCAGTCTGTTATTCCCTAACTAGAAAAGAGATGTTGAGATCCTTACTGTACCTCTAACTGGTAATCTTTATTATTTATTGATTTTGTCTATGTAATACCTGGTTTTGATAGGCCTGTAAAGAAAAAAATCTAGACAAATTTGCTGTATATAACAATATTCTTTACACAGCACATTTTTGCTAAGGGAATATGCATGATTGATGATGAGGACCTACTAGAGTAGACATTTTCTAAGATGAACATCTTTATTATTTGTTAGACAGAATGAGCATTTTCATTTCACTTTAAATATTCACTGTCATATGGATTCGCCCCAAAAGCTGACTTGTCTTAAAATACTTCTTATTTGATAAAAGAAACTCTCTGGATTCTGAACATCGATAAAGGAAATACTCCGCATGCTGTGGACAGCTCATGCGTCCTGCAAGCATCTGTATGGATTTGTTACAACTAAATTGAATAACTGGAGAAAACACCTGGGGTTTTCATCCTGGCATGATTGATTTTACCCTTGATGTAACCTGATGTAACATCTCTCAAACGTTTTTTAAAAATCTGCAGGGATTGCACGCTGTTTTGTGCACTGCTGCCTCAGTTACTCCATGTTCTTCAGAGCAGCAATTATAAAATAGAAGAAAATAGGAAAAACCTTGGGCACTCTCAAGTGCCTGAGGTTTTCATGGTGAGAGGACCCTCTGCACACAAATTGAATGCCTCCTACATGCAGGAAGAATGGGCTTCAGCTACATCCATAATTCCTTCTTTGTTTTCAAGAATTCCCCTTCTGTCTTCTTTCTCTGGGAAATGAAGGCCCCCACAGAACGAGAATGAGTGGGCAGTTAAGGACAGAGCGGTGCCGGAGACAGGCACGCTGTCCCTCCAGAAATTTTACAACAGACAAGGTGACATGTCTCAGATCTGGGGACGACTTCTGCAAAGTCCTCTCTGAAGTATGGCAAGGAGCCCCCCTGCAATTGTTCATCATCTGGTAAAACTGCAGTCACCGGGTAGCACTGAGAGAGTAAGCCCCACCACGTGCATGACCTTAGCCTTGGGAGACTTCAAAAAACAGAATTACTTCTATTGTGCAGTCAGCTCGGTGAAGAAAGAAGTCTGAGTAAAGCACGCAGACAACGGCTCGATGTGTTATTCCCCAACTCATAGGACGCACATGAGTACAGCTGAGTAAGCAAGTCAGACAACATGAATTATCTGACAAAGTTTAACCTGTTCTTTTCACAGCTTACCTACAATCAGAGTTTGATTTCCAGAAACAGACCATCAGTATTAACACTCTTAAAAAATACTGATTCATGACAAGGAATTTGTATCTGCTAGTCAAAGTGAGATGTTCTGTTGTGGTCAGTAACACAGCCGTGGTTTCTGTTCTCCTGGCAGACAGCTGCACAAGCAATGTCTTTAACAAATGCTTGATTATGTGAGCTTCACCTTTATTTTCACAAATGTGACTCTGAAATTTGCTTTCTGCAGACATCTGTGCCGTTAAAAAATTGATGTGTGATTATGAGCAAAAAGTGACCATTAGAGGGGGTGTAAACGCAGAGCCTGATATGAAATCACTTAATTATTTGAGCAAACATTCCTGAAAATACTGTGATATTTTCCCAGTTCTACTTGTGCAGAAAGAATTAGTTTCAATGATTTGCAGACTATCTTGTACAGAAATCCTTTTTCATTGCTTAAAAATGTGAAACTTCCTCAGGAAGAAATTAAATAGGTATTTCAGTGTTTATAGATGTAATATTCTTGTCATTCACATTGAATGAAAATTGCTGGAAACATTTTTCTCAAAGTTTTTTAAAATAAAAAATAGATTATTCTGATAGTGGCATGGTATCTGAAGTGCAACAATAAACTCTGATAAGAAAATGTAGCGCTGTGTGGAAGTGATTTTTATGTTCACAAAAGTCCTTTCCCAGGTTTGTTAGCAGCTATTGCAGCTTGACACTGAGCTACAACGCAGTCCAGGAGCCTGGGAGCAGCATGAAATGTTTTCAGAAATGAAAAATATTGCTTATTCTCTCTGTGAGTGAATATTACTGCGTTGTGCAGCTGCTCATTTTACTGCTTTTGCTTCCTGCTTACTTTTTTACTTCTTGTGCCAGAAATTGCTAATGTGCTATAGAAACATTTCCAGAGCTTGCTATTTTTAAGATAACAAGCAGACTTTATTCAAATTATTTGCCTCGGGGATTCAACAGTTGTGCCAATGCATCAGCCTACACAGACATGAGAAAACTTTTCTTAGGAGAAACCTCTAAAGCATGAGTGTCCAAAGGAAAGTTCACTGTTACCAACAAATTTAGAGCAGAAAAGTGTACTATCTATCGGGCAAAAGCTGCTTAATATCTTCATTAGAGGGGTAGAAACCAGGAAACCTATGTCAACAAAATGTTCCATTCGTGACAATTACACAACCTGTAATTTATAAGTCTAAGCTTCTTTTATGATACCCATCTCTATAATTTCTAAGAATAACAAAAGTGGAGCAGTAAAGTAATAACAGAAAGGTACTAAGCAACAGGAAAAGATCCTTGCTACAAGTAACACCTTCCTGGCCTCTGTCTCCAATTTATCTGCTTTCATTTAATGTTTCTTTTCAGTTCTTCCAATCCCAAAATTCTTAGAGCTCAAAGGCACAAGACACTTTTTTGTTTCTGTGGACCACATGGGTGAAGAAAGCACAACGGTCAGCATCAAAGGCCAAGTCACAGGAACAGGAAAGTAATTAACAGCCGTAACCAAGGGCTAGGGAAACCTGCACAGAGGAGGAATTTAGACAAACTGAGGGTGATGGATTTGAAAAGCATATAGTGAGCTCGAGTCTGCACCACTCTGTTTTCTGCCAAGTTACTTCTCTTTCTTTTTTTAATGCAGTATTTCTCTTCCAAAAGGTATGGCACAGAAGTGGCCTAGTTCAACCACAACGCAGGGGCAAAAAAAAAAAAGAGAAAAATATTTTTTGCCTAACTATACAAACACAGTGCATACATCTTAGCTACAGAACACAGTCTGGAAGGAAAACGTTATGAGCTAAAGGCAGGAGCCAGATCTTTTATGTACGTGACAGAGTGGAAATAAAATTCCTGAACACAGATGGTACAAGGTCAGAACAGCTGAGGCTTAACTTACGGCACAGGTAAGACTGGCATTGCCTCTGCCCTTCTGTACAATCCTAGCAGCAGTTTCGTTGTTCTACAGTACTGCCTGATAGTCATATATTTGAAGCAGTAGTACCACATCATCATTGTCTGAAAGTGATGAAAAACACCTAACATAACAGATATGCCTTCAATAATTTCCTGTCTTTTCCTTGGGGAAAAAAAAAAAAAGGGTAAGAAATGTGGATACTAAAATATAACCCAAAAAGCAGCTTCCTGCGCTACACTAGCCATCACTTCCACCCTCTTCTTCAAAATCCCCCTAACAATTCAAATGCAAAGTCATCTCGCTGTAGCCGATTGAGCCAGCCCACAAATGGTGGTGGTTTAGCGTGCAAGGCCCATCGCAGGATCGGACCGAGCGCACACGCGGGCACACGCGTCTGCGTCGCCATCTCCACAGAGAAAGCGACACCAAGAGCTGCTTTGGCGTGGGGGGGGCAACCGCAGCCTCTTTTCCGTGGATCCCCGAATCTGTATTTTCCTGGGGACGCTACTGAGCAGCTCCAGAAAGGACCAAAAAAAAAGTGAAATTAAAAGGTTTTAATCCTATTTGCCGCCGCCTAGCCCCGCCCCCCAAGGCCCGCCCAGGGGCCGGCGGCGGCCGCTTCCCGGCGGTGCGCGCGCGAGCGCGGCGGCCTTGCGGCGCGAGCTCTGCGGGCCGTTGGCGGGCGCGCGGGGCGGCCGTTGGCGGGGCGGCCGTTGGCGGCGAAGGTGGAGGCGAAGGTGGAGGCGAAGGTGGAGGCGTTGGCCCTGAGGCACCGCGGCGCGTTCTTCTCCGCAGGCGCAGTTGGGTCCGAGCGGAGCCGCCGCGGGAAGAGGAGAGGAGAGGAGCGGAGCGGAGCGGAGGCAGCAGGTAGGTCCCGTGGCGAGGTGGGGTCCCGTGGCGAGGTGAGGTGGCGGGTGGGAGCCCTCAGGTTGGCGGCGGCGGCGGGGCCGGGGTGAGGGAAGGAAAATGGCGGCCGCCACGTGGCGAGTTGGGGGAGAGGTGATCCATGACTCCATGGGAGCTGCCTCCCGTGGCTGTCTCCCTTCCTAGGCATGGAAGAGCAGTTCCTTGCTAATTGGCAAAACTTTTACCCCTCCTGTGGGTATTAGTCGTTGACTGTGGCAAGTAACAGGCCGAGTCGGCCGAGGTGCACGGCGCCCTGGGGTTGGCCGTCTCCCCTCTTAGGTATTTTCTGTCTTCTGTAATTTTTTTTTCGCAGTAAGCGGTTAGAGCCCAATTTTGAAATATATTATGTTTTTTCCCTTCTTCTTTCTTCTTAGGAGCACAGAAGCTAAAAGTACGGAGATGCGTGTGATGCCGTTGAAGATCCTCCCCCCAGAAAGTATTTGACTGGGTATGTGTTATATAATAAGCTCTTAGAAGTGGGAGTTTGGGGAGGAATAATACCGGTTGGGTAATTTTATGTTTAGCTGCCGAGACGTGTTAAGGTATACGCTTGGTTTAGATTTAAGGCATGCTTCGTGTTTTACTTACAGAAAAATATAACCAAGTGCATAAGTCAGTGTGACGAGGAACAGCTGGGCTTGGGTGTAGATGTGTTAGATATACTAGAAATACTGGATTATGGTAAAACGGATGTTGCTAGTGCTTTTGCCTGTGTAACTGGAGGCATCTGAATCCACCGATTTCTCAGGGATGTCTGCAAGAGGAATGCTTTTTTAATAAGCGTGCTTGTGATTTAATGAAGTGAGTACTAAGAGTAACTGCAACTGCAGGAGCAGAGGGAGATGTCGAGTTGAGACTCATAGCTTTGTTTCAGGGTAATTTACAGCTCCTAGGAGGGCATTGTACTGTTTAGTGATGTTTGCTGTCTTGTATGTGTTTCTGGTAGCGATATTAAACTGCCTCAAACTTGTTTTTACAGGGGAAAAACTCTTGAATTGTGATGACAGAAGATGGGGTTAGATTCCACATGTGAATCCTAGGAGTAGCTGTGACTAGAACTTATAATTTTTTTCTTAGAGTAAGGGTGGAAGCTTCTGGAATTTGTGCTTTTTTTTGAACAGTGATACTTCTGATTATCAAGCAGAGCTAGCAAAAGTTAATTTTAGGCTAGCTCTTAATCTCTCTTTAGACTGAACAGCTTTTTTTAAATTAAGTTCAGACTTGGAGCCTAAATGAGATGTTCTGCGGTCCATTTCTCATCTTTGCAAAGAGGGGCTAGAATGTAGCTTTCTGTGCCTGAAATGAGCTTTAACTGCTTCTACACAAATAGAAACACAGTTAAGATGACTAGCTCATTCTGTGCGGCTCTTGGGGATTTTCTGCTGCTCCTATCTTTGGGCTGTCACCAAGTCTTAAGCAATTATAATAATGATCTAGGTAGTTCGTGTGGCTGGCCATACTGCAGTATTGCTAAATCTGATGCCACGTGCACCTTCAGTGGTGGGTCTTCTGCTCAAGTGTGTTCGAGGTTGTTCCAAGGAGTATGTGTGCTACGCTAAGCTGCAGGTAAGTTTGTGCAATCTAGAAAATGAATGTGGCATCTGCAATCATTATTTTAGTATGTATGCCAATGTAAAGCATTCAAATGTATCAATAAATCAATAAAGAGACATTGACTTTCACTGCAGGTGTCGCTTCTTCCTTTATGGGGCTACTGCTAACCGAGACTAGACCTGTGTATGTTCTTTGTAATTACTGATACATGCCAGATCTGCCTGTGTGGGGGTACGGTGTTTGGCAGCTGGGCCTTACATTTCTGACTCTGTGGTTTGAAGGCGAAGCAGTGACTGTGGCCAATACGTTGTCTGGGAGCTGTTCCAGAAGTCATGTCATTGTAATCAGAGGTTACTGCCCCAGGGGAGAAATGGTGGCTTTGGATGTTGCTGTTTCAGTTGCTGAGGGGTCTTTTATTTAATACATACTCAAGAAAATAGATGGAGCTCCAGTAAATGGTGAATCATTGCAGAATCAGACAAGAGGCATGTTTTACCTACAAGTAAATTTACTGTCTTAGCTGATCTCAACCATGCTGGCGCAATCGCTTGAGGAATATCTTCCAGTGTATAAGAATTTTTTTTTGCCAGTTATTGCAAACTGAAAAGTTAAGAGGGAAGAAAGAGTCCTTTTGAAAGGACTGGGAAACAAAATCTGAAGCTAGAACTGAGATCAGTAGGCGGTGCAATTACCGCTGAGTCCTTGGCAGTTGAAGAGGGGATTCCCCTTTGCAGTGGATGAAGATGGAATTGTGGGTTTTAATTACAGCATGGATTAGATCTGAGGAACTTACTTCCGATGATGTTAGTCACACTTCAGAATCGTCTGGTAAAGAGACTGGAGAACTGTAATGGGAAACCTTTTTTTTTTTTTTTTTTTTTAAAGCCTGTACTTTTTCTGCCATTGCCAAAGTATAGCTGGGTGTCTGTTTTGTGTGGAGCTGTAATAACTGGTACTACACCTGTTTAATTGGTGGTGTGTGATTACTCTTCCTTTCAAACAGCTCTGCATACAATGCTATCATATGACATGTTTACTGCTTACATGTTTACAGCCAAGTTTGTCGCTGCCAAGCCTGGTAGTCAACAATCCTGAGCATGTACTGTGAATTTCCTATTTTTTTCCCAGAAGAGTGGATTTCTAGTAACCTTGGTGCTTTTAGGGGAAAAAAAAAAAGATTAATACAGCTACAAGTTTAAACTTCCTGGTGTTGGCTTTTAGCTACTCCGACGTTGCTCTGATGTGGTCATTTGTTGAGTTATCCCAATTCCCTTAAATTTTAACCTTTGCTTTCATGAGTCACAGCTGCCTTTTTAATCTATTTTAACAATGTCAGTGGGTTGGTGGTGTTTTTTGGTTTGGTTTTGTTTTGTTTATCTTTAACAAGTTGCCCTTTGAAAACTGACTGTCCTGTCTCTGCCTCCTATAATGGGGGATCCTTTTGTGTAAAACTAACTTAGAGGAGGAGCATGTAGCTGTCCCGCTAGTCCATTGTGTATGCCAAGTGAAGAGGTCTCTGCTATTTCCACCTGAATAAATGGGCCTGGTGGCTTCATCTGGCCTGCAGGTTAGGTTTGTGAACACTCAGTTTTGAGCTCGTCATGAAATATTTAGAGCTTGCAAAGATAGAACAGTGGGTTTGAATCAAGAGAAGTTTAAACTAACTTTCAAGATTATGGTCAAATACAAAAGTATAAACTAATAATGTTTGCTGTGGGTATACCTTACTAGTGCTCAGTGAGGTTACGTAGCCTTTCCTATGGCTGGAGCTTTCCATGAGCATCCAGTCACATCCAGCAGTGGGAATTCCATTGTACAGAACAACCTTCCATCTCTGAGGAAATGACCCCAAGCTTATATGCTTTGAACTAAATGCTTTTAAGAGCACCCTTTTTCACTTAGGAAAGCTCACAAGAAGTTTATCCAGCTGATGTTCCTACAGCATCTGCTTGTATGTTATCCACAGAATTAATGTATAAAAGTTAGTCAGTGTGGCAGTTTTTATTGTATACATTTACATAATCAGGCTCATTGAACAAAAATTAGAATGGCATAACAAAGACAATTTCATTTTATGTTAGAAACTGAAAAGGCATGCTCTGCATGAAAACAGCCGTAGTGCAACATTTTAAAATTTAATAAAGCATCCTATTAAAAGAGCAAAACTAATGAACTACTCTACCAAATCTAACTGCTTAGTACATTTAGTATGCAGGCTTAATTTTTTTTTTTCCACCTAAGTATTGTATTTCTGTGGTGCAACTTCTAAAAGAAAATTATTTCCCCTGTACACAACGCATGTATTGCACTATATAGCCTACTTCACCACAAGTCTCGAAGTAACGGGTCTTGTATAGCAGAGCTTTGATGGTACAAGTAGACGCATTTTTGATGGATTTACTTCCTCTTTAGTTATAAAGGACTATGTGTAAGTGAAAACATGAATGGTTTTAAGGTTGACTAGCAGAGAATTTCATATAGATCTGACAGTAGGTGATCACAGTACTATGATTTTTGATGTGTTTTTAAATAAAATACTTCACACTATTTCAAATAGTGTGGAATTAGAGAAGACTAAAACGTATTAAAGCACCTCGTGTACTAGTTAGCACCAGTTCCAACAAGATATTTAAACTACTCATGACCCTTGAAAACTAAGTTTGAGGTTGGAGAGAAATGACAGGCCAAGACTTCAATCACATGGGCTTCTGCAATATCATTGCCTTTGTGTGCAGACTGAGTTGTCTTGGATGTTTGTTAGAACACCGGAGAGACACAGAACCTACAGAAATGAATGACTGCCAGTTTAACAACATCAATACCAGCATCCCACTTTGTTCACAAAAGGCCACACACCACTGTGTAGCCAGAGTGTTTGGGGATAGGAAACCCAGGAAAATAGTCACTGATAGTCACAGTTTGCACAACCGCTATGTGGTGACACACACCTGCCACGCTTGTCACACTGGGGTGTTTCATGGCCCACGGAGCTTCCGTTTCACCTTTTTCAGAAGCATGTTTGTTAATGTAATTGGAGTGCTCTCTTGCAGATAGAGTGGCCTTCAACAGGGATTGTAAAGGTAGCACTGAACTTTCCTGTCTCCCTCTTGACTGCAGTCAGTCACAGGATTTTCAAGACTGATACCCGTAAGTGTTGCCCTAAGGTGGTGGTTATTTCCTGTGTTCTGTGAGGTGGCCCTTTGTAAAAGGATAGTAAGTTGTCCTGTAAACCGAGAGGAACTTTTTATCAGTGCATTTTTATAATAAACAGTTAAGGTTTTCATAGTGTGGGGAACAGTATCTGTAAAAGGAATTAAATGGCATCAGGATATGTTAATGCTATAGAAGTCACAGAAAACTATGTAATTTTCACCTTTCTTGTAAGATCAGTCTGAACCAGTATTGCAACTAAGCAGGAGAGTTGTCTAAATATTATATTGTAGAAAATAGTAGTTTAAGACTTTATAGACTTTTCCAGGCAGGTTTTGGATCAACATCTCCAGTATTTGCATTGCATGTACTTATAATTTTCTCTTGTAGGACTGACAGGGGTTCCTAGTGTTGAGTAAAGCCCCCTCCAAAACCAGCAATGAGAGAACTGGGATGTTTGTCTGTTAGTCTGATACTGTACTGACAGCTAGTGGTAAACAGGAAAAGTAAATTCTATCTGAGATGCTATATGCATTGAAAACTTTGAAATTCAGAAAGAACACAAATGCTACTTATCTAGAGAAAAGAAAAGAGGTCATTTGTTTTTGATCTGGCTCTTGCAGGTGTGCAGGATGTTTGCAGGAAAACTAACTTCCAGTGTACTACCTATTTTACTTGGGAATGTTCTTTCTGCACACTAAGCTGTGAGAACATTTATCAGAATAGCTGGGGATCTAATTATTGACAACTATTTTCCTTCTAATGTTTAATACATACTCAGAATTACTGACCAGGAATCAGCCTGCTAATGAGACCATTAGCTAATGAAACATGAGTCAGAGGGCTGAGTGTAAGATCATAGGAATAATAGGAAAGCAGTCAAGAACTGATAAAGTAAACTAGACTGAAGATTAATTTTGAGATCTGTAATTAATTCTAGAGAAGCTTGGAGCATAAATAGCTTGAAGCTAGTCCAGTCTTCCTGGGGGCAGTGAATCTTGGGGTGAACTCTCCAGCTGTCCTGCTCCAGTGTTACTAAGCTGGCTATCGCTTTTCCCCTTATCTTAGATACATGGGAACTTGTTTGTGCAATATATAAACTTCCTTAACACAGAAGGATTTTGCTTGGATAGTAATCCCTTACTGGAAAGGTTGTGTGTGTACAGCTTGGATTTAATAAAAAGAAAAACAGATGAATCAGGAAAATGTGTCTGTTTCCACCCACTGTGGGCCCCGGCTGTGCGCTGTCTGCACAGTTCAAGTTGTCCTGCCTCAAACTTTGTTAATAAAGTTTGGTTTTCATTATGGACATTCATAGTTTGGTCACACTTTTTATCCAGGGTACAAAAGATGATACTTTTGTGTAGACACCTGGAGAATCTTTCACGCCGCAGCCATAGCCCCAGGAGGTCACACCATACACAACCCAGCTTTCCCCTGGACGTTCACACATCAGTGGTCCGCCGCTGTCTCCTTGACAGCTGTCAACACGTTTCTGTTCCTGGACGTTTCCAGCACAGAGCATTCTTCCTGTGAATCTTCTTTTGTAACGCTCTTCGCATACCCTCTTGGGAAGTAAGGGGATGGCAGCCTGTTGTAATGTTCTTGAATAAGCCCTTCCTGAAAAGAGGACCCAAATTATTGTCTTATGATGATGTTTGGTCCTGGAAACATAAATATCATTTAATCCAATTTTTGCTGTCAGTCCTTCACACTCTGTCATTAAATAAAATGACTGAAAACAAGACTAAATACTAAAAATGTACTGTGCGTTAAATATAATACTGAAATACTATGTAGATGTTGTAAATATGAAATATAGATGCCTTAGAAGAAAATAGGATGTAACTTTACTCGTTGTGTCACTGGATCTTTCCAAGGCTAGGATTTATTTTGTTCCAAACACACTTTGTGTCTTCTATAAGAAGGTATGCCTTAATACTTAAATGGGGAAGCTAATTTCGGGAGTCTTGAGCAGTGGAGACTAAAGCTGTAGAAGCACTTTGTTTCTGGGTCACCAGTTCAAGTCTAGTCTAGCTCAGCCTGTCAGATGCTGCATCCTCTGTCGGCCCCAAGCAGAGCATCCAGCCAACCATCACACCATCACACTTACGCCCTGGAAGTACACGGAAGCTTGCTTGTCGCCTCCACTGAGGAGCTAATGTTACTGAGCCCACGAGTGCTCTGGTAGAGATTGGCAGTGTCGTTTGAATCCCGTACGATCCCGGTAACCTCTGTGTGCCAGCGTGCTAGTGAGACTCCTGACCAAAAGGAAGCTTCATTTCATGGGGGTGAGCAGAACCTGTCCTTCCGTTTTCTTTATCTGTAGTGAATCCTGCACTGTATAAGCAGTGCTCTGCTTATGAGATGTCAGCATTTAAATCATTTGGCTTTTTTCTATAGCTTGCACCTCTTTTTCAGTTGGAAATATGGGAAATTGAAGTCACTGCTGGGGTTTTTTTAAAGTAAAATTGTAATACTTGTAATTATGATTCATATGGTAAGTGTGAAATTTCAACAAGTACTGCAATGATGTACTTTCTTAGCATAATTAAAACCAATTATTGCAGTGATTAATGTTTCCTTAAAGAGATGTCCTAAGTTAATAATATTGCAGAACTTTCGGTGAATTGTGTAAAAAGCTAGACAGAGCTTAGCAATTGTTTTTAGCAAACAAACCCACCCTGCAGGTCTCTCTCCTTTGTTGTAGTACAGTGACCCAGACATCTGTGCACACAGATTAATGCAATAAGAGGAAGAACTGATATTTGGCCTTGCCGCCTTGTCTGCTTGCCAGTTTGAATGAGTCAGTGGAACAAAGGCTCAAGTGTGGTTGCTGTCTTGCACTGTATTCAGCACCATAAAAACATGAAAGTAAAACATGATTAGTAATTTGTAAAACATTTAAAGGACAAAGACCTTTGAAGAGGAAGAATCTTGTATTGACCTAAAAAGTGACTAAATAGTTTGTTCCAGAAGCCTGGATTGCAGATTGCGTTGTGGCTCTTGTAAATTTTGGCAGGATGTTCTCTTATTTAAATCTAAGTGCTGGTTGAAAATGTCAGTGGTAACAAGGGAGACAAAAAATGGTATTTGGAATTCTAGCATATGTGTATTTTCCATATATTTTTCTATTGAAGTAGTGTTAATTTAAATAACCTTTCTAAAATATTCATTGCACTTACCTTAAAAACCTCAAATGTGTTAAGGCCTTTAGTTACGTTCTGAGGCAGGGGGTGATAAGCTGTTGCAAAGGGTGTGCCTGGCAACAAATAAGCTTTTCATTCATGCTTGTCAGTCTTAATGAGACCATTTTACTGACTGGTTCTGTGGTTTAGTGACATGGTTAATCACACTTTTCAAACACAAACTAAATACAGTAAACAAAATGTTATAATTCCTGCTTAAAGATCAGGAGAGAAAATATTCCTCTATTTAAAAAGAGTATAATTCTTCCATTTTGAGCATTTTATTATTTTAAGTATTTAGAGATATTTTTTGGTTGTTTTTTTTTTTTTTTTTTTTCCAATAAGCAACCTCTGGAAACGAGATCAGTGGATGAAATCATTAAAACATATTTACCTGTGTCGCCCCATCCAGTGATATAGCAGTTGGGAGCAGTTTTCTGTGGTCTCTCTCTCCTTAATGGCAAACAAGCAGGTAAGACGTGGGTACTGAATCTGGCACACTGTTCCTCTGGCCCCTGTAGCCTCACTAATGCAATGTCATAGTCGCTGCTGTCCGGCCTGTACTCTTTATGCATCACAATCTGCTGGACTCCAATTTCTTCCTCGTACTCTTCTGGTACCAGTGTGTGGTAGTCTCCAACCCGCACAGCATAGTTCCGAGTGTTGTTGCCATACCTAAGATTGAGATGAAAACAAATAGGGCTGGCTCATACACTGTCAGGTGCTAAGCATGCAAACAGATTTGATCAGGGTCTTTATTGCTCACATAAATAACAACACCAAAAGGGTTTTTTTAAGGAACAAAACTATTTTCACAGGCAAGGTTTCTTATGGCTGTCTGCCATGACTCCCACTTATTTCAAAGGTGCAAGCAAGGTGTGTATTATAAATGTATTTAGTAAGGGTAACACAAACTGCCAGTAATTATAACGAATACCTGAGTACGAACATCATTGTGATGCTCCAAATAATTACTGAAATGAGAACAGTGTTCAAGCTTGCTTTGTAGGTTGGTTGAGAAATTCTAGAGACTTAGATAACTGGATAAAAACCTGTTATGTTAATTGAAGTTATGATAAGGAAAACAAAGCGTATGTGCATCACAAGCACCTACTGCGATGTGACAGAAGGCTTGTCAATCTTAAGACTTGTTTTGCTGCTAATATGACCTCAATTTCTTTCACATCATAGACTAAACGCTAAATACCTTAGAGATGATTACTGTGGCGGAAATAACAATTTTCTGCACATGCCTTTGAAGAGTTTTGGATTACAGGGGACACAATCCTTCTCAGGAAAATGTAAACAAAGGAGTAGTGTTGGGTACATTTATTTATTTTAAAATCCGGCTAAGCTAACTCAAATATTTTTCCTTTGACTTCTCCCTCTCCCTCATAGCCTTCAACAGGAAATTTGTAATACGTGTGCAGAAAATACCCTACAGTGTTCCGTCACCTTCTAACCTACACTTGTTCTTTTCATACCCTCCAGCAGTGTGCTGATCTCCATAGGTTTCTAAGGCTTGCCTGGGAGCAGCAGGCAAAGCAGGAACACTACAGTTTCTTCTGAACAATATATAGCTGCACCACTGAATATTTATCCTAATTGCGAGTTGCATTCCTGGTTGCCTGCAAAGCTTGCTTTGTCAAATTCTGCCCATCTCCTTCAGGTCTTCTACGAGCAAAATTTCACTGTGTGAAAGACTCTCACGATACTTTATTTTCCTTGTGGTTGGAAATCAAAATTCTGTAGCAGCCGGCAGTGAAGAGATGCAACTGATGCAGACTTTTGAAGTTTACAGAGGTGTTTAAAAAAGTATTCGTACTGATTTTAGTCTCACGGGGAGAACTGAGAAAATGTGTATTTTACCAAATACATTACTTATTTCCTCCCTAAAAAAATAGCTCAAGGCCATTTAGATTTGTGGATCAGTAGATTTATCTCAAAGATACTTAAGAAAAAATTTGTATTTGTATGTCACATTACTAATCTTAATGGTTTGACCACAAAAGTGCTAGTATTTTATGACTTACCACTGAATCAATTTTCATTAGGAATTTTCCATTAAGAAATGAGAGCATGAATAGGAAAAGAACATCAGAAAAGGCAAAAGCATGAACCCTGGCTCTCCAGGCATTCTGACTCCAGTCCCTTAAAGTTTCTAGAATGGAGGTATTTATTTGTAAGCTTTTTTAAAAAAACAAATATTTGCATCTCTGTCTTGTACTAGATCTCACATTCTAATTTCTAGATCACCTTGTTTGTTTTTTCCAGTTTTAAAAGCTCACTAAGACTTCACAGTTGATTCTTTTCCTGATAAAATAAATGGCAAAATTCCACAGAAGTAGGGTTGGCACCTGATAGATTGCTTTTTTTTTTTTGTTGCCTTTAAGGAGAGTCTTCAGAGTAAAGAAGGCTGTTAGGTCTTAATTAGTTTCTGGAGTTCTTGATATCCATCTGTATTTGGCCACCTGAAGTATGACATCAGTGAAATCCTACATTCTGCATCCCTGTAGATTGTCTGTTAAATCCTTGCTGTCTGCTGCCTGCCAAGAATTTCTGCTCTGACACTGATGAATCCCCTCCTGGGTCACTGTTGCCACACATCTTACATTAGAAAAGGCTAATCTTACCATGCTTTGCCAAGACACTTTGTAAACTTCTCCGCTTATTGTTACTCTGAGCTATGATGTGGGAGCCAGTAAAAGTATAACCGGCCGCTGGCTAGAGAACAGCAGTGCTGTGATCTGATCTGTGACCTTGGGGGAGTTTCTTCTGTGTTTTTCCTTCTGCCATCCGTTTGGCATTCCTTAATACAGCAAGGAGTAAGGAGCATCCTCAGTACGTTAAAATACTGTATAGTACAGGCATTACTTAACACAGTTTTCTTCTAGTATTTTTTTCTATGAAAGTGACTTTTTAATGAATAAGTTGTGCAACTTTACAATAAAATGCTTGGTACATTTCAGTACCAGTTTGTACTGAATAGGTTTTATGTATTTGCTCGCTATTGCTTCTGGGAATTTTTAGAAACTATAATTCAGAGTTTAATTTGACATGTTTACATATAGGCAGACTTGAAAGCAAATTTTCCTGGCCCGTCTGCAAAAATTTCCAGTAATGCTTTGACAAAATCATAGCATTCAAAGTTAGAAACATATTTTTATATAAATATACAAATTAGAGGGGAAAGTATTTTTAATTCCTCTACTTAAGAAAAAATATTAGTAGGGAAATTAATCTGATTCCTTAGTTTAATCCTGCGTTCTGCAGAAAGTTGCCTCTGCAGTTCAGTATTTATATACATTAAACGGTGAGTTGTCTCTTCATGTGGAGGCTATATAACCTCATAGGTAGTGTATTTCCTAGAACTACAGCTTACAGATTTCTGAGTTGGCTGCAGCAAGAGAAACTACCAAATCAAGGGCGAGTGTATTGCATGGGCAACCCATAACATTGATTGATTGACAGAAAGCATGCTACTGTGCTATATAAGGCAGTTTGAAAACACTATGAAAGCCAAACTGACAGATCCTGGTAGCTCACTTTATTGTATACGCTGATCAATGCATTGGTCCTCTGTGAAACTCTTGGAACAGAAGAATAAAACATCCAGCTGTAGAATGTTTTGCACACTTGACAGCACAATTGCTGCGTCCTCTCCAAAGTGGATGAGGTCAGGGTAGAAGCAGGTAGCTGAATGGTCAGGGTGCAGAGTATCGAACTGTCTTTCACTTTTACAAAATCTATTTACCGAACAGATGTAATGCTCAGAACGTAAAGAGTGCAGTACCACTGGGATGGGTTATGCAGCCAACTAAGTACTTCTCTGGTGTCACTTCTTGCTGGGCAAGATTACAAACAATCTTGGCTGATGCATAAGCCAACTTTGTAAGATCTATTTTCCTCAGAGTATTTTAGAAAAGGAAGCTGAAACTGAAAGTACTTACGATTGCAGTAAAATGGCCTTGCGTTATTTTCATTTGAATTACTCTAACTTATATGCAAAACCCTCACTAAAATAAATGGAAGAGTTGGTTTTGTTACTGACATATCTGATGTATTTTTCCGCTCAAATTTCATAACTGCATGATGACATTCCACTTAAGAATCTAAATTATACAGCAACTGAGCCCAATAAGTTAAGTAAATTTATGCTGTTTCCTTTGCCAGTTAATCAATATTAAATAATTTAATAATTTTTGCTACGGTCGTTGTTTATAACTGTTGATCTCATTGCCTTTAAAAGCTATCATAAATAGCATTCTGTACCCTAGAATTTATTGCTAGATATGATCTTTGAATGTTTGAAGGTAATATTTTAGCAATTTTTGGTATATGTCTGAGAGTCATATTGGAATACAAATGTACAAGGTCATTAGCATTAAATATATATTTGCCTGAC
Organism: Tetrax tetrax; assembly: GCA_009806455.1. Classification (NCBI taxonomy): domain Eukaryota; kingdom Metazoa; phylum Chordata; class Aves; order Otidiformes; family Otididae; genus Tetrax; species Tetrax tetrax. The sequence goes on from WHYT01017925.1 coordinate 294,078, forward strand.
ATAATCTACCAAAAACATTTCCAAAAGGTCACCAAAAATACTCCCTCATAATTTACAGATACACATTTGGCTCTGTGCAGCAAATCACCTATTAGTGCTATGCTGATTGTTTCTGGATTATGAAAGCTTTTTTACCTTCAATAAATATTTGCCCACCGAAGTTAACCACTGTGTACACTGACACATAGATTTTGTGTATATAAACAAACGCAATCACAGTACTTTGCAGATGTGTATTTTCAGTGAGCCAATGGAAATCTGGCTCTCAAATAGAGAAAGGTAATTTTATATGGTATAAATCTTTCTTATTTATTTTTTTTTAAATGAGAAATGAACACACTTCCTTCCTAAACTGATTTAATAATCAAAGGAACTTGATTTTTAATTGTTTGTCGATTTGTAAGCCTAAGCATGAAGTGGTTTGTGACTAGTGATAACGAGTGCTCTCCTGTCAGCCATGTATCAGATAGTATAGTAGAAAACTTGCTGCTTCTGTTTAATGTTACATCCTTGATTTTGACAAAAGGAACAGTGTTCCTTTTCATAGGTTTCCGCTGGTTTTCTGTGTTATGGTGATGGTCATTTATAGCAGAATAATGGAGAAAGGAGGTCCAGGAAAGCTCATCTTAATTAAAAGTACTTATTTTAAACATTTAATAGAATGAGAAGTGCTGCTTCTCATGCAAATGTATGAAACTTTAATAGCTACAAGGCTTCTAGTGAGATGCTTAATGAGCAGTCTCTGCACAGATTTGCCATATTTCTGTGCACACTCAGACACATAAGGCTGCCTTAAACTGTTTTTTTAATCTGTGGACAGTTATCTTCCCCTGTAGTAGTTGATCTTTGCCAAATGTGTAAATACTGTAATAGAGCCTCAGTACATAAAAAAAAAAAAAAGCACAGTAGTCTAGCTCAGGGGTGTCTGGTCTTCCTCACCTAAAAGTCAGCAGAAATGGCAGAGAGCCACCACACGCACATCCCGTTTGAAGGGTGGAGGCAGAGGAGCCTGGGAGTGCTTCATGTGTGGGAAGTGATGTTGCTTTCAGGGTATTACCCCGCTGTCGGATGGCTGTAGTGCAGCCTGCCAGTGTTGACCTTAGCATCTCCTGGCTGGTTTATTGCTCAGCCAACTGGAGGGTATCATCCTGCTGCCAGTCAAGTAATGTACTGACATTGAAGGCACACCTGAATTTATCTCACCATTCATGTTGAATTTAAGAAAACTGAATTCTGATTCTGGTTATCTACTTAGGTTTCTAGTGTCTTACTGAGTATTTGGTTCCACTGTGCCTCAGAGTCCCTGGTTCTAAAAATCACCAGCACCATGTTGAAGTACAATGGGCATTCAGGAATGCCTAAAGCAGTACTTACATAATGGTTATATTATTAGAACAGGACAGTGTTCAAGGAACACCATATTTCCTGAAATGACATCATGGTCATTATAATTTCCTTTCTTTCTATGCCTCATGTTACTATCCAAAGTTAATATTTTGTTGTGTATAGACCTGCAAATTCCCTACAGCTGTCAAAACCATTCAGGACAAAACTCACTAATAAGATGGGTGGGTTATAAAAGGAAAAACAGCTTCAAACAATTTTTGATCCTAAATTATGTGTCCAAGAAATTATAGAAACCAGTAATGCTGCTCTTCTACTGGTGAACAATTCCAATCATCATGCATAAAATTGTATTTAATTTTTAATCCATAATACAGATGAGCCCACTTTTGTTACTTAAGCAGTGTTCCAATTTCCAGGATATGAGAAATGGTATACTGGCCTTTCTCTTGTCTGTCTGTGGAAAATATGTGAAGAAGGCGCTTGATCTATAGATAGCTCTTGGAAACATAGCCCCTTAAAATCTGAGATCATTAGGAAGTTCAGCCCAGTCTATCCAGTGTCAACTTAGAGCTAAAGGTGCCTTCTCTCTTTTACAGTCAACAGTAGGGTATCCACAGACTGCCAGAGTTGCATGCTTAGATCTAGATGGCACAGTTTTAAATGCAACATCTGGGGCAAAACAGTACTTTGGTCCCTGAGGCCACACATAACGGGTTTAGGATAGCCTGTAACAGACCCTCAAGTGCCTGCACAGCTCTGGAAGTATCACAGTGTACAGTGCTCCAGCCAGTTACTACAGTAGCTTCATTAGCAGTGCTTCCTGATGTCAAAAGTACTGGAGAGGAGATATAAAAACTGAACGGGAGAACTATCAGTAACAGAGTAGCTGTTTCTGAAAAAATAGGAAAAGACATTTAGAAAAGCTAGATATCAGCTTAATACTAAGAATTACAGAAGTTAGAGCAAATAGATTAAATGTTGTTTACAAGGTAGTGTAAATTGCAAACCAGTTGCTAAATGTATGGAAAACATCTGAACTTGTCATAGTTTTATTAGATGCCAGTGTCAGAGAATTATACCAGTATAACCGCTTAGACAATTATTTCTTTGTTAAAGGGGGTGGGACCTTTGTTTAGATGGCTACGAAAGACAATTCTTTATGAACTGTAATAGGGTAAGTCAGTTGCTCCAGCCTGTTTATGAAGAATAAGCAAAACAGCTTGATCTCACTAGCATCCAGTGTCCAAATTTGCTTTCCTATTAGACTCGTCAAAATATGTACTAGTGCTTTACCCTAATATGGATATACACATAAATCCTGTGAATGATGACACCTATAATAATTTCAATCTATTAGGGGGTTTCGTTTGTTTTTATTTTGGCAGAAAAGAGGCTAGTTGGTTGGTTGGGTTTTTTTTAAAAACCAAAGAACAAGTCTTTGGAACAGTTTTCAGTGGACTTCAACTGGAATGTTTTTGCCTGTACCCAGAACAACAAAATAGTTTGAAAACACTCTTCACTGTTGAAGGGAGACCTACCTTTTGAAACAGTGTGCAGCAGTGAGGACCCAGCAGCTGCTGATGAGAGTAGCACCACACAGGAGTCTTCCATCACCGTGAGAAGATTTCAACCGGAGTGCAACCTGCCATGGCCAGCCGCCCCTACAGAGGACATAAGACATTGTGTTCAAGGAACAACAATGGAAAATTAAGGTGACTTGTCAATTACCTTGAATGTAAATGCTATTTGGTTTCTTTGACATAGCTTACAAACTGTGTTATTTATTGAGTAGCAGTTGAGAATACCTTTGTATTCCTGCAGCATTCAGAATTCCATTTAACAATGGTCAGGATTGTTTGGGCAGCCAGCGCTCTGAGCACTTCCTCCCACTGTCAATTATTTTAATTTTCCCTTCTCAGATTGCATTCATTGTGCCAAAAATGTATTCTGTGGGTTCCTCGCCAAATACCGTCCAAGTCAACAAACCAGAAATTTCCTGTCAACTGGAGAGGCGAAAGAAGGGAATTTCTTGAAAAGCTTAACCCAGTGTCCTTTCCTGTCTGCATTAATATCTTTGCTGATTCTGAGCTGTTTGAAACAGGAAGCTGGCAAACCAAGAGCTCTAAAGCAACTGTAGAAACCACAAGTAACAGATGAGCACCTTTTTCCAGCCTGTGATCATCTGTTTTGTATAGTACATCTGGGACACATATTTGCAGGCCTGTCAAGACAGGATGGATTATTTTTCACCAGTTTAATAGATTAGCAAAATATGGAATCAGAGAGAAGGGAGGGGGAGAGAGATGCACCTGTAAGCAACAGCAATATCCAAGAATAAGCAGCAGGTAGGTTTACGTGTTTTCTGATTACTATCAACTTGAATAAGTGTGCTGGAGTACCAGAGCTGCCCAGGATCATCTAGTCCAGCATCCTGTCTCAGAGTGCCAGTGCCAAATATTTTAAAGTAAGGTGAAGGAATTTAGTTCCCATAAAACAATTTAGTCATTTTTTAGTTTTGGAAGATGGGATTTAATATGTCTTTCCAAAATGGGGTAATTCGGACAGCTTTGGATTTCCTGCTATGCATATAAGTATTTAGTTCCTTTTCAGACTTTGTTAGGTTCTTTGTCTTAAGGACTTCTTGTGACAAGTCCTTTTCTGACACTGTACATATGTTCCTCCTCTTGATTTTGAAGCATTTCTAAGTGCACCACTGGATTTCTCTCACCTTTTTTTCTTCATCTAACGTCCCTGTGCTTACTTACTATGAAAACAAGTTTCTTGCTGTCACTCAATAGCGTGATCCATTATTTGCCACCGTTTCATTTCATCCAGTGTCCTTTATACCTATATTCTAAGACAATAATTCTTTTTCTGTACAATGCTCATTTGTCTCTTTACTAAGGTAAGTAATCCTACTTTGTCTGACTGCATTTAAATGTTTTTCTGGGCTCCCTCATGTTACTGCTCTTTGAGGCTCCTCCACTTAGGCAGTGTCTTTTTGGAAATGAATTGATTGATGTTGTGCATGTACTTTGAAACAGGTTGAACAATGACATATAGTGATACTATAAGTGTATTTTTTACAATCCCTTTTGTAAGATTCTTTGCTTTGAGTATATTTCTGCTTTTACCTCATGACAAGCCAAAAGAAAAACAAACAACAAACTTAGAATAAAATCATAAATCAGGTGAACTGCTTATGGCAAATAACATCTCTTAGAAGCTTTATTTTCAAAATTACCTGTCTTTACCAAATATTTACCGTAAAGAATTTTTCCCACCAATTATTCGCTTTTGTCGACGATGTAGTAACCTCAATCCACAAACAGAAGCAAGAGAATCTAAACCAGAAAGGGAAATGTAGACAGCATTAAACTCAAAATGAAATGTAGCCAATCTTCCATGAGAGTTAATTAAAAAAAAAAATCACAAAGGCTGAAGTTATTCTGTTTCATGGTAGTTTTTAACAACCAAATTCTCAGACATAGAAATTCTTTTTAGCTGAGATCTTTTGACTGTGATCACAGAACAATTTAGACATTTGTGAACCGCTTCTCAAGTATAGGATTTTTTATAAAATTCTTCCTTCCTTTGTGGAAGTGGAAGTAGAGCTTGGCACACCACATAGGTCTCAGTCCTCAGCTGAAGATAACCTGTACCTCGAAAAGTTGGAAGTAGCTGTCTGGGTTTTTGCATTTTCATGTCCCTTGTACAACTTATGAAACATGACTGCTGCAAACTACGGTAAACAAATACCCTGTATCATCTGAGTAGTCTTTGATTCCTTTGAGCAGCTGGCACAGCAATAAGATCACACAGCGTAAGCAGAAAGGATTTCCCACCACTTTTGTTTCTGTAATTGTTTTGATATCACTCTTTCCTCTGTGAGGTGGGATTGTGTAAGTCTGTCTCTTCCTACCGTGACAGTTCCCCATTCGAACCTGTCGGCCTGCCACTCACCTTTATTGCTGTTCCCAGGGGCCTTCTTGCTTAGGTGGTCACAGATCACCCCCGCGTCCTCGCTGTGGCGGCAGTTGTGTTTCCCAATGTCCTGCTTAATGCAGTCTGCCAAGGATCTCTCATTTCCTGTACATTTCACATTATCCACGTGGATCGGGCCTTTGCCCTCCCCAAAATAAGCCATCGTCCTTGCTCTAGCTGGACCTCTGGAAACAGAGCATATTTTATTTTATTAAGCATTTTGAGGCATTATTCTACATTTTACTCAACTGAAATATTTCAGAGCAAGTAGTGAAAGGTATTGAGCTTTTATTCCAAGTCCTGTCACTGATTCCCTTGATGACAACTGTTCTTCTCATTACCTTTATTACTCTGGGAAGTAGGAAAAAAAAAGTGTAACAAAATTGCTACGGTTCATTAATGTTTAAAAAGTGCTTTTATGTATCTAGTTAGAAGTCACTATGCAAAGTATTTTACATTGTAACAGCATTACAAATATCTATAAAGTAAGATATCTGAAAGCTGCTTTTTCATAATCTCTTTAATCCTCATATAAAACCAGCATCTGTGAATGCTAAAAATAATTTGATCTAGTCTGATTCCCTCAGAAAGATGAGCCAGTTAAATACTGTATACTTGCAGTGTAGTAGGAGCTATGGCGTACAGATCTATTAGTTGTTCATAGTTATTAACATATTTTATTACCTTGCCATTTTTAAAGTGTGCCCCACAGTTGAACCCAGTTCAGTCTCAGCACCTACCTTTTCCTGGGGGGAACCCCATACTTAGTGGTTGTGTAGCATTTTCGTACGTAGGCCTCAAGGCACTTTACAGAGAAGGGGAGTGTGATAATCCTATGCTTGTGTAAGTCTCAAACCTCAGTACTTAAATGTCAGACTTAGGACATTTTATTAAGGTTTGAAGTCCTGATCCTTATCACTTGTATGTAGTGCCACGCAGACTGCAGCATCAGTTGTGTGAATGACCTCTTCTGAAGTGATGAACTTTTTTCCCAAATGAGGGAGTGGATGAACAAACACAATAAAAAACCAACAGGAATTGTGCATGTAAGCATCTAATTTGGCAACTTTTGTGAAAGATTATTTCTTTTAATTGCTTAGGATAATGCTTCTTAATCTATAAAGAGAGGGTTTGTTGTATACGGTTTGTGTCAGAATTATGAGTGGGAGACCACCCAACCGGCTATACAGAGCGCCACAGCTGCCTCTAGGTGTGTCTGAACTGCAAGTTTATGTATCATTAGGAGCAATTTACTGATATTTTATTGTTATAAGAATATATAGAATTCTAGATAACTAAAATGTTGCACTATGTCATAGGTTTCCATTTTAAAAGATATGTTATAATTGCATCTTGTGAAGGACAGTGCTTCTATGTATACAAAAGGGTAACTGTATATACCATGAAATGCTGGAGTAGAGAGAGTTTAACAATGAAAATGTATTAGGCAAGAAAGTATTTCTTTCCCTTTACACTTGCTTTTATACCTCTTTTAATACACCTGCAGTGTTGGGGAAAATAGGTGAGAATTGTTATATGACTGAAAATTGTCACTTAAGTATGGTGGAACATAGAGCTCAGAACAAGACCACAAACAAACCAGAGACTACGTAGTTCACAGAATATGTAATCATCTGTGCTGTTCTAGATGTTAATATTGGTTTCCCTCATTTTTTCCAAAATAGACATTTCACTCCAACTTTTAAAAAATGTTTAGAAATCTGAAAACTGAAGATGAAAGAAGTGAATTAAGAACAGTTTGAGTGGCAAAGAGCACAGAACAGATACACTAAATCAAATTATCTGCTCAGTTACATCAATGCAACTGAGTGTAAAAAAATAAAATAAAAAATTGGTGTCATATAGACAGGTAGTACCATAAGTGACAAATAAAAGATAGTATTTAGTCAATAGCTTAGTAATTTGGAATATTTAAATTCTAAAAAAATATTGTATAACTATCATTAACTTACATTTCTGTTGCCAGTCAGACTGTGATATGCCTTTGAATATTAAAATTCCTTTTCCAGTTAATTAATACTCCTTTTTGAAGACATAGCCTACTACTTCTTATACAAATAGTATAAATACACTTTGCTAAAAGAATGCCAAAAGACAAGTTTTAAAAGGCATGTATTATGTTATCAGACACAAGTTGGTGATATGTGGTTGCAGAAACTTAACATTTTTAGATACAGCAAACAGATAAGTTGAGAAACAGCTTAATGAGTTTACTTACTTGTAGCCAAGCTGTCGGCAGACTACAGCTGCATCCTTATCAGACCATCCGTCATCACAAATTGTGCCCCACTGGCCGTTGATAAAAATCTCTACACGTCCTTCCTTCTTATTCTCACCATCCATCAGCCTGATGGGAGGACCTGAGAATAAATTACTGCTGTCAGCTCACAACAACAGAAGCAAGAACTAGTACTCAAGTCATTTTCATCATGTTCAGTCTATAGGATCTATTGATGTTTATGTTCAACAAGTCTAATATCAGCTGTTAAAGTAGTCATATTTTTGCTGGCTGGAAAAAGGAAGCAGTTTGTACAAATTACAAGACAAATAAGAAATAGTACTGTGTTTTGAGCTTCAGAGTTCATCTGGTTCCTCCATTTCATACAAAAATGTGACATAGCTCAGAATTTGACCACAATGGGCACAGAAAGATTCTCCCCCTCAAGGCAGAATACATGCAACATATCTTTGATACAACATCCATACAAGCTGGACACATTTTCCGTGCAGAAACTTTATGGGTGAATTTAACTATATCCCAATTCATAAATCCATTCTCAAATTGGTTGCTACTACTCCTCTTAGCCACTATCTCAGCAAAAAGTGCAGCATTTGGGTGAAATTCAGTTACTGCTTATCATCACATGCTGTTCTGTAGTGTATTTTGTGATAGCATAATGTTTTACAGCATGTTATTCTAGACTAATGTGTGATTATTTTTCTAGCAATTTAAATTGATTGCTTATTCAGACATGTTCATAATACAAAATCTCACTTATGCAGGTTAGTCCAACTTAATTAATCATGATTCGTTCAGTGCTTGGCCTGTAGTTATTTTTTGGATCACTAAGCAAAGTACACACTTGATTCTCACTTACATCAAAACTCCTTTAGCATGGTAGCAACACAAGTATCCTTAAAACAGTTACGGATTCCTCTGAGGCCTCTTTATAATGTTTAAGTGAGAATCACTTTCTAAATCTTTTGTATGTAATACTTTATAATCTTTAATACACTAATTAGTGTTTATTTTTAGAATAATTGGAAAGACTGTTCCTCATCCTTCTAACCTGCTCCTGATCTCTTCTTACCCTGTAAGGATGATAAATTACTCAATTATGCTCTTAACTAAAGCAGTATTTTAAGACATTTGCATTTGAAATTTAACTCGGATTAATTCAGGGTATGAATAACTTGTATACCAAACCTTACTCTGGATCAGAGCTAGTGAAATCTAGCTTAATTCATTAATTAAAAGAGAAAAGATTTGAGAACAAAATTAAAGTCTGTTTGCTTCAAATGTCATTTAAAGCCTATTGTTTATACTGGAGTTCGTACTGTCTGAATGGTTACATGAATTAGCTTCATCAACTTTCTGTTTAGCTACATTGTCGTGATCTTGCATACTAAATAGGTGTTGTAGCTATTGTACTGTATTCTGTCTCATTTTTAGTGTTCCTTAATGTCTGTATTTCCTCAAGTCATGTCATCTACTAATTCCTCATATTTTTCCACTGAATTCATCCTTACAGGGAGGAAACAGGTTTTTTTTCAAATGCTGGGAAGTAAATGTAACAATAGAGTCTTTGTCCACTTTCCAATCAGAAATATTGTAGGAAATGTCAGATACACTGTCTTCATTTTCTGTTGAAATGATGTGTTATTCTGGAAAAATGTGATTTAGGTGAAAACTATACTTGTATTACCCAGCTAGAGGCATGGGATATTAATGATGCCATATATGTATTTTATTGTTATTTCATCTTCTGTGTTTTAGAAAAAAAATATCTATTTATGACCACAAAATGAATATAACTTTCTAGTAACGGGAGATGTGAGAATGTTACCATATGGATGCATTTAACTGAACCAGACCTCCTTCAGCTAGGATTATATTTTATAGGAACTTGAGCAAAGCTGCACAGATGGTTTGCATCCGTAAAGACAGCAGTCATGATTAGAATTCCTGTTATTTTTGGTCTGAGAAAATTCTTTCTACCAAATACAGTTTGACATCATCCACACATAATTGAACTGTACAGCAACATAAAACATTTATTGGATTGTCAAGAGGTCAAAAGGCTATAAAGAAAAATACTATAAAGAGGTAGAGACTAGAAAAGTACATGTGGAAGTGGCAATTGTTGTGATAGCAGGTAGCAATGTCATGCAGTAAATCCATGTCTTAGTGTGCAGGACAGACCTCTAGCCTGTAATTTCCAGAGAACTTCAGGCACCCAGGCGTACAAATCCGTTAGATTTCAGTAGAAGCTATGAATCTAACTCCACTAGTCATAATTCTAATTTCAAAATCAACTAAAATATACTTGGGTAAACTAAAGAATATCAGCAACAGTTTTGTAAAAGGCTACCTACTGACAAGCTATGTAGCAGATTTTAAAAATGAAACTTTTTCGGAATTGCTGAAAAGCCTATTGTTCCCCTATAATTTTTACTGTGCCTATCTGATAGCCAGAATTCTTGTTTAATTACCTACATATGGATTTAGGAATCTTTGGCATTCATTTGTATATATTTTTCTTCTGCAATACTACTGCATAATTGGTATTTTTATCTAATTTATTTTCTTATCTGCCTTTTTATGCATTTTTCATACAAGTCTGTAGGCTTTTTTGACATTGGAACGGGGTCTTTGATCTGCATTTGTAGTATCACTCTGTCCTGGTCAGCAAGCGGGGCCCATTCACCCAGGCACAATATAAACGACAGGCAATAGTAATACAGAAATAATTTCATGCTTCTTACCCTTCTTGCTGTCTCTGAACTTCCTTCTTTCTCCATATCTCTTTTTTCGCATTTCCTGAGGCCACAGGAGGATATACTCTTGCTTTATATTCCTCAGTGCTTGCGTACGTCTCTAACTTTTGATAGCAAAAATTGCTTTAAAAAAAGCTTGACTACTTTGTCTGATCTTCAGGAGAAAAGTGAACTTTTTTCCCTTCCTATATCTTCTTTGCACACATCTGCCAAATACTAAGATTTTGAGCATCCTTAAGTATACTATACTTCGCGCGGAGCTGCACCCATGACTTTCCCGAAGAGATGTCTTACCAAGTGAGAGTTTATGGCTGTCGTTATCTGGATGGCAAATGAGTCTGACATCCTCCTGATGGTTGCAGTCATGCTTTCCCCACTCTCTCCTTGAGCACTGCAGAAGGTTTGTCTCCTTCCCCGAGCAGCTGACATCATCCAACCAGATGGGCCCAGAGCTTCCTTCCGAGTAGCTCTCAGATGCGCTTTTTCCATATCTGTGTAACACATAAGTATAGGTAACGTTTTGGTCCACAGTGAGCATGTGATACTTAAGTATTAGAAAGAAAGAAATAAAGGTTTCTCAAGTAGTAACTGTTAACCGTGACAGAACAAGTTCAGTTAGCATTAAATTCAATGAAAGCACCGTACACTGCTTTTTTTGGTAATGTTTAAGAAATTACTGTTACATCAATACAAACTTGAGAATGTTGTACCTTTGATTAAGGCCTCCCTTCAACCAAACATATGGCAATCTCACGGATTTTGAGACTTAGTGTGTTCTTAATATTACATATACATTTAAATGTAACACAGTCTGGGGAAAAATGAGACAAAATTATTTTTTTAATGTGAGCTGTTATAATCTGAAGGTAAGACAACAATCACCTACTAAGAGTGTATCTTTATAGCCACAGTCAGTAGGAAAAGTAGTGAAGAGTGAATGCATGAAACTCTTAATGGGATTTTTTTCTAAAATGTGCTTTTGAATACACAACAGTGTTCCAGGACCAGACTGTGGGTTTTTGTGAGCTAGATGCAGAAAGACTTACACCTTGGAAATGTCTGTGATTTTTAATGACTGCAAAGATTTTGAAGAATCAGACTTTTATAAGCAAAATAGAATATAACAAATCAGTTTTTCTTTATAGTCTATGCATTAATCTTAGGTAGCCAAAAAGATGATTGGAAGGAACTCGGTGAAGAAAGACTGCTGAATCACAACCTCAGTTGAAGCTTTTTCTTCTACCTAAACCGAAGCCATAAATATCTCTTCAAGACTGACGGAAGGAGGCTTTAATGGATTTTAACTCAGTAGTTTTTATGAAGCACTCAGCTAATATTAAAAAACTGGACTCTGGAATAATGTAGGGTTCAAGTAAATGTTTGTCATCATTGTCAAGTCAAAGAGTCAGATATCTAATATCAAGTAATCTTACTTAAATCCCAGCTGCCGGCAAACCACCTGTGTATTCAGCTCTGTCCACCCATCATCGCAGACTGTGCCCCACTGCCCCGTATAATAGACCTCCAGGCGTCCCTCATGACCGCCTTTCCCACTTGTTAGTCTTAATGCACCATCTGTGTCATTAACAAGTAAGGAAAAACAAAAACAAGCATGAGTTTTTCATAGGTCCAAGTATTGTTCTAAAACAAAATCAATAACATTGCAGTTACCGCATCCGATCAGAATATTCGACTACTAAATCTAGTGCTGATCATCGGGGGTCATTTAATGAGACGAAAGAAATGCCGTAATGCGCCTCGTCAGCTGTGAAGTGTTGCATCATGCAATTGCTTAAGTGCAAGAGAAACAGCACAAGATATTGATGCCCCAAACCCTTATTACATGCCAAGTCCGCAGAAGTGGGCTCTGATTACGTGATTTCCCTGTATATTCACCTTATATTTTTCTTTGTATATTGTGTGGTTTCTCATTGCTTTTATACTGAAGTGCTTACTGCCATTGATAGATGTGATATGCATTTAAGGCGTGCGCCACATAGTAAGTGGCAGTTAACGTGTTACAGAGGAACCAAGGCTTTGTGTTGAATATTGAGAATTTCTATACCTTTCCAGAGCCAGCAATTTCCAATTTCCATAGCCAACAGCTGGTTCATTTTGATACTGCCAGAACACTTTATTACTGTGGGGTTTTGTACAGCTGCAAACTTTAAAAATTCTCTTTCTAGAGCCGTGATCTCTGCGTTTGTCCCTGTATTACAGTGTGACTATTAGTAACTGAAGTACCTGTGAGAGGTGTACAGGAAACACCAGCATCTTCTTTGTGGCCGCAGTTGTGTTCTCGCCAGGAGCTCTTTGGACACTGTTCTATTGATAGTTCATTTCCTGTGCACCGCACTTCATCCAGCAGCACGGGGCCGGAGCCTTCTCCAAAGTAAGCCTGGCTCCATGCCTTGGCAACACCCCTGCCAAAACGTAACAAACACCCAGTCAAGAACAAGCAAGTCGAAGAGTCTGGGACTTAGTGGGAAGCGCTGAAATGTTGCATATCCCCCAGTAAAGGGGTATGGGAAAAATAAGAACAGTAAGAGGCTTATAAAAATTAAATCAGGATCAGGGAAAAGTTTATAAAAAGGAAGGATGTGAAAATTCATGGTAGACACTGTGTAGATGGTAGTGCTTAGTAAATAAAAGCACACGTGAGAAAGGTAAATTAAATAATCTGTGTTTTGCATTTTCATTTTGTTTAACATCAATTTGTTTTTAATATTTTCAAGCTTCGTCTTGAAAATGCACTGTTAATTTTCCGAGTGTTTCTGATGACCCGATGCCTTCTTCAAGCAGTGGAGAATATGGAAAATATCAAAAAGCAAGTCTTATTTACTCAGCAGGGAGAAGAGTTATAATCTGCAAGTGCTTCAAAGAAGCAGGTAAGCAAACCAAAAATATCCTCAAAAATTAGTAAGAAACATTTTAGCAAAACACATAGCTTCTGAAGTTAGTACCTTATTTTTGAGAGAGATTTTTAATTAGACATTGCCTTTTCTTACAAATGACCTTCCTGATTCCAAATAACATATTAACAGATATCTTGCTTTATTTTTTTTCCTTTAGCAACGCTAAGAAGAATTCTAATAGATTGGAAATTATATTTTCTCTGAGATTTGCAAACATTTCCTGATTGCCCTTATTATTTTTTCATTTAGTTTGTTAAGTAACCATGTATTTTTATATGTAGCATTTATATGAGCTGCTTTTCAAACTCGTTGCAATTGTGACTGACTACATAGGAAACTAAGAAAATATAATCCATAGGATACACTAAGGATAATACTTATTTCAAATCTAGGTATCTCATTTATATTTAAGCATCTAAATAAATAAAAATATCTTGGTTTTCCAGTATATCTTTCTGATGTACCGGGATAGGCTGTGTGAGTTCTCAGCACTTCTGGATATTTTTGTAGAATTGAATAAATATGGACTTAAGAGCAACTTTCAGGATACCTGTCTTTATTAATATTACCCTAAATATATTATAGGCTTATTACAGAAAGCCTGGTTTACTGATAGTTTTTAAGATGATGGTACTTTGGAGCATTTATATGTATCTTCATTTAAGTTTATAGAGTAGTATTTGCATATAAACAAACCTTACAGAAAAAGTAAATTCTCATACATAGCTTCCGTTTCTTGTATTTTTAAAATTCTGATGCTGGTACAAATGTATAGAAAATGTTAGGGAAAAAATCCTTATTCAGTAAGAAGCTGTCTGAAATGAAAGAGATAATGCTTGACTACTCTGAATCTTGAAAACAAATTATACTATAATCTAGTAAGACGCTCTGGAGTTCCAATAAAGTAGAGACAACACATCCTCTTACTATAAAAAGGACAATTAATATCAAGCAAAAAATATTTATCAAACCAAATAATAAAATAAATTATCATTATTTTTCACCTATTAATGGTAGATTAATATTCTGAAGTTTTATAGGAGTGCTACAGAAAAGTTGAAAGGCTGTGGGAAGCTACTTACTGAGATGCTTTACTTCTACAATTTGTGGCATGTTTCCAGATGGATTAATGCAGATTTAGATTATTTTTATTACTTCATAAGTGGTCTACTCCCACTGTTGGTAAAATTTCACTTTACAGTAATGAGCACATTTGTCAAGACATCTTGATTACTTGAGAAATTCTGTAAATCTCTAGACATATTTCAGAAAGACTTAGCACCATCTTAATACAATTTATTTACTCAGAAAAATGAATCAAATTAGAAGCATCTCAGAACTGCAGTTTCTGAACATTAAATATAAGTAATCAAATGGTTTAGTGTAATCAGTAAGGAGACAGATCAAGAGCATGACATTCATCATTAGTGTACAGAAATGTAAAGCATAGCTTAGGAACTCTCCAACCTTATTAGTAGTGGCCCAATTCAAAAACAGAAAAAGCCTGTAAGAAGACAGACTTTCTATTAGGTATTCCCAATTTGAAATGTACAGGAATATAGAAATACAGCATAAAATAAACTGGGGAAAAATTAAAATCTGATGCCAGAAGAGCATGTTGATTCCCACGTGGCTCACTCTGAGATCTAGAAGCTTTTTAACTACTGCACAGTTCTCATCCTTTTGAGCTAATTTGGATGGCACCAGCAATCCAAGGCCTCAGTTTCACGTTACAAAACAAGTACACTCTGGGAGCCACCCAGTAAGGCCACAAAGCTTGCTACCTTCAATGCCGCTTCTTTTAATTCATCATAATCCCAGCAGGGTTGAACAGGCAAGTTCTGTTCCAGTCTCCTCTGCACTGACCTGCTTAGTTCTCATCTAGTCTGTCTCAGACATAATCCCCTTCTCCTCTTGGGGCTTACATCTTAGTATCTTCTCTGCATCTTGGTCCATCTGGCCTTCCATCTCAATTGTCCCTATCTCCTTTCTCTGATCAGGCAGTTTTCCTCTTTGTCTCCCACTTCTGCAGTACCTCTCCTCAAATACTGAATATTTATCTGCTGTGTGGTATCAAAATCACCCCTGGCTGTTCAGAAGAGGAGCAAGAAAATCCTGTTCTGCTGCTGTGACTATATTACAGACCATGCTTAGTTCAGACTGAATCACTGACAAGCTTAACTGTCAAAACTTCAAACAGATCTCTACTCAGTATATGCAAACTGACAATCCCCAGAGCCTCGTGACTTAAACAAGTCTTGAGAGATTCTCACAGGCATGCCAAAAGACATATCCTTTCTGGCAAAGCAGCGCTCTTACTCCAAAGTAAGGAAGCTGTTAGACTCTTCAGTAAAACGGATGTAAGGATTTTACCAAAGCAACTTCCTTTTCTTCACCTACAGGTTCTGATTGAAACTTCACGGAAATTGTAGTGAGTTTTCACTAGAAAGTAATTATTTATTCTGAGACACATCCTTTGTCTGTTCTACAGACAAAATTGCCTCTATCATATGACACTGAAAACTGGATCCTGTAAATCAGAGTCCAGGGAATTGGAACTGTACCTGAACCTTCTATAAACTTAGTTGCTGCTTCAACATATTAGTGCGATTTTAAAGGAGCATCTTTTCACAACTCCAGGCTCTGTATCTGACTAGCTCTCCTGCTTTGCTGCTGGACTAGAAAATATATGAAAAACAAACCCAAGGCCAAGCTGACGACAGACAACTTCAGCATCTGCATCGTCCCACTGATCATCACAGACAGTCCCCCACTGGCCGGCATGGTAGACTTCTACTCTTCCTTCGTGAGCTTTGTTCCCGCCAGCCAGCCGGATCGGAGTAAAGACAGGGGCTGTGATCAAACATAGAATATAGGAAAAGGTCATTTCTTTCCCAAAATGTTATCCTGATAGTAAAGAAAAAAGAAGATAACTTAATGGTTTATCTGACATCACTCAAGAACCAGTCAACAGTGAAATCTCATTGACTGTGTAGTCTCACTTTAATTGTGTTATATTGTTCCCTTCCTGTTTCTGAGATACGGTTTGATTTTTGGTCTTTTCAAATCATTAGCCCTTTTCTGGTCCAGCAAGAAATTGTCTTGAAAGCATCACTTCTGCATAAAGCTGTAATAATGGAAACAGCTTTAAACCATATTAAAAAGATAACTGCTATAGTATTTTTTAAAGTTTCACCATATCTAACATCTGAATGATTTAAAATGTGATAAATTTTTGTGTAGGCCTTCCAACCAATTAATGCTGCTACTTCATCTATTTCTTGGATTAAAAAAAAAGAAAATTTAGGACATTTCTCCAATTTCATCTTACTATTTCACTGGTATGCAGTATGATTTTTGTAATTATTTAAAAAGGCTAGTTGCAGTAGAATCTGCAAAACATGAAACTTCATCTAGTCCACTGAAACTCAGGATCAATTTAATTCATTTTAGATATCCTGGACTCTAAATCACTTTTCAGCATTATTGAAACAGAGAACAATCCTTTAATAAATTTATCTAAGCAAAACAAAGCTTTCTGATAAAAATGTCTACAAACAGAAGGAAAACCTCATGATCTAAAAGTATAATTTGCAAATTTGTAGTTTTCAGTTTCTTTAGGCAAAACTATTTCTTTTGCTTTGGTCCTTCAGCTTGTTTCCTAGCTTAAAAAGATTCTGCCTTCCCTCTACACTATAGTTTTCTAAATTAAGATGAAAAAGATTTTTTTTAAAAGTAATTTATCAAAATATTCCTCATTGCTATGTAATACCGTATGTCATCACCTCTATAGTTGTTATATGTCACATCAAAGATATTACAGTGAGAATCACCTAGATTGACAAAGAATGAACTTTGATAAAACTGAGCAAAGTGCAGTGGTGATGGAACCAGAACTGGCTTTAGCAACTGGCACCCAGCAAGTCGAGATCGACATCTTCAACCTGCAGACCATGGACATGAGACACCAGTCGCACCAGACACACCAACTGAGCAAACACCGCATCGTCTCTCCTGCCCTGAGAGATTGTTATGACAGATGGAGCTCAAAGTCATGGGCTAAATGAACTCAACAGACATTTTGGAGGGATGGCCCATAGGCTAAGGGAGAGGTATCTGTGTGTGTGTATCAAAAACAGTAAAAAAATTGTGGTCATTAATTGGAAAGAGTAGGATCTGGGCATGATGTAGATGGTATAGAATAAGGGCTGGATAATGTCCTGGCTCTGGCTAGAATAGAGTTAATTTTCACCTGAGCTGGGAGAGGAGCTGGAGCTGGTGGCACCTGTGGCTGGGGGACACAGTTGGGACAGCTTACCCAAATTAGCCCAAGGGCTGTTCCACACCATGTGACCTCATGCCCAGTGTATAAAGTGGGGGTGGTGCTGAGGAGCAGCTTTTTGCTGCTTAGGAGTGAGCTGGGCATCAGGATCTACGGTGAGCTATTGTGCTGTAAATTACATGCTTAAGTATATTCTGTAATTGGTTTTGTTTTCCATCTCTGCTTTCCTTTCCTCTGTTGTTCTCTTACACTGTTTTTATCTCAACCCACAGTTTTGCCTTTTTTTCTTTCCTAATTCTCCTCTCCATCCCACTGTGGGGAGGTGAGGGGAGGAGTGACTGACTGTGTGGTATTTTAGCTGCTTGGTGGGGCTAAACCACAGCACTACCAAAGACAGACAGCCTGTGAGTAAATAAATGAATAAATAAATACTTTTTTTTTTTTTTTTAATGTGGGGGAAAACAATCCTACTTTTACAGCCAGAGATTCTCACTGCTTTACCCTTTCTCACAACCTACATCTCAAAGCAATAATTTGCATTTGGATTATGGAAAGGTAAAAAGTGGTTCAGCTAGTTGCTACTACTTGCATAGCATAGAGGGATTTGAAACAGTTAATGATGTGATGATTCAATCTGCTTGATTTTGTGTTCCAAGAAGACTTTTTTTTTTTTTCCTAATTTAATAATGAGTAATTATTGCTATCTCTATTTATATAAGGTAAGGAGTTAAGCAAACCATATTATTTTTTTTACCCAAGGAAGAGAGACATGTGACAGCAGCTGCCATTTTTTGAGGACATGCTCCATCCTGCCAGATGTCTTTTTCACATAACAGTATATTTTCTTCATCACCACGACAACGCACTTCACTCCAGTAGACAGGAATAAGGCCCAGTCCAGAAAATGGTATGTGTTTTGCTGTACCTTTTTCACTGTAAGAACAATTGGGATAGGACGTTAGAGTGGGAGGAGGGGAAGTGGAACATTTTCTCATACATAAACTTGGACTAGAAAAGAAAGGGCTTTCTTCAGCAGTGTAAATTCATCACATTTTTATACAGCTCAGCATTGTCTTCTGCACAAAGAAAAGTAACAGATGTGACCCAGTTCTCACCATTTTGTTGTGGGATATTTTAGTACAGTGGCCTGTGTTGCTGCAGGGCCAGCTACATTCCTGTTCTCTTGGTTCTTAACTACAAAAATTAACACAGAGTCCACAGTCCATAGGTGAATCTACAGCACCATCCCACTGCAGTTATACTTCGGGAGAGGTGATGCTAAGGAGCCTTCACCCTTATCCTCTCCTTTACTCCATTAAAATGTACCAGTGCTCTGCCCGTAGACGTGCTATATAATATAGCTGTGAAACCAGCTCATACTCCATTAGATCAGGCCCATGGCCATTATTCTCTATTCGCCCATTCCCATCCATCCAGAGTATTTATAAACAGCTTCCTTTCCTCCCCATATTGAATCTACAGTGACAATTATGGGGCCATCTTTTCTTCCATACGATGCCTAACAATAAATTAAAAACTTTGTCAAATCAAAGGAACAGACAGGTGGAAGCACCTGAAAAGCAGTAATAATACCTAGTGAGTTCACCTTGTGGTATATAGATCCAAATTTCTGCCAAAAACTCATGAGAACAGAAATTTTCAACTACTGTTTGCCTGGGGCTTTTTGGCCTGGATTCAGATTTAAGCCATTTCTCTTGAAAAGACCAAACCATTCACCCGTATCACTAATAGCAGTCTTGTTCAACTGAAATTTGCTAATAGCAGTCTTGTTCAACTGAAATGGTTAGGGTACAGAAGGCAAAAAGAACTTAAATGAAAATGAGGAAAGGAAACCTTGCACGTAGACAGCTGAAGTCGTAAGCAAAACCACAGCCTCCAGATGGCTGAACTTTTATCTCATCTAATCCTCATATTTTTATAAGTTGGCATGGTGTGTCCAGATTAGTACTGAACGTTATAAAACAGCTTAGATTTAGTTCTGGCTAGCAGTCTTAAAAAGTGGAATAATCATTAGGAATGTCACAGTGCAAGTATGCTATAAAAGCCCCTTACTGCTTGTAGCAGACAAAATCACTACTTTGGTATGTGACTGAAAGAAACGTTAGAGAGGCAATAAAGCCAGCCACACTTTGTGGCTGATTGAGAATGTGCAAACTGAATGGGGTGCTAAGGAGAAATATTAAAGTAATTTGGTTGCTAACTTGCACAGCAATTATATATGTATATATATATATATTAGTAGCTGAAATTGCATTTTATTTTTAAAACTCCCTTTTGATATGGGCACTTTCTTCCTTACCTCAGTTTCATCTTACTATTGCAGTTGCAGCATCGCTGTAGGCACTATCTAGGGTTTAATGACCAAATTATGTTAAAGGGTCCTGTAGATTAACTCCGTTGTGACAGCAGTGTGAAGTAGTGGTCAATGAGAACAATGCAGGAAATTTCAACCTGTCCGATATTACTAAAACTCTGTAAAATGTTTCCATGAAAAGGTAAAGCTGCAAAACTTGTCTGGTTTTGGGTTTTGTTACCAGTGTGCGTACAGATTATCTAGCTAGATGAAGACATGCACAACAAAAATACCACATTTTCAAAAATCCTAGGATGAGTCCTTTGGCAGGATAGCATGGATGATTACCAGGGTAACCCCATGCTCCTGAGAACCAGGAATTTTCCTATGATTAGGAGCCCATGTTGAGTCTAGTTCTGGCCACATTTAGATTTTTTGGAGTGTCAGTAACCTCACTGGAGCTGTTCTTTATTGACACTTTAATAAGTGAGATCAGGATCAGACCTCATATTTCTGCCCTTGTGACATCTCCTGGAAGTCTAGTAAAGCACTTTTTGTTTGCCTTAAGCTTTTCTGACCTGTTCACACTTTTCACTTTGAAAGCAAAGCATCCATCCTGGCTTGCTCCTCTCTAGGTTCCATATGCAGCTTTCAAGTGAAATACTGATTGTCACAGCAACCTCTCTGAAGTAAATGCATGTGAAGCAAGCATCAAACACAAAAAGCCCTCAGGATTTGCAAAACAGATTGCCCTGTATACTGAAACATCACTAAAATAAGTTGACTGATTTTTACTCCGACTGAAACTTACCCAAGTGCAAGCTGTCGACATATGACTGTTGCATCATTATTGTCCCAATGGCTCCCACAGATTGTTCCCCAGATTCCATTCAAATAAACCTCCACTGTACCTTCAAACTCATTCTTGCCACCCTGGAGTCTCACTGACCCTAGTTAAAAAAAAAAAAAAAAATTAAGCCTCCAAGATATTCCAGTGCTCAATTGATGTATCCCACACAAAAGACTCTGAACGTGATTTTTCCCTCTGCAGAGAGAGTTCCTGTTTTATGTATTACCATCTTTGTGCTCTTTGGGTGAGCTGCTTCTAAAAAGCACTCTGGCACGTCTACCATCCTACATACACAGCTAAACAAAAGGAGGCAACCGTATTTTTTACACGAGGAAAACATTTTGCTTCTTATGCTGAAATTACATCACATTTCTGATCCTTCTGATACTACAACTTAGTTAAAGATCCAGCCAAAAAAAAAAAGTATGTATAGATGACACACAATTATTTAAATGTATTTACTTCTACCCAAATGAGCAAAAAGTATAGCGAGTATATGTTTTTGTCTTCTCCATAATTCCATACAACTTAATGGAATCAGAAAACAACCACAGGGATTGCATAGCTTTTGCTCTGACCCATGTAACATTATGCATGTCATGAATGTTAGCAGCTTGATTTTAGCCAAAGAATGCATTTGTTTGTACTTGTTCTTGGACAGAAAAACACTGGATGTAGTTCTATTCATTCATGAGAGATCTTTACCAAATTCTTAAGACAAAACAAGCTAAAAGCATGAGGAATCATCTAAAAGAAGTGCGAAAGAAAATCTGCTTCTTGAGAGGCACGGAACACAGAAATCCAAGAAAATTAACAGATTTTGCATTTTTATATTAAAGTAGTTTTACTTGAGATGTCAGGTGCATCTGCTGTTGGAGGCAGCCAGGTGCCACTGGTAAAGGTGGGAAAAGCTGGTCATAGGTGTAACTCTACAGCAGCAGAAGAGTCAGAGCAGTAATTCAATAAGAAAGAATACATTTTTGTTAAATTATCAAACATAGCCTAATTGTATGCATTAGTATTGCCTGAATTCTCAGGCATCTGCCTCTGTTCTGTAATCTACTTAAAGTCAGAAGCTACACCATCATCCAGTTTGCAGGGGTTTTAGCAATGGGAGAAATGGGAGTCAATGTTTGTGCCTGCATTTCATTGTATATGTGTTCGTGTAAATAATAATAATCATAGGTAGGTCCATTTTTTCTTCTCAGTTTGTGTCCTGGTTTTAATTTAGTTCCGTATATTTCATAAAACCACGAAGCCAAATGGCTTGAGGAATTAATTAACCTCAAACTTGGTTTTGTGTGTTCCTTTTTGCCTGCTATTTACTTTCTCAGCAGTAACTTACTGTGTGGTAAATTACAAACAAAATTTATTCAACTCATGTTACAGAGTGAGCTATCATTCCAAGCAGAGGATTATTAATGAGTTAATTGTAACAATACTGTAGGCATGTTGCACATTGTTTATCTGTCTTTATAATTTTTCTCTTCGTGTTTTTCTGTCTCATACAGACAGAGAGTCTGGAATTTTGTTTATGTGCGCTCTTCACCAGACTGTTGTATAGACTACTCTTTTCACTTGAAACATCAACTGCAGTCATAGCAAAGTGATTCCTGACATACCAGAAAGCAATTGTGAAGATGTCATCTCCAAAAATAAATTTACTTTTGTACATGACTGCTTACAGTCCTGCATGACACCTACTGAAATCAATACAGTGTTTCCTGAGTACACATTGCACAATATTTCTATTCCAATATTTGAATAAGGGACTACTTGATGAATAAAATTCTCTTCTGAGATCTCCATGGCAGAATTTGGCTTATTTCCTCTTTTTGTATTTACAGAGTTCCCAATTAGAACAGTGGAAGGGTTTATTCACATACACAGAGCAAAAGAGAAAACTTTTGCATATCAGAAACTCTCTTCCCAACAATTAAAAATGAAACAAATCTGAAATCCTTTGCATCTTGGGTAGAAGCCTCAGGAAATAAGTCTGAAAAGCACAGTTCTCACTGCAGACGTGTGCCATTAACCAAAGAAAACAGCCTTTCCCTCGCCACCCGCTCCCCTAAGAACCCCGGGTGACTGCTGGTCCCTGTTGAAGTGGGAAAACACACTGCTGGTATCAGCTGGTAAAGAAGGGAGACTGACCAGAAGGGACAGTGCCTTATTTCCATGTGCCTGTGGGAAAAGACATACATGAAAACAATAAGTGAGGGATTTTAAAAAAAAAAAGTTGTCTAATATCTCAACCAAATGTTTTAGTTTGCCTTTTTCCTGTAGATTTACAACTGCATATAGGACTATCAATGTTTTATGGAGGGGTAGTGGCATTCATAATAGACCTTTTTTCATCTCACAAGAAAATATGATTAAAAAACCAGCTTTTATTATATAGAAGAGAAAACACATGAGGTGATTGTTAAAGGTAATTTTCTAATAAATTAAAAACATTCTTGATTTTCACCTGGTAAGTTAATCTAGAAAGAAATAAAATGAAATCCTATTTTGACATGCAACTAATATTAAACATCTTACTAGGGCTGCTGTTTAACAGTTAACCAAATATTATGTTATAATAATTCTGACATGCTGGTTGCAGCCTCACTACTCTCCTTGTAAGACAGTATTGATATCTACAGCTATGATTAACCTAAACTAGGGCAGAATCCAGCATGCTCTCCTCAAGCAAAACAAGAAGTAGAAACCTTTTTTTTAAAGAAAAGTCAGAATTGAAAACCCTCTGAAAAGTTAATATCTCTAACATATTTTTCTAAGTCCAGTCTAAGTGTTTCTAGCTCAGTATTTCAGCACTGGATCTAACAAGAGTAAAATGATACCGTACTTTTTGTTCATATGCACTTTGAAGTATGTATCAACCTATATCACATAACAAGTCATAATTATGTTGCAAACAAATCAAAGAGCCAGCTAATGAGCAAATGATTGCTCTGTTGTTTACTCAAAATGTTGCAGTATTCAGACCCCTGGTAGTTATTTTACTGGATCAAGAGATAACATTAGTTATAGTAACATGGATACCTCAAAAAACATAACAGAACTTTGAAATATAGACTTTCAATTCAGTAGCTTATTTTTTCTTTGCAGTAGATAAAACTTCTACTTCATAACGAAACACAGATCTGTGTTTTATGTGCAAACTGATCACAGGGAATTGCAAGATGACCAACATTATCTGCCATCACATATGTTTATGCTGTATTACCAAGTATCTATTTATTACTCTAGATTCAATCTTTGATATTAAGAATGTGTTAATATTTTATTTGCAAGATAACCGGTGTTTGCATTGTTATAATAACCCAGAAACACTCTTTCACTTCATAGGCAGCAAGAAAACTAACATTTAGCATGATTAAAAGGATACTAGTTAATTCTTAATTTCGCTGGTTAAGTCTTCTCCTGTTAGATTTTAACACCTCAAGCCCATCCTGCACCTCAAAATGTGTGCCCAAGGGGCTTCCTTCTGTGCTCCTCCTAGGGCACAAGAAGCTCTGGAGAAGAGCATCTGAATTACTTCTTAGAAAACAGGTCTGGATTAAGCATATGCATTGGAGGCTGTAGGTTTCTGGAGTTGCAGATAGGTAGCATCTCAATTTTTTAAGCTATAAGTTTTCAGCTCTTCCAGTTGCTGAAGAAGATTAAACGTGTTGAGAGTAGGGCTGATGCAGTAATCTCTACTCTGGCTTTTATGCGGTGTTCTGAGGAAACTCACGCTCTCTCCCCTCTCCACCAACTCAATATGGTGTCCAGCCTCTGCTTAGAGTGCTTCTCAAACCTTCACTGCCTCAACAGCAGGGAACACGGGTACAGGCGCTCCCATGGCTCTCAATGCTGCCCTCGGCGCTGGTCAGGAAGAGGAAGGATGAGGAGAGGTGAACTGACCCCACCAGAGGTAGGAACAAGGCCAAAGGATCACAAAGCAGGCCTCCTGAGCAGCTCTAGGACACGTACTGTGGTCTTACAACAGACTTAATTCAGCCCTGTACTGAAGAATACAAATCTGTTGTCTTGACAGGAACTCATTTATTTATATAGATTCAAAAAATACATATGCATTTCTTCTAATTATGTTCTAACCAAGGTTATTGATGGCCAATTCATGTTGTTTACATACAGTCTGATAATTTTAGTTGCCCTGGTATCTGCCCAAGTCAGAGCCTTCCCTATCTGCTACCACCACTTAAAAGAGATTAAGTTGTACTCGCAGATGCAAGGAAGTAAGGGTATCCAGTGGGTGCTGCTGAGACTTGCTCTGCAACACCTGCTGTATAGGCTCAAGATGAGACACACAGGAAAAAAAGGGAGAGGAAAACCTCTCAGCCAACTTTTAATTAACTCCAAAAAGCAGAAGAGCTTCAAAGGAATTGTGCTGTTGTGCTTGGCTTCTTTTCCTATACCATTCTTAAATCCAGAGATGCTGGGTAACTTCAAACCCCATTTAATTTTCTGCATTTCACTGAGAACAAGCATTGTTACTGTGTGTGGCTGAATTGAAAATAGAATGGGAGTCACTCCCACTTTTGCTGTACGTCTAAGTGCTGCAGCAGTGGGGGATCAGAAGCAGAAGTTGCCTTTCACCCTGGTGCTGAGTGCTCTGAAATCACAGATTTAAAGCAGAAGTAGTATTTTGAATTTTGGAAATCTGTAAAAACAACAAATAATTTTTATTCCTGCTTTCATTTCCAAGGTGTTACCCGGGTAGCGCCACAGAAAGGCCCTGCACTGATAATTCCTCTCTGTTGCCTTGGAGTCAATGAGGTAAGTCCAAATCGACATGAAGCGTGAGGGTGTCCCATTGAGACGTGCTAAGGTAACCACATTACAGCTCGCGGTATTTCAGAACGCTAGCGGATGATTCACAATACATAGAAAAGAGTCTCTCCCAGTTTCAGAATGAAACCAGTTCATCAGTTTGCACAAAGTACTTGTAAAAAGCTACCTGTAGCATAGGTGAAATCTAACACCAGTTCAAATCAATGGAAAGTTCTCTTCCCTTCCAGGATGAGGCCTGGCTAAAAGCAAAGAAATGAATCCTGTTGACTTCAGCAAAACTATGCACGATGCTCACTGCGATCAATTACTGCTGTTGTCCACCACTTTCCTGAGCCCTGCTCTTAGTCTAAAATTATAAATATTTTCTCCTGCTATTTTAACCTTGAAAAAAGGGTGCATCCATCAGAACTACCTTTTAAGAACTATCTGGAGAACTTTAGTGGATAGCAGTATTGCATAGTCAAGGATCCTTATATTAGAAGTTTCATAAATATTGTATATATTGAGTGTGTAATGTGCTGAATTGGTTCCTCTGCAGCAGTGAGATTCATCATGTCAATGAGCAATGGTTGAAGGCTCTGAAAAGATAAACTGAAGTGTTAAAAATGCAACGGGCTCTGAAGAACTGCAGTTGTCTTATGTCATACAGAGCTGCACAAAATGACGCTCAGCCCATGCTATGCAGCTGTAATAAGAATGGTTCCAGAAGAGCTGCTTCTTAGAAGGAAAATACAGACATTCATGTTTAATTTTTAATATTTTTTCTTTATAATGAAAACCCCCAAAGGCCTTCCATCAACGGCCTGGGCTGTGGTACAACAGGTAGGGAGAATAATCTAGTGTTTAGACTATGAGCCTGCGGCTTGATTCTTCTCTCACAAAAGTTTAGTGAAGCGTTATTTGATTGGCATTAGTGGAATTGCCCTGTGGTAAAAGCAATTTAAATAGAAAGACTCTGCAATCTGGCCGTTCTGGAGATGTGTATTTTATTTCCAGTCCTGCCACTGATTGGTAGCCTGACCTCTGGCAAAGACACTTACCCTCTCTGGTATTGTTTCGCCTTTGTAAAATAAAGAAAAATAGTTAACCTGCTTTACTCAAAGAGCTTTAAATTAGATATGTAACAACATAGCATGAACAACATAGCATGCAGAGTACTGAAATTACATGCCACGTAAAGACTGTGTGGCAGAAGTTGTTTCTAGGTACTAAGGCAGACCTCATTTTTGAAGCATGAGTCCATTACAGGTAAGGTGTTATTAGCAGTAACTAAAATACTAAATTCTGCTGGACTTACAGCAGAGTACAGAGTGCTCTCATACTCATTTATTTTCCTCTGTGATTACCTTGGTTAATTGTGATAATTTTTTTATATATATATTTGGGTTTGGTTTACTTGTTTTCAAGGCATGAATAAATAATATTACCTGGATGTCTCTCATTTTAGAAGGAAGGAAATTAAACACCAAAATCTATTATTTTAAATTGTAAAACTGATTTTAGACTGGTACCACATAGTATACTTGCAAAGGCGCTTTTCTTTTTTTAATTTTTCATTGTTAATGTTTAAGTATAAAGCAATTTAATATATACACAAGCACTAAGTTTAGCCAATTAACTTTGCCAATAAGTCTTAATATTTAAGGTAGAAAAGCCAGGAGATTTCCCGTTAAGGCTTTGAACATGGTATTGTCTTTAGTTATTGCAGTTGCCTAACAACTGAGGCTTCCTTAGCACAGGTACTAAAGTAACAACAGTGAGGTTATCTCTGAATAGTCTGTCCTTCTCTAGCCCTAAACTGCACCAAAACATTGTCTTGCTTGCATTTCTTTGCGGCTTGTGAGAAAGGAACATACTTCAGGATGAATGTTATGATGTTTATTTCTGGGCAAATGGCTCGATTTGTTTCCATGTTCCACCTCAAGCCATCTCACGCACCCTCCAATTCTTTCGTATGGCCTCCATGAAGGCTTTTGGACAGGCGCTTACCCTGTTGGTGTCACTAAGAGTTTACCACTGAGTCCAACAGCAGCAGGGGCATTTTTTTACCTAAATCACATTTATGCTGAACTTAGAGGGGATTCTGGAATTTACTTTAAGAAATGTAGTATTAGGTTCTTAGCAATAAAATGCCATGTTCTTCTTCACTGTAACATATTAGACCAAGTCCTCACAAAGTACTTTGGGAACCAGACTGAAGAATTATGAAAAAAAAAAGTTGTAAATATGATGGGCTAAATCAAAGAAGCAACTGTGGCACCCTCTCCCAGACTGAGACCAGTTAAAGGGCATGAAGTCTTCTGAATATTTTTTTTCGTCTGTGTCTAGTTATCTGTTTTCTCCTCTGTGGCATCAGCTGCCTGGTATTCTCTCCAGGGAAACATCTGTAATGCATAACATCATCCTGTCTTTTTGAAGGAGTACAACATTTGACTTGGAACGCAGCTTTGGAAGCTGCATTTTTAAATGCATAAATGATCAGTATGGACCTTGGCAGCTCCATATGCTCTTCATGTGATATTTTATACCAATATGTATAATTATCACATTGTTCAAATTAGCATCTTTTTTTTTTCACACACCTTCTAGGGCTACTGTTGGAAGAGAAAAAGCATCTTTAGAGATCTATGGCTAAATTAATAAAAAAAATAAAACAAAAACAGCTTTCGCAAGAACAAAATTATTAGTAATAATAATATTAAAGATCAACTTCCTTGCTGACCTTGTGATATTACCAAATATGCGACAGGAAGGGCAACAAAGAAGGGAATTTTAGATTTTGGTGCAACAATTTTGCTTGATCATTTTTAGTATAGCTATAGATAGGATGTAATTCATATTTAGGTAGGAGATAATACCAGAGCGATGCAGGAGAAAATGTGAAGTCATTCAAAACCAGACTGTACATAAATACATTTAACGCTGTGGGGGGTGCCAGCGCCGCTGGAATGTAAAGCTGATCAGCTGCCCAAGGGCTGATTACTGAAAACTTCAGGGGAGTCACTGCGCGTTTGGCTGGGAGCGGGTGAGGGGGAGGCAGGGTCACTGATGTCCTCAAGCTCCAGCGCTGGCTTGCAAACCCCATTATCCCGAGACGGGGGGCGGGGGGGAGAGAAAGCGAGAGATGCTAGGTGAGCAGTTCGCGTTTAGAGCAAGGCATCCTCGATGCTTTTCCTTCTGCCGCTTAACTTCTGCGGAGCCAGCGCTTCCCAGAGCAGCGCGGCCGACGGCAGGAAGGGGAACGTGGCTAACGGAGCGCTCCGGGCACGGCTTCCTAACGCGATTCACCTGGGACGGGAACAGCGGCGGGGTACGCGCGGCCAGGCGGGACCCCCGCCTTTCCCCTGCATCCGCGGGCGCGAAAGTTTCCCCTCTCCTCTCCGAAAAGCTGCTCGCTGTCACTCTGGCAAGAGCCGCCGGCGGGACGGGGAGCATGCCGCCCCCCCCCCCCCCCCCC